>CM052313.1:5445578-5573131 GCA_028455605.1 Lasioglossum malachurum | reverse complement strand
TTTTTTTTTTTTTTTCGGCAAAAGACAAGAACGTTTCTCTAGTTTCCGTGGATCCCTTTTGTGCATAGAGGATCGGCTGATCGGTCGGACCAACCGGTCGCGGTTGCGACCCTCTTCGCGCGTCTCTCTCTTTTCGTTCGTAGGGTTTTCGACTGGGACCCCGGAGAGGTGTGTGCTCGAGAGATCGTGTTTTAAACAAAGATTTCTCGGGTGTCGGACGGGGGATCGGAGTCAATGTCGGTGGTGGTGTCGGATGCGGAGCTCGGGTCGAGATCGAGGTCGAGATCGGACTCGGTTTCATCGTCGGAATCGAAACGATAGCTCAAGTCCCAGAAGAAGGAGGAATAGAGAACGTCGTGGTCGTCGGTGGCTGCGAGGAGTCCATGCGATCGGTCAGGAGGGCGTTATGGGTTCTTGGCGCGGGCTGCTATGGAGCCAGTCGTCGGCAGTCACAGCTTCAGTTCGTTCGCAATCTTGCTGGCAATATTTTTAAAACCGATCGACGTGCCTGAGATGCGTTTGAAACGTACGCCGTTCAGCGATAGTCGTGGCAGTTTACAAACTTCGATCTCCCATTGTACTTGGCTGTCTGTCGCCGCGTCGCCGTGCGCGCACAGCAGCAGGAACCTTTCGCGCTGTTCGTACTGACATTTATTGGCGTCCAGTACCTGAAGCGATCGACAATACCGTTAGTAAAGACAACAACAAACCCGCTCGCCGCCGGTGCTCACCCGATGGATTATTCAAACCCGGCTTGTCAAAGTCCGCGCGGCCACGTTCAATCTGCCTCGAAACTTCGGTTCCGATCGACTCCTAACAAACGGGTTACTCTAACGATAAGTACGCTCGATTCCCATCGAACCCAACAAACCAAGAGTCCATCGTCGGTGTCCGACCGAATCCATTCGAATTTTTACTTACGAATTCTTTCACAATTTTCAGAACTACACCGACACTGTTCTAATTACGCTGATTCCTAGTGGAATTATCTTTCCAACTTTCCGCAAGCATCGCACCCATTTATAATGTAGAGACAACTTTTTTAGTATTGGACCGACTTTTTTCGAGAAGTTAGATTACTACGTGATGTGATAAAAATATCGGAAAAATTGCAATTGGTTAGAATTGCCGGGATAGTACTAAAACAGTAAAAATGTTAACCCTTACCACTCGGAATTGTTCTACGATTATTCACAATATTATTTAGATTATTAAATATGTTGGTACCCAATCAATTACCAAACATTTCAACAACGGCGCGGATGTAGATCGAAGTTTCGAACCTCTGGGATCAATAGTTGAGGAGTTATGATCGGTTAGATTTGAGCATATTTCCAGTACCTTGACAGGTAAGGGCGCCGCCATATTGGTTTGTAGTGATCAATTAGTTGGTTGGTGTTGGTGATTAGGACGGGGGGGCAAGGACTGGCCATTCTGCTCGGTAAGCGGCTCGCCAATACGGCGGTGCCCTTACCTGTCAAAAACACTGCAGATTGCTCAACTTTAAGCAAGCATAACTCCTGAACCATTGATCCTACGGGATCGAAACTTCAACTTGCATCCGCGCCGGGTACTTATCTACTGGATTACATACTAAATACATCATGATTCGTAGGAGAAATTTAAGTACTGTACAAAAAAAATAAAAAAATGATATCGAAAGGAATTATTCTAGGTCGGAAGAAATGTTTAATTCTCAAGTTAAAATAGCTCCGAGTGCGAAGAGTTAACTAATTAGAAAATCACCGGCAGATCAAGTGTTGAGAATAGTTTGCACGAGACCGTCGAGCGACTGTCGCCTCGTGGTGGAATCGGATCGATCGGTTCGGTTCGATCGGAATCGAGCGAACCGCATTCGGGCCTGCTTCTTTCGACAGCGATCGCGAACGAGGTTCCAGCGGATCGAATCGGTAAATTAGTCGATCGGACACCGAGCCGAGATTGCTTGAAGACCCAAAGCGCTATGGTGTTGTTGCGTAGTTCCCGGCGGCGATCGTTGATTTTGCTTTGAAAGCGTGTACACCGGTATCGAATCAAGAGTACCGTGTGTCCCCGTGGCGCGAACGTGCTGTTTTTCGTTCGATATATTTTTTTTTGCGCGTAGAACGATTGCTCGAGAGAGTAGGGACGCGTTCGTTTTTCGTTTGGAAAAGCTTGTTTTTGTTTTGTTTTGTTTTTCTACGATGGTTTTGTGGGCAATACCTTTCGTATTTCGGACATGATCTCATTCGGATCTCGACTACTGGTGGTTTTCATACTCCATGTGAATCGTAGACTGCGTGGTTTAATCTGCTCTTCGTTAGTGGTCGCTCCGCTGTAACAAAAGAACGTCTTAAATCCGCACGGATCGATGTCTACACGCCGGTGAACATGCGACAGAGAGAGAACACATTTTTTTTTTTCGGTTTTAGGCGTTCATGTTCGGACTGCACCCGACGACGTTCGGTCGGTATAGAGATGAATGTTTGTTTGTTTTTTTATATATTTTTGTTGTTGTTGTTCGGTAATTCGGTAACGGTAACGGTGTCGTTGTCGGTCTCTGTTTTCCCCCATCGTGGTCGGGTGCGCTAATCGAAGTAGAAATCTGCAAGCTGCCGGTAAATCGATGATCCGAAACGGCGCAACGTAAAGAACGTGGAACGGTCACATGCGTGCATACATGCAGTTTTTGTGTGGCATACACACGATTCTGGAGGGGAGGCTCAGTCTTGGGGTGAATGTTAGCCGCGGAGAAAAAGTATTGTGCGAGTACAGTAGTGCACGGTTAAGCGTCCGCTCTTCGCCCGGCTAGCAGCGGGCCAAATTATACAAGCAAAAGTTAAACATTCTTCTAAAGCGAAGTATAGTCTCGAATCGAAGTCACACGAATTCGAAAAATTCAGATCTCGGACCGAGTTTCGAGCGGCCCGACTGAAACTCTATACAGTTCGAGTATCTATCTCCTAAGATTATCTACGATAATCCGTCGGTCTTAGCAGCGGGCTAAATTATATAAAAGCAGAAGTTAAACATTCTCTGAACACGTCACTATTTTTTTTAAGATAGAATGATTCTTTCCTAGATTTCTTTTTCGTTAGAAAAGGACAGCATGTAAACACGGACCGCGCGGCTGAAACTTCTTTATTTTTTACTTAAGTTAATATCTGCGATAATCTGTCGGTCCCGACTGCGGACGCGTAAGTGTGCGCTACTGTACTATGATGCCTACGGAAAGCTCGACCAAAATGGACCCCGACGCGACCCGACGTCAGAGTGCTCGCCGAGCCTTGCGAAACCCGAATACTATTTACCCAACGATTTTATTTCCTCGTTCCAACACCTGGTCATCGTCGATGCTGTATTGTCCGTCGTTTAACATTGTTAATGTTCGGTACAGTGGGCCCTACGCGTGGATCGTGAACAAATCCGAGACAAAGACAAAGGTTTCGGACAGTTGTTCTACGGACACTGATTCGCGCCGTTACCCGAGATTAGTCGAACAAACCACAACCCGCGGAAATCGAAAAGTCAGTTTGTTGATATAAATAAATATATGCGATATAGTCGTCGGTGAATGTTTTTAATCAAACGGTGAGAACGTGTTTGGCACGGTTACGTTTTTTGGTAGCACAAAGCCCGGGATGTTGTTAGTCGACGTTGAAGCCGATAAACGAATTATATCCACGCGAAACGTCCAAGACCCTTGTTTCTCGAACAACAAACATTTTCGCGGATGTACAGTCAGTCTCGATGGTACACGCTTTAAATCGGAATCACTTTTTAACAAATGGACCGAACGACTTCAGTTTATCATTACTAGACTGCGGATTTGATTGATCTGTGAGGAAAACGGGTTGGAGCAATTCAGAAACGTGAAAACAATTCGATCGTGTCTATATGTTCGAGAGTCACTACTAAAAATTCCATTATTCAAAATATAAATAAATAAAATGGAAAAGAAATTAGAATGAAATTATTCTAGGTCGGAAGAAATGTTTAATCTTCGTGTTAAAAAGCTCCAAGTGCAGTTAAGATTATAACAGAAGAAAAGAAAGGTCTGTACGGATACCGGTAAACCGATCCGTCAAGCTGGCTAGGCAGAAAAAGTGAAATTTTTCGGTGTATTTATAAAAAAGTTATTCTAATTTAAAGCGTGTTCCATCGATCACGAGACTGACTGTGCATAGGCTTACGCGACAAATCTCGCGAACGTTGTGAAAGAGTGAAAAAACGCAAAACCGAGCACACGTTGATATACTTATGTATAGTGAGAATAGAACAGTGAAAAACAAACGACAATGAAGAAAGTATCAAATGAAAAAAATATACAAAAAGAAAAAATAAAGAATAATAGAGAAAGAAAAAATGAAACGTGATATCGAAGAACAGAACGGAGGAGCAGAATGAGAGAAGTTAGAGCGTATGGATCGTGGTATTATGGTATGCAGCAACGTACCTCACTACTGGGTGCTTTGGGGGTACGGATGGGTCCGTGGGGCTGAAATAACAAAACAAAGGCAGTTGCTAACAAACACTAAACATGATAAAATCATCAAATCAAATTGAATCTATACGTGTAACCACCACCACTCTGTATCACCACTGCACACCGATTGCGGGGGGAAACGTTCACGGTCTCAAAAATGCAAAATTCAAGGGGCTGGACCGGGGGAGAAAGTGGGGCGGGCGGGGGTTGGGGGTTGGAACAGCGGCAGCGATAAACATTCGACGATTACAAACAGGAGAGAGAAGAGATATATATATATGTATAAGACGGTTTCGGACGGTTCTCGGAGAGATGCTCGCCGACTCTCGATTCATCGATTCGATCCTCGGCGAAGAGACGCGGGGCCGCGATTCACAAACACACGGGAAGACGATCGTTCTCGGCTGTCGTTCGCCTACCTAAAATCTTTTCGCACGATTTTCACCAAAAAGTCTCCTTTCGACGCAGCAACTTTCTTTCGAGCTGGACCGAACCACTCGAGTTTCTTCCGAGTACTACCCCTGGCAAAAAATGTTCGATCAAAACTGTGAATACGACTGTGGAACGAATTATTCGAGCGTACGTTAACGCGTTCTTAATGCTCATCATCGTTAAAATGTTTAATCAAATTCAGCGTATGTTTTATTAGATGATTGCACAAGTTCGTGTCCCGTTTTCATAGATGTCGCAAACTGTACTGCAGTTCTCTTTAAAAAAGAAAAAAATTATATGGTCACCATTCTTTTCTACAATCAGAAACTATGATTGATTAATGAAGCTGTATTCTTTAAAGTTTATTCATTGAATTTTATTTTCAAATCGGGCACGAATTTATGCCATCATCTGATACGATGTCAAGCCGAATAGGTAATCCGCATTACGTCGAAAGCCGTCCGGAGCCATCGTCTTGTATCGAAAGAAAACTGTATAACGAAATTCAGATGGCAAAGGTAACAAAGCAATAGAAAACATTTTTTTAATATTTCGAACAGCAAAGACATCACCGCAGGAATAAATATATTCTGCCCACTTTCGCCCACCCATGTTTGCAATGAATTTATAAAATCTTTGTGATTAAAAGCTCCCTTATTAAAAATCAGCGTTTAATTTGCTTAATCTATACTTTATAAGAATCTTCGATTTACGATAATAGTTTTGATAAGAAATTGTGGAAAATGACCGAGTAGTTCGAGTGGTTCGAGACCGTGTACGGGGACTTTCTCGATCGATCGTGTGCGCCCGACGTCGTACGTCGTACGTGACGAACCGGTCAGTCGATTTACAGCATCGCATGCACGAGCGAATCAGCTTTCGAGCCGCGCAACGCATAACGCAACCCCCCCACGTTTTCTCACGTGTGAGAACGTCTCCTTCGTCGATGGAGGATTCAGAAATAAATTGGTACCACATATACAAGACAGTTTCAACATTGTTTATTAATACGAAATTATTACTATTATTGCTTCTTAAAATTACTTTAAATAATATTTCTATTCTGTTTTCTATGCATGCTATTTACTGCCCTCCATTCTCCGGTGGAAATCTAAGGCAGACGCTGCGCGTTCCTTCGATGGTGATACATGCATAGTATATCCCCATAATATCGAGCTTCGACACTCGTGCCATCGTCCTCTGCCGAAGATATTCGCTTCTCGCGGAACCAAACAGTCGGGGAGGGGGAATCGTAGAAAAAAAAAAAAAAAATACGAAAGAACGAAAAAGGACAAAAAGGAAAATAATAAAGAAAGAACAGGGGCCATTTTAGACACGCGCGCGTGGACGGGCGTAGCGTTGGAGCGCAGCAAACAGCATCGATCCATTTACAAATGCGCTATCGTCATATACGGTTGCGTATATCTTTTTTTTTCTCATTGTCCGTTTCCCTTTTCTCTTGCCGTGAAGCGTGTTTCTTTCTCGCGGCTCCCTTTTGCTTCGTCTTTGTGTCGCCACCTCTGCTCCGTTTGCGTCGCGTCGCGTCGCGTCGTCGAGAACAACGAAAAATTTTTCGACTTTCCTTTCTAGTCGCCGAAATATTGCCGATGTACGCGGCGCTCTAGCTTCTTCCAGCCGTTCTCTCGGTCTACGAACGTCGCGCGATTTTCTCCAAGGTAGGCGTGGCCAATGGCCCCGGGGGCGACACTGGGCGTGGCCGAGGAAGAGACTACGGATGAGCTACGTTATTAATATTCGCACACTTCTGAGAAGCAGAATATTTATTAAATAAACTCTCCTTTATTTAACACGTTCGCCATCTCCACTTTTTTTCTGCAATAGTCTTCGTGGTTACCATATTCAATCTTGTCATTATTATCGGTAGACTGGATTTTATGTGTTCATGACAGAAAGAGTCGAATATCTTTCGACCCAGTAAAATGATTAAAGAAAGGAAATCGTTCTTAAATGGCTCCAGTATTTCATAAGAAATGCAGAAAATTTTGCATAGAGATCCACAGTCTCAAAACCTGTCCACATATCTTGAACTCCCTCTGCGCAAAGTGTACCGAGGACTATGGCCACGCCTACTCCACGTCAAGAACGTTCGACTCGTGGCCCCCGGGGCCACTTCGATGGGATGGGGGAGGAGTCATTAACACGTTAAACGCAATGTCAGCCCTCTGGGGAAATTATATAAAATTCATAAAATATGTTTACTGTCTTAACAGGTTCGATCGAAACAGATTAAACAGTATTTAGGTGACCAAGTCGTTTGTTGACGCACAGGCGTATTTCTACATTTGAATGGAAATGAAGATTCAGATAAAATTAACTCCGCGTTTAACGTGTTAGGGTCTAGCTTAGAGGCCATAGGGGCCACGGTTAAACGTCCTTGCTCGTCGATCCTCCGAGAGAAACGTGTCGGGAACAGAGATTGATTTTCCGGCGTGGGAATCGACGTGTTCGGGAACGATACGCACGTGTACGAGAATCGATTACAAAATCGGACGATCGTCGCGGCGGAGAGGAACGCGCGGAAACTAACGAACTGCCGATCGGATATCGATTCGTTTTGTAGTCGAGGTGAAGCGTGGCCGCGACAGAACGTGGAAGTCTCGATCCGTGGAAGCGGAAATCTCGGACAAGATTTGTCATCCTTCGAACCCCGCCGAACGTGTTTCTTTTTCTTCTATGATTCTCGCTTCGACTCGAGGTAACGCACGGGCTTGCTCGAGGGACGCGTTACAAACATGTTCTCCTTTTTAACCCTTCCGACCCGAAGGACGTACGGTGCACGTCCCGATGCAACGCGATGAATTTTCGTCTTTTTATGACTCTACGATACCATATCCTGAATAAAAACGGTATTATTTAATATCGTACTCAATCATTTTTTTATTTTTATTTGTAAATGTCTGTTTTATTTATAAATATAAAGACGTCGGCCGTGCGAGGGGACAGACGGCGTACCTCCGTCGGGTCGGAAGGGTTAACGATAAAGGACAGACCGTGTGTGTGATCCTGCTACATACGCTAAATGCTCCGGACGATTCTGGACAGGAAAGCTAACCGCGCGACCGTGTCTTTTCTCCTTAGTTTAGCAAAATACCCATTTCATTATTTTTCTTTTCTCATTTCTTTTCTCTCGGTTACGAAATGTACAATATCAAAAAGATGAAGGCACGTCAGTTTCGATAAACGGGATCGCCGGTTTCGTCCGGGTTCTCGCGAGCTACCAATTATGCACGGCGCCTGCTAATCGACAGTTTATACACAACAAACGCGCTATGCACTTCTGTTCCCTCGAAACTCGCGAGGTTCGCGATCGAGAGGAACTCCGCGAACCCGTCTCTTGTTCGGAATCGCAGTTTCGAACGAAAAGCGATGGTCTTGGCGGTAGTATCGTTTCCCTCGCCGATTTTTTTTCTGGAACGCGGAAACCGGCTGAATCTCTCTGTAATCGTCGGAGTCGTGGTCGGCGTCGGTCACTGTCCAAACTTGCGAGTCTCTGTGCATCCTGTTTTTCTGTCGATCGACGTGTTTTCGCACGATCGAGCCGGGGCTGGTCTACAATGCGATACATTCAGAGAAACTGGAATTGTTCACCGATTTTTTGCGAAATCGTTCGTGGCCAGTCCGCCCCCCCCCCAACCCCGCGATCTTCGATGCGAGCCGTTGTTACTCAACCCCTTAACGCGATCTTATTCTCAGCTAATTGATCTTCGAAAGGCTTGATCGTTCGACAGCGGATCTTTACGCAGAAGTAGAATTTTTGCACCTGAACTGCAACAAACTGGAGCGAAGTGAAAGTTTATTTTCGATGTGAAACGTAACAGTATTTTTAAATTTTGCACCAAAATCCGCTGTCCAATGATCATCGATAGTTTGAATTAATCCGTAGCACGCTCGTCGCGGAAAGTTTCTCCAAAATTGAGCCGATGAAAAATGATGCAAGTCGAAACGCTTAGTCGCGTTTGTTGGATAACGTGGAGTTAAGTAGAAGTTTTATGAGACACGATAATATCGAAGGATGGTAGGTTTTCATTGAACACTAGGTTTACTGAGTTAAAAATGCGTGCTAGTGTACTCAAAGAAATAAATACGTCGATTATTCGCTGATGGGCGCATCTTTACAAATCTGAATGATCGTGAATCGAAATATTAGAAAGCGTGAAAATGATCTAGCAAGTAAACCTAGCGTCACACCCCCGAGATGCGGTCTTGAACACAACATTTGGCAGACACATATTGACTTACGCCACTTTTGCATTAGACAGCTCAATTTTTTTTTATTAATTCGATACTTTGAGTCGAGCGATGAATTTCATACAGTAGAGTAGAGCAGTTGGTAGCGGTATTAAACTAAATCCTCGCCGAACACAGTTTTCGTTCCCATGTCGCTACCCACCAAGCGCAATACCGTTTCTTCACGCAGAACAGCGGCGAGCCGAGCGAAAATCGAACAGTATAAAGCGTACGCGATTTGATAAAACGTTTTAGTTGGTTTCCGGGTTCCGGTAACACGATTGACGTCCGACCAAGGATTCGTGCAGCTTGGATCGGCGAAACGCGAGTGTATACAAAAGAGAAACTGGAATGACTTAGTCTGTTTCGTGGGGGGATTGAGCTTCGTAGAATTTTCCTGTTCGTGCCAACCAAACTGTAGAGAAGAACGGGATCGGATCGTCCGTCGACTTAAATGCAGGGAAACCAAATACTCTCGGTGCGCAAAACCACGGAACAAAAACGGTTCTTTCGACAGTTGACGACGCGTCGACTCGCATCGAAGGAGAGCGCCAAGGAGCCGCGTACAAAATACTTCCGAGAACACTGCGGCCTTACAGCGATAGTAAGATATATATGTATGCATTACACGCATATGTATATCGCGCTTTACACGCACATGAACGGGGAGAGAGACGCGAGAGAGCCCTGGAGCTGTGCCCACGCTCTTACACCATCGAGCAACGTTTTTCTTGTTGCCTTCTCCTTTTTACCGGATACAATATTCGGTAAATATCGAACAAATAGAAGAGGGAGATGACAAGAGACGAGAGAAAGTTGCTCGATGTTGCTTCGGTGTGGACACCGCTTAAGGCGGACGGTGGTTCGCCGTTTTCGAGGAACGCGTCCGACGTCGATCCGCCGAAATTTACGTTTCGTCGCGCCGGTGCGAGGAATCTATGCTGGATATCAACGGAACAAAAATGAAAGAAAGTATACATGCTCGTACAAAAGGAAGCGGCGATGGAACGCGCGGTTTTCTTCGACGCGGATTCAGCGTTTCGTTCGAGTGCAAAATAAAAGAGAAGAAACGAAATCGAGAGAGAGAGAGAGAGAGAGAGAGAGAGAGAGAGAGAGAAAAGGTGAGAGAGAAAAGATAAGTGGCGATTCGTGTACACCGATGGGGAGAAGTTCTCAGTTTCACGGCCGGTTGATATTCGAGTGTTCATCTTCTTTTTATCCAACATATTTTCCCGGGGTCGTAAGAATATTACAAGGCGATATCGTTACACTGTATTTGCTTTGTAATCCTACATAATGTTAACAAACAGAAAGACAGCGAAAGAAGAAATAGAGGGGATGAGAAGAATATAAGAATTGTTCGTGTGTGTGTGTGTGTGTTTGTGTGAGTTCGTTTTCGTGTAAGAATAGGAGATAGAGATATATAGAGAGAGAAAGAGAGAAAGACACAGAGAAAAAAAAGAACAAAGAGAATACGCAGTGTAAGGAAGTCACGGCTGGCCACTCGATCGGATTTTGTTTAATTACGTCGCCACCGGTAATTATGGCCGGCCCTGTGTGTATTTTGCCGTTGCTCGATATTCGACGTGCGGCTCGGTCTCATTTCGGCTCGAGGGAAACAAGGCGAGACTCGAATCTTCACTTAGAAAACCTGTCAATGCACGAATCAATGGTTTACAATGCGCTCCACATGGTAGATCAACTTTCAAATAATTCGATCGTGTATAAAGATCGTGGTTCTTTGTTAGTAGTTGTACAAGTTCATAACACTCTGTCTAAAAGTTCCGAGCACGCGCACGCCCGCCATATTGTCGTTCGTCGCGGTTTCGGCCTAGTCAACTGTGGAAATTCGTTGTAAGAATTCGCATCCATTCCTACAAGTTTCATAGAATTTTATAGAATTTCATTTCTATAATTCAGCACACGCTTTTCCAACATAAATTGATCTGATTAAATACAACCTAAAGTTTTATTTGGCCACTGGGTGGCCAACATTTTCTCATTTACAATTGCTAAAATCGTAAGTCGCGAGCTATCAACTACTTGAACGAATAATACAATTATTTATAAATAACAGAAGATCGAGGGACTCATAGTGAGAATCACGGCTTTTACGATTTCATGAAATCGTGGATCGAAGTTGGAACGTCGGTAACTCCGAATGCACCCGAATCTAGAATTAAACGAACTTGCGAATTTGTCCGTTTGGTATATCGGAGCAAAATTGATGGAGCCTCGTATAATAATAATAATAATAATAAATAAAAGACTTTTCTCGCTGCTTCCAGCACCGAGCCGGATCTTACGCGAATTCTTGAACGAAATTCCGCAGTCTGGTGAGCCCGACAATCTCGCGGACTCGCGGTTGCTGAAAAAAATCGCAGTAAGAGAAAAAAAAACAGACGATTCGACCGCGAGAAACTCTCCGACCGTTCTCACGTTGGTCGCGATCCGCGCGATTATGGTTGTCGCAGGTCACTTCCGCGCGCATCGGGGGGTCGATAGAGTGGAGGCGGCGGCGCGGCGCCCCTTCATTCTTACTCTAAGGCTCTAAGGGAAGGAGAAAACGAAGCAGCGTGTCTCGCGGGGGTGTGTGAGGTTACAGGTGAAAACCGGCGTGTACGTATAAAAATAGAAAGAAGATCGGCCGGGTTCTTTTCTTTTCGCGTAAGTATATGCGTCGATCAGCGTGCCCGAGGGAGCGCGCTTTCTCGCTATCGGTATAGTTGGCAGGTTGAGTTTTGGAAAGGCACGAGTTCCAGTGGTATTTTACGCGTGTCTGCGTCAGGAAGACACTTCGCACAGGGTTTCGCGAATTCTCGGGGAAACCGCGGCGTTCAAGATGATGCAACCGCTCTGCAACTGCGCGCGCTGCAACCCGCGAAACTAGCGGATATGCAATTGGAACTTTTGGTCCAAACTAGATGGCGCGAGCAGGCGAACCTTTTCAGCACGCTATTCGCCAGGAATTACATTTCGTAACTCTTTCAAGTTTAGCCGACCGCAAAACAACGAGTCAGAAACGTAACGTGCTCGTTTTGTTTGGTATTATTATGAGGAAGGAGATTTCTAATCTTCTCGATGCAGCACAATTATTGAAAAACTTATCAATAGGCTTCCTGTAAAGTGATCGCCGACATGTTTTCTTTCGATTTCGAACTAGGATCAATCGTCGAGGCGCCGCCTGCTCGTTTCGCGCAATTTCCATGCTAGAGAACACTGTAGCCTGTTGTTTCGCGAGATTGGCAGCACGTGCAGCAGCCTCTAACGTCCGACACGTTGTCGCGGAAATTGCAGTTTCGTGTTCGAAAGTCGGTCGGTCGTTGAGTCGGTAGCCGCGGTTCTACGTTGGTACCGATTAGGGGTGTGCGCAGCTACCAGAAATGACTGTCTCGTGTCAGGTCGGGAAAAGTCGAGCGCACTCGAACTCTTACAGCCACGCCTCTTCCGGATATAAATCTAGGAATCAATTTCGACGGTAAAACTCTCGCGAGTCACTCTCAAAACACTTTCCAACTCGCGAGAAGTTTGTTCTCAAAATGGATACCTAGCTCAACACTTTATCAACCGGAAGAGACGAGAGACGAAATTATTTATGTCGATTTACAAATGAATTGTTGCGTTCATGAACCGAGTGTAGCAAATTTTGTTCGGCTCTGCTAAATGCGAGAAGGCAGAGTCAAACTGTTAATTCGGAATAACTTTGTACATAATAATCCCAAACGGAATGAATAGATTACTGGAGGAGAATTGTTGGGTCACGATCAAAATTACTATTACTGTTAAAAGATCTATCAACCCTTTAAACTCGAAGCTAATATTTTAACATAGAAACAGTCTAAATGATTTTTTTCATTTTATACACACGAAATTGACACTAGTTTTATTCGCTCGTTCAAGACTCGAATTGCACGCAATGCATTGAACGAGAAGGAATTCAGTAACGTACATATCGGTTTGAATATTGGTGTGACAATTTCGAACGGCACCTCGGAGTCGCGATTCGAGTGCAAAGTAATCGAAAATGCAAAAGTTCGGGGATAATCGCGTGTTAAGGATGACATATGGCGGAGTCCGCGCGACTTTTTCTGACCTGGCACGGAACAGTCGGGTAGTCGACTGATTGTACGGCCCGCACATCCCTAGTACCGATAGAGATCTGGAACCGATTCTGTCCCTGATTCCAGGGTGTCGCCCGCCGGGGTACATGCCACAGAATAACGGAGAGCCAAGTCCCGTTTCGTTCACTCGGATTCAACCGAACTCGGTTCGGTTCGGTTTGGTTCTCGGTTCAGTTTGTCGGTTCTCCAACGGATCTCCTCGATACTCTCCGTTTCCCGGCGTCTCGACGGGGGGCGTGTGTGTTCGACCTTCGAGGAGAACGCTTAGAGAGAATTTTGCCAGTGTTTGAGGGCGGATCGCAATCGAGTTCACGTCCTGCAGCATAGAATAACACACAACACACCGGCATAACATTAGATCGAATTTTAATTCTTTTCATTTTATTTTTATTCATTTTTCTTTTACTCAAGGATTAAGCGATGCACCAATGGCTATGCTGCGTTCTTTACTGTTTTCTTTTTTTTTTGTTTTTGGTTTTTTCGTTTTCTCTCAGCCCTGTCTACCGACGATGAGTCCAGTGACCATATCGTGAAAGTGCGAGTTGTTCAACTTGGGCGAAACGGGATTACGGTTTTTCTCATTTTTCGTTTCTCGTTTTATCTTTTTTTTTAACTCTAACTCTTGTTATTCCGTGGCATTCCGCGTGTGTTCGCGGTCGGTTCCAACCGGTCGGTTATATTTTATTAAGTTTTCTATCGTTCTCGGTATTATTCTTGTTTTATCTCGTTTGTTTTCGTTTTTTTTTTTTGTTTTTACGGTTTGTTCGTTTGTCGTTTTCCCTTCGCACGGTGTCGTCGTCCGGTTTTCTCTACGCGTTCTCGACGGTTAAAGCACCGCGTCGTCGTCGCATATTCGTTCGTTTCCGATTATGCTTCCTACTTCTGTTTTTTTTTTTTTTTACGTTTCGTTTTCAATTAACGCTTTTGCTTCGGTCGGCAAGATCGAAAGTCCCATTTAAATTAGTTTCGATGTCTTTTTTTTATGTATCGTGTGACGTATAATAGAGAGTATATAGGTAGATCAATCAAGGATATGCCTCGCTACGTTCAAGTCAAAGAGGGATGCACAATGAGTATGCGAGGTGGCTCGAACTTGGCCAAGCAGTGTATCGCAGTTCGTTGACGATCGGAGGGGGGGGGGGGGGGCTCCCGGTGTTAATCGACTAATTAGTTTCTCGTCTGGGTCTCGAGAAATACGACGAAAAGCTGGAGCCCACAGTGTGATAGTTTGGCAATTCTCGATGGCTTTCGTACGGAAAAGAAACGAAATCATTGGAAAAATATCTGTTTTCAGAATCATCTGACGAATTTGAATTGGTGGCTCTTCCGATCATTTTAATCAGCTTTTCAAACCGTCGTAAAACGACTAACATGTCATTTAACAT
Organism: Lasioglossum malachurum; assembly: GCA_028455605.1. NCBI lineage: Eukaryota > Metazoa > Arthropoda > Insecta > Hymenoptera > Halictidae > Lasioglossum > Lasioglossum malachurum. Next base: position 5,558,480 of record CM052313.1, on the reverse strand, counting down.
CTATTTCGAAGTACAGCTAGACTTTGAACCCTTCGACCCTTCATTTTTCCATTATTTTGGACTTTGATACGTAATCTGGTTCTCCGAAGAGAATATTTTCAATGTTCCAATAAAAGCTTCACCGCAAAGGGTTAACGCATTACGGAATTTTTTACAGTGTCGTCGAGAAATTATTTTTAGAAGAAATTATGACGAAGGAAAAATTACAGAAACGATTTCTCACGTCCTAGCGTAGCTTACGAGACAAGCTTCGAATGCAACAAATATTAACACTGTACGAAGTGGTGTAATCTATCAAAAGTCTAGTCATAGTCCGACACAAATATTAAATTGCATTGTTACGGCTGTTACACCGTCATCGGTCCATTCGATCGAAATCTACAATTGCATTTCCCCAAAACATCATCTTTATACTGTTCTTCTAAAATGTCCAATATATGTTGCTCATAAAATTGTCCGATAATGATCAGCTATACAGGGTGAGTCACCTAATGTTGCCACCTCAAATATCTTTGTTGTTTTTGCTAAGGGGTTTAAAAAGCTGCTAGAATATACCGATCGAAGAAAAGGAACAACGATGCATTACGCAAACACCAGTACTTATACACTGGCACCGTGCAGTCGTAGAAAATCTCAAGCAGATATAATACGCGTTCATAGTTGCACACGAAGTAAACCGCATATAATTCCATTGATAGATCATTACAGACTATTTTATCTAGAGTAATCCTACGTTTCTCCTGACGAAGCAAGTGCTCCACTACCGATTCGCGATTTCATACATCTGGATCACGATCGAAATTCGATTTTCCCCGGCTAGAGTGCTAAATTATCACACTATGGAGCGGTTCGAAAATGTGGGACGGATATGCGGGACGGTTTTCTATGTATGCCTCTGCTCTTTCGGGATCGGTTTCTCGATGCGAGAACCAAAAAGATACAAAATGAAAAATCGCGATCTACGGATCGTTGGAAATAAACGTTCGCCGTCGTAACAAACAAGTGAAATCAGGACTGCGAATTGTGGTCTAGAGAAACAGGGTATAAAAAGAAAGAAAGAGAGAGAGAGAGAGACAGAAAGAGAGAAAGAGATGCTACGTGTCTTTCGTGGCTTTCACTGATAATGGTCGCTGCTGGCTCATCGGACTGTCGGCCGATCGTAACGCATTAAAATTTGTTTCATTGCAACGCACACACGCGTGTTCCCAATGTGTATAATGCTATTTTAGAAACGTATACCATCACAGAGATAAGGTATACCATAATAGAAATGTACAATACTCTTGTATGAAGTACATAGTCATTGTGCATCCTTAAAAAACAATAGAATCGTCAATGTTGCATGCAAACGACAGGTTCGACCGATTTTCAAAAAACGATTCCGACTTCGAATAGCGTAACGCAAACGCAGTCCAACGAGTCGTTCCTCTGGTCGAATCGATCGATACACATGCATCGAGAGAAAGAGAGATAGATATAGATTTATATATATAAATATATAAAATATATATGTATATATATAGGTCCACTGCAAATAATGCTGTCGTGTTCGCAAAAACCGATTATCTCGCGACCCCGAATTTCCACGCCGAGCCAACAAAAAGAAAACGAGTCGAACATCGCGATTTTCGATCTTTCCCCGACTTTTTTTGGGCAAACGAATTCGAAAAGAAAGAACGCCGGACCCGATTTCCGCGGAGGAATCGCTCGATCAAAAAAATAAATAAATAAATGATCCGAGAAGATTGCAAACGTAATCGCGGTAGAAGCGATTTTCTTCGATCGCTACGGACACGTGTGTTTGCGGACGAACAGTGGTACTTTACAGTGGTACGTGTACTAGCATGCTGTCGAACGTCGATAATCGACCATTCGATGGAACATACGTGTACTGTGGAAACATGGCAACTTACCGTTTGGTGAACCTCGACGACAGTTTCGAGAAAAAGGACGGTGGTCTCGCGAGCGGGCTGATTGCGGTCGTGTCCTGCGTGCGAGTGTGACCCTGAAATTTCAATCAGATCAGAAATCGATATTCTGAAATAGAAATCGCTTTCTGTTTTTACAGATTCGATCCAAGAAAATTCGCATGAAAATCTGCGGTTCGATCATTGTCTTTATTAGATAAACTCGACGATGTACCTCGAAGAAGTCCCACGTTATTTCTACATCCGTTCTCTGCAGCGTGACTTTTGCGTGTTTCACACGAAATATGTTATTCGTATAAACGACCGAAGCTGTTAATAATTATTAGACTGCGGGCTTTATGCATCTATGTGCCGCGAATCGGTAATTAAAAACAGTAAAAACGTTTGGAGAGTTTCAAGATACTGTTACACAATTCTTCAAGCTATTAGACTTGTTAAGAAATTCAATATTTATTTCATCCCAGTTTGTTTCGATTCAGGTAGTTTGTTATTAGTTTGTAAAGAATTTTGCGCTTCGCACTGTAAACTAGTTCATTTCAGAACGAATAATTTGATAGTGCAATTAGCTTCATGGCAATCGTCGATGAAGAACACGCTGGCAGAGAACGTGTTACACGACACATCCGCAGTAGCCAGGTGGTACAACCGAGAAGGAGTGATTCTACATAAAAAAATAAGTCGGAAATGCAGAATAAAACGGATTCTTATATGAGTTTGGCTCTTCCTTTAATTATTTAATCGTCTCATTTTTTAGTTACAAACATCAGTTCCACGAATATAAATTACAACGAATTGGTCGGTCACGATCAGACGCGAATTCGCTGGATCTTCGAACTGGATTTTCTCGAGAACGTCCATCGGAAAAATGTTATTCTCCTTTTTTCGACTTATTTTTCTATATACAGGGTGTCTCTGCTGAAGGAGGCCACCTAAATTTCTCTATATAGGAGAACAATTTTTTTTGTCCGGTTATTTTTTCAGTTTTTTCAAGGTCATCGTTATTGTTTTTTATTCCATCTTGTTAATGACTTAAGCATATTCAAATGTATTTTTTCAGCCGCCACAAGATGGAATAAGAGAAATAAGTTCTCCTAAAAAACTATGAAAAAATAACCGGACCAAAGAAATTGTTCTTCCATGACAGTCCTCCTTCGATACCATTTAAATTATGACATAAATATTCTTTTTGTGCCATTCAAAATAAAGGAGATATTTAGATGGCCTCCTTCAGCTGAGACAGCCTGTATAATCGACCTCTGCCGTAGCACCGGCCTGTATGAAAACGAGCAGATAAACGGAGTTTGAATAAGGTATGAAAATTTGTACTCACCCGATCAAAAATTGGCTGATCTCTAGCGGATCTCTGGCCAGAGTGGAACGTACTACGACTTGGAACATTTCGAGGAAATGCTGGTGTTGTAGGTGTTGCCAGTCTATTACTTGGAGATACACCCAGGCTAATTAGAAATAGTATTTCATCGATTATATCAAATTTGTCCATTGCAGTACTTATACAAATAAATAAGTGTATATATTTATAAATAAAAATAAAATATGTATATATATATATAGGAAGACAAATAGAGAAAGAGAGAGAAAGGAAGAGAGAGAGAGAGCAAGATTAACTACGCGTAATTGCTTTGTCCGTGTAGACTCTCCGATAAGAGAGCGTTTGTGCGTTAAATGCGTGAGATCGTTTGTTTCCTTATCTTACGAGTTCCGTTAAGAAAGAAGCAAGAGAGGAAGAGAGGGAGAGATACAAGATGCAAAAATAAAGAAACGATTAGAGAGGGAGAAAAAATGAAACCATTATATTATTCCGCGCGGATTCTACAAGAGATAGAACGTTTGTGTAGTGTGCAAGCGATGGTTCTACGTCTTGCAAAGCGAGCTTCGACTGTTTCGGCTAAGAAAGCAGAGAACTGCGGACTAATTAGTTTCGATAACGAACGAATCGCTAGACGATCAACTATAGATACACTTACACGGTGCCGGACGGAAGGTTTTCGACCAGTCGATCATTCTGTACCGTTGGAAAAGCAAATATGTAACAAGAGATTTCTGTGTCCTTTTCATAAACGTGACTTTACGTATTACATATAACGACGTTACTAAAACTTTTGATAAATTTACGAAATTGTATATTCTGTTACTCTGTATAGCACACAATTTTTAGGTGTTTGTCATTTTTGCGAGGAAAATTTCCTTATACTATACTAAACAGATTTCGTTTTTTTTTTTAACAATGAGTAATATTCTTCGGTCTGTTCAATTTATTATAAACTATTTAACCCTTTGTGGACGAGGATGTTTGAAATTGAGAATATTTCTGTAAAATTTTCCGGGACGAAAACCAAAATGAATTTTTGTCTTTAGTTTATATATACTGCGGATTTTATGCGTTTGCAGCAAGAATGAGAACACCAATCTATTATTTTTAACTCGTGTGATTATTAAGTTGAGAATTACGTATCTGTAATTTTTATTTTCCATAAAAATCCGCAGTCTTCTTGTATAAAACGAACGCTCGTAGCTAACATATTGAATAATTTAAAAAACTGTAATAAACTTAATGTTAAAAGTCCTTCCGACCTAAAAGGGTTAAACAAAGGTTGTGGTAAACGAGAGACGGGTAAAGTGGTCGGAAACCATCAGCCCTAAGTGTACACCGATGCAATTCATTTGTTTGCACATGCTTCGCCGAAGATGAACGATGGAGTAAAATTAGAACCTCATTTTCAGTGACGCTCGCTGAAACGCTTCGACGAATCGATTCGACGATAAAACGCATCGATGAACGATCAATTAATTTTTATTACAAAGAAGGGAAGAACAAACGATCAATTTAAAAAAAGAAAAGAAGAAAAGGTGTGTAATTTCGTACAGAAAATTACACGCAAACAGAGTCCTCTTAGCCCTCCTCCGTGCACGAACGTGTTCGTGTATATTATCTCGGTTAGTATACAGAACAAAAATATGATGGTGAATGTATTATCATAAGTTCAAGCGTTATGGTTACACGCGGATCGTTCTAAACCTCCAAATATCCTCGAAGGTGTGCGCTACTTTTGTAATACATGCGATTACTAAATCAATGCAACGCGATTACGCGCTGTGCTACGTTCAATGTTCTGTAGTCTGAATAGCTGATCCTCTGAACCTGATGTAGACGGTTCAGTATGTCGAGATTCTTCTGTTCGAGAACGATGTACGAGAAACAAAAAAAGAAAAAACAGAACGAACAAACCGGAAAATAATCGGGAAAACCCAAGCCGATGCGCTGACACTTCAGCAACCCAGCGAGACAAAATTGCATTTCGATAGAGTCGCATAAAATTGCAAATTAATTTTGACCGAGAACATTCAAATTGTCATTTAAGTACTGAATTTGTGGCAATTAAACTAACTGAATAGCTGTTTCAATGAGGATTTCGGAAAGCTTAATGTCTACACGAGATATCATCAAAAGTAAATTTTTAAAAATTATTAATTAGAGCTGTGAACGGTCCTAAGCATTGCAAATTATATAGCTGGAAAAATCGTCCGAGGGTTCAGCAATTAAGAAAATCTTTTAATTTGTCGTAAAAATGTTAACACGTTCAATGCGTTTTTGTAATCTAACCTCCCTGGAAATCACTTTTATGGAATAAATACATTTTTTTCTCAAAAATTTTGAGCGCAGATCGCTAGGTCCGTTCGTCAGTTCCAGAACTGACCCGCATTGAACGTGTTAAGCAATTTAGGAAATCGTCGTTGATGTTAAATCGGAGATTGTTCGATTGTCTCGCTGGGTTGTTGAAACTACGCGTTGTGACAGGGACAGAAAGTAATCAACGATAGGCGGTGTCATGCAAGTTAGAGGCGAAACTTAAGGCGGATGGAATGTCTCGAATAAATGACCAGAAACTGTCCTAGAGGAACCTACGAGGCCGACTCGAAGACTATGCAACGGTGCAACGAGCCGTATGGTCGCCGCGCGCGCCCATACAAGAAGCAAATGATTCCAGTTACCCTAAGAGAGTTAGTGGCCCAGGAATAAAGTGGATAAACGCATTAACCAATGAACGAACGAATGAAGAAACGGAAAGAAATGCTTTCCCGATACGTCTCGGCTGCGCCGAGGGTCTAACGCGCAGTGTATTTCTGAATTATAATGTATTTACTTAGAAGGAAGATCATTTTCATTTCTTTGATGATTTTAAGAATGGTTGGTAGTCCAATCGTATTTGACAATTGAACATGTCGATTGACAATAACTGACAATTGAATTCATAAAATCAATTTGATTTCATGCATTTTTCAACAGGTAAATTTAATGGTACAATATGTATACAGCTTGGTAAAATGATTAAGAGAAGGCATCAACGTTTATGTAACTGCCCTTTCTTGTAATCGAATCAGACAATTTTTGAATAATGATCCACAGTCTAGCAATGAATGTACTTTGGTTTAACACTTATGCAGCCAAACACAATGCACAGATTGTTTGAAAACTGTTGTATTTAACATATTTGCAGAAATTCTCATTTAAAGACTATAAATTAGTTTTTAGAGGAGCATTATCAACTGGTTGGCTACGCAAGGGTTGAAATGTTCTAGAGAGAATTTTGTCGAAGAACCTCAGCAGTGTAGAGTTAGATATTACCGAAACCATAAGCGTGGATAAGTTACGAACTGAATATTAGGAATAACTGTGGATGATTCGTGTAAATAGAGTAAAACAATGAAATACAAAATTGAACCGTTTGCGGACGAACGTCGGATCGACGAGAATCGAATTGTTAACCTTCGCAAGGTAATGTAGAATCTCAGAGACCCCAGCTTCAGATTCAGATTTTTGGAAAGAATCTTTGGAAAGGATGATCGTCCGCAAAGGGTCGATTGCGTTGGTAGCACGTTAGACCGTCGGCGTATCTGGCGAGTGGAGGATCGCGTTTGTTCGATAAGGTGTCTGATAAGGCATTGGGGGACCTGTACCTCTGTCTAAGAGGGTCAGCAGTGGCGAGTAAGGAGTTGTGGGCGTTGCGTGGTTGAGGGTCCAGTAGTGAATGGTCGCTGGGGGGTACGCCACTCGAGGATCGGTGACCTGCGCTGATGCTCGCAGACTTGGTGTGACCCCGTGTCGGTCTAGTGCCCTCGCCCATGCTGCGCACAAAACTAGTCAACAAACCGCCATGTTCCGGCCCCATAATCCTTTCTACACGCGAGCCATCGACGAACGCTCCGATCAACGGAGCGCGGCCGACTCTCTCGCGATTCCGAATTCTTTGGAACAACAGTCAGAAGAAGAAGAAGGAGAAGAAAAAAAAAGAAACAAAATGATACTCCTTTTTCGCGTGTCGCGACCGAATTCTTGGCAAGATTCCCGGGATAGCGGTACCGAACAGCGAAACTTCGTTTTTCACCGAGAATTCTGGGAGCAGGTCGGTGGTACGGGTTTCTCTCCGTAACGTCGCGCTGCGGCGAACCGTGACAGCGCAGTGCAAACTTTCTGTTCGCGGAGGAAATGTAAGGTTACATTCGTAGAGGAAATTCAATTTTGCAAAAAGGTGCATCCACCGTGTGTGGTTTTCTGCATGTTATCAGTAGACTGGGGATTTTATGCATTCATGACAAAGGCGGACACGTACAAACACATTTATGGACAGCAATGTAGTAGTTGCGGCTTAATAGGATAATTAAAAGAAGAATACAATTTTTATTTGGCTCCTGTGTCCTGCAATCAATGCGAACATTTTTTATTTTGCATAAAGATCCGCAGTCTAGTTATCAGTAGACAGCGGATCGTTATGCAAAATAAAAATGTTCCACTTGATTTGCAATCAACCAGAGTGAAATGAAAATTAATATTCTTTCTTAATACGTTTAATAAAAATTAGTAGACACTCGATTAACCGGCTTGATCGGGAGGCATACAGCCCAGATAAGTTAAGGCTCGATGGATAATCGAGCCCCGAGGAAATAATTAAAACGTATTCCAAAATATTCCAAAATAATATAATCATATTTAAACACATATTTGTTTATAATCGGGATCCGGTTAATCGAGGTCCTACTGTATTTTGAAATTCTTCTAATGTTTTTTCCACTGTTTCGAATCACACCTACACATTCTTGTCATAAAAGCATACAATCCTAATGTCTAGTTGTCAGCGACGCTACGGAGGGAACAGCGTGCCGTGGGACATCGGAGAGGATGTAAACGTGACCACGGGTCCTGCCGGGAGGAGTCTCAGCAGTCAGGATTGTGCACCGTGTCGATGTCGAGAGGAACAGAAACACGACGCTAAAATATTATAAGAATGAGACACATGTATGATGAATGATGTTAATGGTTGTTTCTATGCGCATACGCTCTGCAAATCTAGTATGTATTTACGTTTGTAAACAAAAGACAAAGAACGACAAGTCATGTGTGAGATAAGAGAGCGAGAGAGAGAAAGACAGAGGTATGTGACACTGTGAGAGACAGAGACTCGGTATGAATATCGACGGTTATTAGCAAGCGAGAAACTATATTGTGTGTACAGTAAATTGTATACACTTCGTCCGGATTAGATCTATTCTTGTATCGGTTAAAAAACATCTGTCAAGCCAATAAAGTAAGTGGTCTGAAAAAACGAACGACTGGCAGGCAGCAGCCAAACATGCTAGAGCAACAAACAACAAACAAATCAACTGCCTGAAGAGGGGGGCTTAACGACAGATTCTTGTTGTTATACATGTATAGGTATGTACGTATAATATGTCTAAAGACCGGATCGTGGTGAGAGAAAACGTTCGTTTACATTGGTTTAGTGTGGTTTGCCGCACGAGCAATCGATCGCCTACGGTTAGTCGGTGACAATTGAACAACAGTTTAGTCAAACAAGAAACTTCGGGGAAAGAACAACCAATTACGGACCGAATCTTTCTTTTTTCTTTTTATTCATACTTTGTGCGCATCGAGACGAGAAAACGAATAAATATCGGCTCGACGGCGCGGACACTGGATCGCTCTATTCATCTTACTGCATTGTCGACGCTGATGCGAGAAATAGTACACTGTTCGACAATAATCGTCACACCTTCGAAATTATTACGAACGACAGGTAAAAACAAAAATTGTCCACATTAATCTCAAGATACAACAGCCACGTAGAAATGTACTGATTTCTTGTTCGTATTTAATCTACTGTATGTCCATTGATTACCATGACTTCAAGGGAACTAAGAAATCATGATATTCTTCCCGATAGACCTTCTGGCATCTGCAAAAGTAACGAATCGTCTCTCAGTGTCTCACAATTTGAGAATCTGCGAAATTCAGTGTCCACGCATCGTCGAGATAGAACAGAGAGCACCGGGTCGGTATTCGTGCGATTTTCTCAGCCGTGTCGAGCGGAATGTAATAATCGACGCACTGTTCAATATATAAACGAAAAACTACAGTAGTGCACGGTTAAATTTACGTCAGTTCAGGTGCCAGCAGTTAGGAAACGAGTCGTACGTCGAGATTCGGCATTTCAAGGGGAGCAGAACGAACACGCAACAAAGGGCATTTCATTTTCGGTCATCGTCGTCTTACGTTTATAATTGTAGTATCAATGGATAGCCGAGATTCTTCACGAACTGCTCGATCTACCCCCACTACCGCACTCGTACAAGTCGAACCGCGGTAGTGGGGGAAGCGGCTGCACGTCCACACTAGATCGGTAAAATTAATCCGATTCGTCTCGCGTTTGGACTCGTTTTAATCGGAAAAAGATCTCGGGCATTCGTCGGTGTTACGATCGTAAAAGTAGAGCGACAAATCTGTGGTTGTCAGGAAGAACGCCGCATGTCACATACTTTCACTTTCGAGATATTGCCGTTTCAAGTTTTCCTCACTAATGGTTGACATAGGACGTCGGATAAATTACATTATTTTTTTTAGCCTTTCGAATTTATTTTCATAGCTTTCTCTGGTAAAGACGTAAATCCTATACTATGAAGCTTAATTAATGCATGAACTCAAATTTGTTGAAATTGTGACATGCGGCGTTTTCCCTGACAACCACAGAAATATTCTTTATTGCATGTTTATTTTCTCCATGTAGCTTGGCCGAGCTCGGGACACTGAATATCAGGAGGAGAGTGGAATGTAAATTTAACCGTGCAGATTCCTATGTAAATTGAACCGTGCACTACTGTATAATGTATAGAGAGACAGACAGAACGAGAGAGAGAGATACGTATAGAAGTGATTAGTTGAGTCACTGTACCTGGGTGCATCGTTGGTTCGTTCGGTGGACGAGGAGGACGTTTTCGCTTGATCATAGGAGATGGTACTACGTCGACCAACAGAACCAGGGGCAGGTGAGGTGAGAGGCCGACCAGCACCTGCCCCTGCATTCATCGTGTTGCTCTTGCCTGCCCATCCCCTACCACCGGGACTTGTACCCACGCCTAGAATGAACATTGTCACTGCAAGCCTCATTAGATATAGTTCAACACAAAACAAAGCAGCGTACTTGTTTGATATGATTGTTTGTTTGGTCTGATCTTTTTTTTTTTTTATTTGTTTTAAATGATAACGCAGGCGGTTTTTGCAACGATTATGCTGTCGGGTAAAGGAGGGACTACGGTTGAAGGACACCTGAGGGGAACGTCTGATCCGCTTCTTTCTACGAGGCCAAGAGGACTCGAGTTCTCTCGTTCCAAGTTAGAACCATGCCACGGAGAAAGAGCGAGCAGACCCGACGCTGAAACTGCACCGTGATTTTGTTATTTCGATGGCTTATAACTAGACTGCTGCGTCTTACGCGTTTTTGTTTTTTGAGAAGCGATACTGTAAGGTGTGCTTCAAGGGGCCTCCTTAATTAATAGTCTGATAACGTTGAACTAGGATCACCTGTCGGGTGTACAGGTAAGCTGCACGATTGTTAATTTATTTTCCTGAGTGATATTTCTATAAGAAGGCTGTGTGTCATTGTTCAGATCTTACAGTTCAAATCTCATATTAATATCAATGTAAGAACATGAATTTCTAATGAACGAATAAAGATGCTCTCCAGCATCGTACAGATCAAGAAACGTTTCTGAATAAGCTGAATAAGCAATCGGAGCGATAAGGAGACCCCTGGAAGTTTCACTTTTTTGTCCAATGATTAAAAATTTGCTGTAACGATCCATACCGATAATAAAAGAATTTCTATCATCGGAAGTTACCGCAATTTTTCTCTATTTTCACGTTTATGACAAATTTACAAATCTAAAATGCATATTCGTATAAAGATACGCAGACTACTTATAACTTTGGATTATCCTTTGGACGAGATGATTTGGAACGAATGCAGACGCGTGCAAAGTCATTTTGATGTACAATGGAGTGTCCTATTGTGCGAGTGTATTGCAAAACAGAACTGTGCTTAAAATTTGATGCTGGCATACGTTCTATATCGCATAAATAAATAAAGTACAGTAACATCTAGGGCTACGGGTGGGTCAAAATGACCCTGCATTCGCTACACAAGGGGTGAGGGGTGCGTGAGCGCGGTGCGTCATCGCAAAACTGGCCACGAAATTATTTAATTATCGAATAATTACGAAAAGAGAAAATGTGTAATAGAACAATAAAGGAATAATAGAACAATCCTTCTAGATTATTCCAATGTGCTTACAGTGCTCTATTTCACTCAAACGTTCAAACAATTCCACTAATTAAAATACGAAAGACCAGATATGGTTACAACTATGCTTCAGCGTAAAATTCGATTTAACCCATATTGCGATGAGCACACGCGATCATGATTAGACTGCGGACTATATACATTTATTACAAAAATATGATAAATTTAAAACAGTAAAAGCATTTCAACAATTTAAATATATTAACTTCAACTGATCGAAATTATTAAGAAAAGAAATGAATATGAAATTCATTTCATTTCGCATAAAAGTCTGCAGTCTAGTCACGATGGACAGACCGTGGTCGGATGAAGATGAGCCGCGTACACCGCGAGATACAAAGAAGACGTGTAAACATAATATAATCACGAGTCGATGGAAACGTGGACAAGATTTAAGACACAGCAACCCAAATTCCAAAAGCGCACGTAAAGAACTTTGCTAAGCCTTAAAATTATATTCTAGAAGCGAACGACGGCAACGGTAACGGAAACGGACGAGGATCGTGACTCCGGGGTTCGTGACAGAGGATCGACAGAGACTAGGATCAACGAAAAATCTAGGATCAACTCACTGGTGTCTAATTGGCCTGGACTGTTTTTGGGGGCCGAGGGTCGGCTCGCTGACACTCGAGCGCTGTTCTCCTTCATGGTGGCCGCGTCCACGGTGTTCTGTCTCTTGAAATTGCTACCGCCTGTTCCTCCTGTCACCGTTCCCCCGGTGGTCGCTGTCGCGTGATTATGGTTCGTCGCGTTCCCTGGGCTCGACGTTCCACCTGACGAGGTAAACTCGAATGCGATCAACCGTACAACACCAGCTTACCAACGTTCTCGCTCTCCTAACTACGCGAAGCGTCGTTGCTCCGGAGACGGTGCGTCGACCACCTAGAATCTAGGTCCTAGGTATACCAATCATGGGAAACGAGCACTGCCCTGGGCTAGGTCTACGGGAACCAACACAGTGCATTCAAAACAAACTCACGGACTGAATTTATTTCAGACGTACCCAGTAGCATAATCCTCGAGCTGGTCTTGCTAGCCTGAACCTTTTGCTACCCCCTACGTTAATTACATTGATCTTTACCGTGCTCTTCGTGTTTTAATGCGCTGGGGGGTTTTCCTTGAATTTTATCAGATGGACCAGTAGCGGAATCTTTACTTTACCGGTCGGAGGAGTTAATGCGAATCTTCTGCTACCCCCCAATGTTAATCACATTGATTTCATCGGTGCAGTTTGTTTGTGTTGTATTTGCGAAGAGAGTTAGTGGGTTTGTTATATGGTTCTCACGATTTTTTCAACGAAAGGGAGAGAACAGCAATTGGATCCTGTTTCTCAATATTTTTTCTAGCTGTACCAGTGACATAATCTTTACTTTACCGGTTGGTATAGTTACCATGAACCTTTTGCTACCCCTGTATTAATTATATTGATTTCATTACAGACAATTGTTTTGGAACACCTTTCATAGTTCTCGAGATTTTTGTCAGCTGTACTAACGGCATAATCTTCGCTTTACCGGTTGATCTTGTTAGTGGGAACGTAATTGCGTTGATTTTGATGCTGGCGTTTGATCAAGAGGCACTCTATGCTCGGTAAGATTTTAGTTGTAGGATATAGGACGATCCACTTACGAAGTGTTTCAAGACCGGTCGAAACCCGTCTACTGGGTTTTGGATTGCTAGCGGAAATACTTCTGTGAACACCTCTGTGCGATGGGCTTTGTACGGCGCCGCCCGTCCCTCCTCCGCTTCCTCCGCCCCCGCCTCCACCTGAGCCCGCCAGCGGCGGAATGTTGCGCAGCGACAACGAGCTGCCTGACCGCGAACCGTCCGATTCCGGCTGTGAACCCAGACGATTCAATTAGTATTAATTGGCTTCACCGTTCCTTTACCTTCGCTCGATCATCCCCCTTTTGCCGACATCCCCCATAGCTTCGCTCTAGAGCTCCCACTCGCTGCGACTCGACATTCCCTTCAAAAACTGCGTGTAGCTACCAGTGCTCTTCGTCGTCCGAACTTGCACTCGAGAAATCTATTCAGTCGTTTCCAACAGAAGCATGTTTATCATTTCAAGGATTGCAAAACATAAAATTTTCAGGCGTTCTAATCTAAATTATCAGACGTGTTAATACAGTTTTTAGACGTTCAGCAACTTATGATTTGAGCACTGTACTCGTCGAAATTTGCAGTGTCTCGCCACTCTAACGCAATTGTAGGGTACGCGAGTTCCGTTTCAGAGGAGAAGGGTGAAGAATTATCGAGCAACAGCGAGAGCCCTAATTCGCTCGGATCAGAGACGTTGAACCCGTGGCCCCGTGGCCCCAGTTGGCCCCGAGTCGGAGCCAAAGCGGAAGAATCGCAAAGATGTAGCTTCTTCGTCGATGCGGTTCTCGTTTCCTCGGATGACGTCGACTCGGGGCCATTTTTTTTCTCGGAGCCTTCTAGCCCCCAGGGGCCAGCAACTGGATATAGATGCTACTGGCTTCTCGGATTCTACTCACGTCGGTGGTCTTTCTTCCTAAGAGTAAGTACGTGGCGAACGCATCATCGTACTTGGCCTGTTCCAGTGAGTCCTCTATCTGGTTTCTCGTATACCCCATGCTAGCCAGGGCCTCTAAAACAAACAGGCGTAGCGGCATAGTCACAACCACTAAGAATGTCGGCGTGACGCGTCATGCGACTACGTCAACACGAACTCATGCGCTCCGCTATCTCAACTACGATGGGCAGGACCGTGCCGAACAAACATACATAGAAACCTCCATTTTAAAGAACTCCTCGACTTTCTACTTCTATTCTACTTTTTTCTGCCGATCGAACTTTTCCAAACAGCCTGCTACAGGCTTTACACTTTACGTTAATCGTTTTGTACAATTATATTCACCATTTTGCACTCCGAAGTAACTCTTTTAAAAGTAATATTCGCCGTTTCTCAAAATCAGACATTATAGACACGGCGTTGATCTGCAAGAGGGTGAAATAGCAATGCAGAACCTGTGTCGAGCAGTCATCCTCTGGCTCAAAAATGTTCCATATTCTTGCATTAATCTTAACGAAATTCCAAATATGCAATCGCGAGACTGCGGATATTTTCAATCCGAGTCGATTGTAGGAAACAGAAGTTAGGGTGCACTATTTCGGCAGTCAGCCATCCAAAAGATAAATTACTTAAAAATAGGGGATATCTACTAACAATTATATCTAGCACAATGGTCAGCCTATTTCTCACTTTGAATGTACAGCTGCATGTGTCCGCGTGTGAAAAATTGAGAAAGTAGTGTATTAACAATAACAACGATTAAGATAGCTGACTACTGGGCTTTGAATGGCTGACTACTGGAACAATCACTCCACATAAAAGTGCATTCCAATTGAATAATCCATTTTCGTGATAAGTTCAGAGAATCCTTAGCCTATTTGTTCCAGTGAAATGTGTGAAACAGAAGAGAGGAGGATCGATAAGAATAATAGAACACAGTTGAAAATATTGGAGAGTTCGAACGGCAACTTCGGAACAATAAGATCGTGCTCGAACTGGTTCAAACTTGGAGGAGTTCGAAGTTTAGTGGCAGCCTAAGGGCGCAAGCATAATGGCAGTCCATTAGCGTTGTGCCCCCGGCCCGGAGGCGTGGAAATAGTTCGCCACGGCCCTGAAGACAAGAGGGATGTACGGTAAACAATGGTACATAGTAAACTAAAGGGTTATTTAGAATAAGCCTTGGGTGGGTATTGCCGTGCAGTAAAAAAGGAGGAACACCTACTCGGAGACACCTTTTGGTTAAATTACGATTTACCGTATCGGTTAGTGTTAATCCCGCCACAGTTAGGGCGACAGGTGTCACCGAAGCTACCCGACTAAACAGGAGGACACCTCCGCTTATTGTTGCACCAACGACTTATATCTCTCGAGGTGTATCGAGAGTCGTTCGATTTACGACCACCACCCTCGGACGATTCGATGGCACTACCAGCGAATGACGATGCGGCGCGTTGGTGGTCGCAAACGATGCAACGGTACATTTACATATGTAAAAACAATAAGTAGTAAGTGTTATGTACATACTGGCAGACTCACCTATCCTCTTGTGGTCTTTATAATCGGGTTCGGGTTCTAAGTACGGTTTCAACTCGTCGTCGTCGTACCCCATGTTCATCCATTTGTCTTTCATTATAGTCTACAGAGGCAGCGCGAGAAACAAAAGAAGAGAAAGACGCCGATTAAATGCATCGCCCGTGAATCATGTCGATGGAACGCGTTCCACAGGCCGTGACAAACGAGACAACAGTTGCTGCATTTTCGAGTCTAATTTTCCACGCAAATATTCCCCCAAACCTAGATTTCTTCGCATTGACTGCGAATTTTTATGCAAAATCAAAATTGTCTGCTTTAATCGCAGGTTACAGAAGCCATGTAAACGTCCAGAATATTCCCATTCTACTTGTACGATCTCTATCATTTTAATTAAACTGATCCAGCCTGATCATACAATAATTAAACTGTTAGTGATCTATTCAATTATACAACCAAATTTAAGATATAATTACAGTAAGCTTAAATTCTTTACATGTTTTCATAAATTTGTGTAAATGCATAAAATCCGCAGTCTAGCTGTGCCTTTTTCTTATATGTCTTGTCCAATATTCGTCCATCGATTCAAGGTTAAATTTTCGAGAACAGGGACTGTCGCGTTGCCTGTATCCGAGAGCCAAGCTTGTGTTTACCTCTAAGGAGGCCCGTTTCGTCGGGTTGAGCACCAGAAACTTCTTCAGCAGATTCTCGCAGTCGGTCGACATGTAGAACGGGATTCTATATTTCCCTCTGAGCACTCTTTCCCTCAATTCCCTTAATGTCGAGCCGTCAAAAGGTAACGAGCCCGACACTAGAGTGTACAGTATCACGCCCAACGACCATACGTCCACCTCTGGTCCGTCGTATTTTCTACCTGTTGACAAACATGCAAGCAAACAATTAAAATACAGCGAATCCTAACGTTCATCACTTTGTTCTACTAAATTGTTTTCACGTTTCGCGAAGGTAGTACGTTGCACTTTACCATTTTCCAGATACTTATGGGCGGTAGTGTAATTCTTGCGGAACAAAATATCGATTTTTGGAAAATGAAAAATCAGAGAACCTGAAGAGCAACGTACCCTGAAAGAGCTCGGGCGCCGCGTACGGCGGTGATCCGCAGAAGGTGTCGAGCTTGTTGCCCGGCGTGAACTCGTTGCTGAACCCGAAGTCAGCGATCTTGATGTTCATCTCGCTGTCGAGTAACAAATTCTCGGCCTTCAAGTCTCTGTGGATGATCTTCTTTTGATGGCAGTATTGCACAGCGGAGACGATCTGCCTGAACTTCGCTCGCGCCTCCTTCTCCTTCATTCGACCGTGCAGCACCAAGTAGTCGAAGACCTCGCCACCGCTGGCGTACTCCATCACCAGGTACAGCGTCTTCTCAGTCTCGATCACTTGGAAAAGCTTCACTATGTTCGGATGGTCGAGCATCTTCATTATCCTCACCTCCCGGAATAACTGCAACGCAAACATCGACAATCAGCTACCGGAAGAAGAAACCTAATCCACGATCTTCCGAATGATAGAAAAATATCTTGCTGCTCTCCACACGAGTGCGATGCTAAGCAGATTCGGAGCTGGTAGCTTTAGACCTAAACTTAACTAGATCTAGACCTAGCCCAGACCAAGAAGTAGGTTCGAACTCTTTACAAGCACTCCGAGAAGTGCAGGCGACATTTTCAAGTGTAATCGATCCTTGGCCGAGTGGATGCAAACGTCCCACGAGCACTTGCACCGGGATACTTCCGTTTTCCGCGACTCCTAGCTGATCTTTACAAATTCGAAGGTAAAGAAACATGTCTGGCGGTCTCTGAGAATCGAACTTTGCGGTCTATCTGTGTGGAATGTGTCTCTTGAGAATGCGAGATTATAAATGGAACGAGATTCGCGAGATATTGCGAATTCGAAGAAGGAAGGAGAAACAGGCGAAGTACTATCGCAGCGTTTGTTACGCAACGATTTCCGAAGGACGTTGTAACTATACGTGTGTTTAAGCTTGTTCCTCGGGTGAACGCTTACCTTTTGAAGGCTGTTCGGGTTCAGTTGAGTCTTGTCGATTATCTTGATGGCCACTTCTTTCCCAGTGGGCACGTGCTTGGCAAGTTTTACCTTGGCGAAGTTGCCCTTGCCGATGGTTTTGAGTAATTTGTACTTGCCGATGTGGGGTTCCTCCGACGTCCGACTCCTCGACGAGAGCCGACCGACGCTACTCGACACTCCCACGCCATCCCCTGGCTGCAACGAACATCAAACAAAAGAGACACTATTAAAGACTTGCTGGGTACGCAGACAGAAAATCGCGGTGTCGCGTCGAACGAGAAAACTTTTCCGCACGGTCGCGGTCGCGGTCGCCGTTGCGGGAACGTTCGCTTTTCCTCGGACGGTAAACTGCTTTTTGCACGCGCACACACACAGTCGTGGAAAGCAAGTTGACGATCTCGTAACTTCTGGGGAAACGAATAGAATTGTAGACTGCGGATCTTTATGCGTTCACGGCGAGAACGAATCGGGAGACGATCAATAAAAAGAGCGTGTCTCGCCTAAACCTGAATTAACCCTTCCGGGACGAACGTCTCCGATTCGTAAAATTGAAAGCGAACAACTTCAGGAAGATGTTAAGAGAATATTTTGGAAAATCATCGTCTGCGAAGGGTGTGCTAATTCAGTAGAGAAATCAGGTGTGCATAAAATTGAATTGTAGAGGGTTAATATCGGTTTATGGAAGGTGAGGGAAGCTTGTAGTCGCGAGGTGTTTCGAATTTGTAAATTCCGCGGCACGCGTCGTTTATTTGCGAGTCGCGCTTCACGTTTCCAGGAACGAACAGACGATCCTCAATGGAATTAATTGAACCTCGTTAAAGCTGCAAAGCTGCACACCGCCCGGATACGGATCGTTTCGAAAGAAGCGCGACACCGCGAGCGTGACGCGTGGACCAACATCGTTCGCGGTGACACGGTTCGATTTCATTTCGCGAGCACACTCGTCAACAAAAGACTTAACTTTCAACGAGAGGCCGGTCTACTTTTCCTTCGAGAGATTCGTTACGCGGTCCGCTTCGTTTCGTTTCGTTTCGTTTCGCGCGAAACAGCTTTTTCCTTTCCATGAGGCACATCGCGCAACACCGGGCCAGTGGGAAAGCGACTCCTCCGTTTTGCGGATGCATAAATCGATTCGCCACCGTTCTTATCGGTTTATTTAATCAATTATGTAATAGCCGGTGCTTTTCCGCGAGTCTCCGCCTCATCGTTCCGCAAGCCTCTTAACTCTTAACCCCTCGTGATGAAACGTGATTTTACTCGATAGAATGTGTCGCATATTCGAACGAGTTTGTTTAGCGTTCGTGCGACTGCTGGACCGTGATTTTCCAGCGAACGTTCTTTCAAATGTGATCGGATGGGAATTTCTAGAGAATTTTCTCCAAAAGACAGAAACGTGAAATGAACGGTCGCATGTAAAGAAGACGCACCGTGTGATATTTCAGCAATCCAGCGACGTAATGCACGTTAAATCGCATCGTGAATTAAGTATTGTAGAAAAGCGAGTAATATCACCGAAAATCAATCTCCTCTCGAGACGATCATTCGATCCGCTAGATTGCTAACCCTTTGCACTCGACTGTCCTCTCTAAGGGACATCGCCAACCTGTCCAGCAACTTGAACGCCCATTTCGGGAGAACGGGAGAAGAGATAGACGCAAACAGACAGCGGATCTTTAAGCGAAATAAAAATTGTCTGGATAAATTATAAAATGCAAAATAGAAATTTCACTTTTCCTCTAATAATTTTAATCAGCTGCAACTTTTGATCTGTCTTCCTCGAAAGTTAAACAGCTCTCTGTTTACCTAATAATGTCTAGCGACGAACATTTCTAACAAAATGTACTAAATGCGAACGTTATGCATTATTCTTACGACGAAGTGCGACTCCTCTCTTTCGCAATTGATAATTGACCTTTCACTTATCACCTGTCAACAATTTATCACCATCTTCTGAATTCAACAAATGATTCACTTCATTCACTTTACACAGACTGCGGATCTTTATGCAAACTATAGATTTCAAGGTTTATTTTATACGAAATAAAATTGCTTACGCATAATGTAGAGACATCATTCATTTACTTGCTATACACGTTTCTTTGTATTCGAAGAATGTGCGCATAAATGCATAAAGATCTGCAGTCTAGTAACGACAATTCCATTTGTCTCGCGTCCGTCTCTCGAAATGTCCCCGCGATCGCAAAGTAACTCGGTTAGAAAAGGTTCGAGCAAAAAACAAAGGAGGCATGCGATAAATCTGAATGTTCTTTTCTGTTGCGTGAAATTTTTCGGGAAATCGTACAGCAAGAGGTTCGAGCGATCGGAATATCGGAGCACATTTGAATGCCGAACATAAAGATCCGCACAGAGAAATGATCACTTCCGAGAAGAGTGTCCCAGTGCAAAGGGCCGAGATATATCGCAGATAGACGAATCGCTGGATCATCTAGATTGTTACCCGCGCGTGGCCACGAGTGACCATCTTGCAAGAGGTGGCAGCAGCAACTTTCGAGGCCGCCAGCTTGGCTGGTTCGTCGATCGATCTTTTCGACGTCCCGAGGGATAGAAAGAGGTTCGCGTGGCCGTAAAAAAGTGAGCGTCGTCGACGTCGGTGACGATGAAGAAGCGGCTGTCCGCTTCTCTCTGTCTTACGCGACGCACTTCCGTGTCGTTCGAACGAGCTGAACAACGCTCTCTACGTTAAACAAGAAAAGGAAACGACAAGAAGGTCCGACGATCTGCGCCGGCAAATCGGACACGATCCTCTTCGCGTGTTTCGTCCTGGCTGGCCATTTTTGTTCGAGAGACCCACCGCGGCCCGACATGTCCGCCGACGAACTAGTTTACAGCTACACGTATGTACAACGATGGAGGCACGGGAAAACGTAATCAACTTGGCGTCGACTTGGTCCTGGGACGATCGGTCATCGTCCTTGGCGATCAGGTACGAGGTTGAAAGCAGAATTTCGACTTGCTTCGAGCGAAAGGTATGTACGTTGAACAGCAGTTCTGCCTAGCTACGTCCTTGCGATTCACTCGCGGAGAACGCGGGTCCGTGAATTTCCTTCGAATACAGGGAAGAGTAGAAACGAAGTTTCTACGTTCGACAACAGTTCTGCGGTTCACTAGCATGGAACACACTTGAGCTGGCGTTCAACGACTATTTACATCCGGCGATTCACTGGAACACAGATCCGTGGATCGCAAAACACTATGTCAAAGCATCACTGTCGGGGTATCCTTGACACGGAGAGAGCACACGGCGAAGATCGATCGTCGGCGGGTCTGGCGACGAACTTTCACCGAATCTCCGTGGTACGTTCGAGTGCACCGAAACGGGTTCACAACCGGGAACGAACAAACGGGACCGGGTGGATCGATCCAGGTTTTTCGACGAACGTTTCGCACCGATTGCCAGCGAGAGAAGGTATGCACGAGCGTTATCGGGGCCGGGTGTACCCGGCAGAATGGATCCGCGGGTTAAATGCTCGGATCTCCACGGAGGCTGGAAGACGGCCGCTCGGAGGGATCGATGGACGATTGAAACCGTGGCTTCGGAGGCGTGTCGTAGGTGTATCCGACGTCACTGATCCCGGTGCTGGCCGGCGTTGGTCGTAGGGCTCGGCTCGGCGGCGAGCAGCGCATCCTCGTCGGCTCCGGGAACACTTCTCGATCGCGATCGAGAGGAGACGGAAGAGCGACACGGCTCGAACACACCGTTTTCGCGAGAGGCGGCTGGCCGTCGTCGAAGTTGCCCGTCCGACGACGACCGTGTCCTCGACGAGCCGCGAGTCACCCAGCAGAACAGTCCACACAGCCGAGGGATGCTTTCCGCGGAATCAATACGCGACCCCACCACCCCCTGGTCGCTGGAAACGTGGCAGCGAACCACCCTTGAAAGCCTCTACCCTCCCTGCCTAGATGTCTGCCTGTTTGCCTGCCTAGCCTGCCTGGCCTGCTGGCTTGCCTACACCACCTTCCTCACGAGTTGCCCCGACGACCACCAAGACCAATTTTCCACGCATGCGCCGAGCTTGCCTGCCATAAGGGTTGGACGCCTGTGCTACCGTCACGCCGCGCCGCGCAGCGTCACCAGTTTTTCGGCGTACCCTCCCTCCACTCTCCTTCTCCAGCCATTCCTCCACTCACTCTAGAAGGGACGTGCTTGCTTGCTTGCCTGCTTTGCCCCTCTGCGCGCGATCGAAATCGAATTCTATCCCGGTCAGCTGATCGCAGACGAGTCACCGATATCCAACGCCCCGGAGACGCTTCCAAGCTCTGAATGGCGTCGGGATTTTAATTTGCCGAGTCTCTGTGCTGACGACTCCGGATACCGGGGCGAAATTGAATCGGTGAAACGATCTTTGTGCCAGCCGAGATCTCCAAGTTACCCGTACTGTGCAGAAATCGTAATCTACCGAGCCCCTAGCAACTGTGTTAACCCGTGGCAGTCAATTGGCAGAAAACTGCTACGCCGTTATCCGAAATATCGTTTACGCTGTTAAATTAGAAATTAATAGAAATTGTTTAGAGGACCTCTATCCTCGTAGCAATGGTCTGCTCTACGATCTCTGTACAGTACCAAGCTCCTAGATCTTCTCTCGAAGCGTACGTACACATCGATCGTACGACTTGACAAGCGTTCAAGTGTCTGCTAGAAGATGCGAGGGAGGATGTCGACCGCAGCAGCATCCCACGATCATTATACAACGATAGACACTCCATAGGCACGATGAAGCAGGGGAGAGCCTATTACTTCAGCTCGGTGGAACGAGTGTCGGACTGGTTCGCATCAGGGTTCGAACTCGCGGAAACGCGTCAGCGAGGTACGCTCGAGTATCCCTACGCTCGCACGTCCCTACAGGGCGAAGCATGATCGTTTCACGGTTTCGAAGTTCAGACGAGCACCGACCTCGGTGAAGACAAAGGACATCGTGGGATACTCGAGTCTCCTAACAAGAGCCACGGAGAAGGATCGAGCCCCCCTCGTTCGCTCCTCCTTTCACGAGTACACGAATTTCATTTGCTCAAGGTTTACAATACGAACTCGGCTTCTTTGCTACATTTTATTGTATATATGCAAAACAGTTTATTAAACGTAGGGGAAATTTACGAAATACTGTGAAACTATCCAGCAGATGATAATCGTGACACCTCAGAATCGGATCCAATTAATTCGAACGTCTTTGCAAGCTTGTTAAGTTACTTCTAAAACAGGTGAAGGATAATATCGATACCATTTTCAACCGACTAAAATGATCAAAGAAAGAAGGCCCTGCCTCTTGCAACCGATAGAGACAATTTTTATTTTGCATAAAGATCCATAGTCTATTACTTTATTTCGGACCCAGGAAGGAAGCCTCCGAGTGCTTCCGGTGCCTCGGTCGCTGTCGATCGTAAACCTTGTAATCCTCCACGGTGTTCCACCCCCATGACCGTTTTGGGATGGATCGAGGGAATTAAGAAAAACGCCCTAAGCTCGCCAATGGCAACTTTCCCTCCAGCAATGTTCTACAAGCAACTCGTCGAAATTCGCAATCCTTGGGGAGGGGATTGCTGGTGGAGGACACGCGATTAAATTAACTTCGAAGATCGAGAGAACCGAGTCGATTCTCGTCTCGCATCGTGCGCCAAAAATACTCGCGACTACCAGTTTGTTGTAGATTTAATGGAATTATTAAGAGCTAAGCCCCACCACGAAGCTCCCACGACAGTGCAAGGAGCTTAACAGTCCGCGTCCGTCTTCCCAAGTCAGAGAACAGTGTTTCTCGGTTTGAATCAAGTCCGCGCAATATCTACCTCCTTCTCGTTTTGACTGGCCTTCCGCATGATGTCCGACAGCGGCTTTAGAGCATTGCGGACCGCATTGTTTTGCTGGTGAGGCTGCTGCTGCTGCTGTTGATGCTGCCGTCGATGCTCTTTCTTTCCAACAATAGGAACCGCTCGGGTCTGGTGTGCCCTGGTGTGTGCTCGCAACGATATCTCCGCTTCCTGTCCGCGACGGGTGTCCGAGGCGGTTCTGGACAGTTTCGTCGCGACCTTCTTCACCGTGATCCCCGCGTTCCCCGTCGAGTTCCTCGTCGCGTCACCTCGTTGCAACGGGGAGGCCCTTTTCGTGCGAATTCACCGTCAACACATTTTGCTTTTCTCTTCCGCGTCTCGAAGGGGCTTTTTCGTTTCGTGAATTTACCGCGAGAATTTTCATTGCCAATCTCCGAGAAACAGAAGCTGAAATCTTGTGGCACAGTTTCAACGTTCCGTGACTGGAAGTTTCGACCAAAAAAGGGGGGAAGAACAAAGCACGACGAAGGAACGTTACAGAACTCGATTCCGATTAAACTTGCGCGAGAGATTCAGTTAGACTGCGGATTTTATGTATTTACGATAAGAATTGGTAGATTCAATTGAACAGAGTGAAGATATTTCAAGAATTTAATAACATTGTTTTCGGCTTATAAAAATCATTGAGAAAAGAAACGTATATTTCATCTTTCTTTTTTGTTTTGTACACAAAAATCCGCAGTCTAGTTATTGTACACGACGGAGGGGCCAAGATTGAACTCGAAACACCTTCTTTCAGAGGTGTGTTGCAAACTAGACGACTCGGGATAAGAAATTCTGCGTGAACTGTAAATTTTTAAAATTTCTCGGTGAAAAGATGGGAGAATTTTTGAGATTGCGATCACGTGGAACGTATCCGAATACTGAACCGAGCAAAAATAGAAAGATCCGGGTGGTCGGTGAACGCGGATGAAATCAAAATTTACCCCTCGGCCTCGTCATCGGTCACGTTACGGAGCAGATCCTCGTGTTCCCTGTATCGCAGCTGTATTTCCGGTTCGAGGTCCGAGCTGGCCTCCAGCTGACGGGCTCTGGCCGCCAGCGTGTTCTTTTCGATGGCCTTGACCTGCAGCTCCAATCTCTGGAGCATGTCGGTGCTCTCCTCCTCGGCCGAGTTGTCTTTCTTCAAAATCAAGTCAAGGCTGACAGGCATCTTCGGGTCGTCCTCTGCGAGGACGATCGGTTGAACGATCTTCGAGTCCTTGAAGGCCCTCAGCTTCTCCTCGAGGCTGGGGTCTAGCTTCAAGCTTGCGGGCGACACGGATTTGGCGATCGGACCAGTTCCGATGGAGGCTCGTTTCTCCTCGATGATCTTTGACCGAGGAGATTGCGGGCCCACGGAAGAGCTCTTTCTCTCGACGACCTTGAGACCACGGTCGCCCTCGACCAGCTCCCACTGCTTCAGATTCTCCAGCGGGGAGTATGGCGGGCGTCCTGGGGACTTGGGGCTGGGTGTGTCCTTGGTCTGCGTAGGCTGATGCTGATCCGCCGGGACTATGATCGCTTTGCGACCCGGGGGCAGCCGGAACGAGCCCCTGGCCGGCTGCGTCCTAGAAAACGGACTTTCCCGATTGTCCATCACCCCGACAGGACCCTGGTCCCTCTGAATAATAAACGTAGACGTGGTTCCCTCGACGCGTCCTTCGTCGCCAGGGGGCTTCTGGAGAGCGTTCCTCTAGCAGCGGATAGTTTCTCAACATGGAACTCGCTTCCCTCTGTCTGTCTCTCTGTGTCTCTTTCTCTGTGTGTGTCTCTATTTCTGTCGGCAAAACATGCGTCCTCGTTAAGGATCCTCTCTATCCCCCGACTCTCGCCCGGGACTTCGCGACACACGATCCTCGTCGAACGGAGGGCAACGAAGGCTATCACACTCTGAGCACATTCACATTTACCCGAAACCCCGTGAACAGGACACGACTCCGGCGACCGATCGTTGTCGATACGCCTCGACACCCCCAGCCAGCAGTAACATAGAAAGATCGATAGAAGCAGAGAAAGCGCGTACACGCGTAACGTAACGTGAACGTGAACGTGAACGTAAACGTAAACGTAACGTCAGGCGGCACAGTTGATATGCTAGTGGTGGTGGTGGTGTAAGATGTATATGTAAGAGACGAAAAAGCTTGTCGAGACGACAGCGTGAACGGCGACCGACGCGACGATCCGCGCGATCGATCGGTGCGATTTATCGGTACGATCTCGCGGAACACTGCGCGACAGGCTCGATGGTTAACGATTACGACGACGATGAGAGCCGGGTGTAAGATCACTGGTGACTAGCGTCTAGTCTAGTCGATCGACACAGAACACGCGCGATTCTTTTCGGGGAAACGAGCTGCTTCCGCAGAGGCGCGCATCGATCATCGTTCGACGAGGAAAACGGAGAAACGCGCGACGATGTGGCGATGGATGCGATCGCGATAAAGACGTGTGTGCGGTTCGCTTGTTTGCCTCGCGCGTGCGCGCTCTTATCGAGGCGTTGGTTCCTTCTCGAGAGCGAGATCGAGAGACGCGCTCGATCGAGAGATCCCCGCTCGATCGAGCGAGCCCCGCTGCTCCTGTTGGTCGATCGCTTTGCGGTTTCGGAGCGGGAGACACGACGTCGAGTCCCACCGAGAACGTAGACGCCTCTCTACATCCGATCCACGATCGATCGGGAAAACAACTGAGAGACAGCAGTGCCTCGCGATCCACGAAATCCACGTCGCGTTCTACACTTCGAACAAATAAAGAAAACCAACCAGACGTAGCGAACACGAGCGGGCGAAAGCTCGAGCGCGAACGACCGGCCACGAACAACTGGGTCCATTTCCCTCGGGGCCACGATAAGCTCGCGACCGGCCAACTCGACTTCGTCGGCCTCTTATCAGCACCGTAGATGCTGATAAGCGATACCGTGGCTCTACCTAACGCGGCCGGATTCCGGCGCGGCGATCGCGACGACGAAGGCTCCCATCGACGTCACTACAACCCCACTGCGAACGTCCCGCCACTTTAGACGTAGAAAATATTCCTGTTTGCCGATAGCTGCTCATTGGAGAATTCGCGCCCCTCGCGGAAGGTACAGTCGCCTGGGAAAGCAAGTTAACGCTGGGAACTAACGTGTATCGCTTTTTTAACCGTCGGCCAACAAGCCCTTTTTAGAACTGTATCAATCGATCATTATTAGGGCTGTTTATAGCTTTTTAACAAGTCCTGAAATTTCAAGTATAGGGAACGCCAAGCCGTGAAATTCGCGCCTAGCGAATTCTAAGCCCCAAAATCCTAAACCTAGAAAATCCTAAGCTCCAAACTGCCGCGCCTAGGGAATTCTAAGCTCCAAAATGCCGCGCCCAGGGAATTCTAAGCTCCAAAATGCCGCGCCCAGGGAATTCTAAGCTCCAAAATGCCGCGCCCAGGGAATTCTAAGCCCCACTGTGCCACACCTAGAAATTTCTAAGCCCCAAAATCCCACAGCTAGAAAATTCTAAGCTCCAAAATGCCACACCTAAAAAGTTCTAGGACCCAGGCATCCAAACCTTGCGAATCCTAAGCTTCCACAATATGTGCCCGAATTCTTAACTCACTTTCCGAGGTGACTGTAGTTCACGCTATGACACAACTGCGTAGAAAAGTTATTGAATTAAGGAAAATGAACCGTCGCTTAGGCAGATATCGAAACTACCATTCCAATGATAAAATGGTAGAAAACCGTAGATTTAATCAGGGGATCAATTTCCTTGTCCACTAAGCGTCGTTTAGGGAAGAAGAAGAAAGACAGAAGAGTCTATAAACGTTTAAGCACCAACGATCACGAGGCAATAAACAACCTAGCGAATTATGAGCTCGACGATGGGGATTATGATACGGATTTGCTTTTCGTCGGTTTATCAAAATCCACGCAACACTGGGAAATCTGACTGGCTTGTTCTCCAGACCTTTTTCCGACTGAAAGCGGAAGGCAACCGCGAGAAGGAGCCAAGGAACGGCCAGTTGCGAGCGGATTAAACGAGATCTTACGTTAATCCTTTGCGCAAACCAGTCGCGGGAAGTTTGCTTAACCATTATTCGTCGTTCTTAGAACATTTTCCTGTTGCTCTTCGATAAATTGAACGATTGCAATGGTTTATCGTTGGAAAATCAACGCGTTCACTACCGAACAAACAGATCAAAAATTTTTGTTGTTACATTCTTCCAACATTTCTGCGCACAATCTACACAGTCAAGAGATTCAACAATAATGCTTGAACCGAATTTATGCCTGTTACAATCTACCGAATATTATAAAAAGAAGAGAAAAGATGGCGGCGCAGCTGGCTGCGAGGCTCGGTGACTATTCGCTTTAGAAACAAGAGAAACGTCTCGGTATCGGTGAAATCATCGATCCCGAACCGTGGATGCTAGGTCATTGAACGAGGACTGAAATCGTTCTGCAACGATTACGGTTCGATGACTCGATCCAGGAATTAGGCGACCTGCTCGAAACGACATGGTACATATTTCCATCGGGAATTAGTTTCGGCGTTTACGAAAAAAACAATCTTTACGAGCGTCGTAATCGGCGATAGGATAAGATACGCTGGCTGTTATCGGGGTATGTGCGAGTGTTACGCGTCTACATCTATGTACTCGTGTTTGTACACGCTAGCACACGTGTTTGTCGATGTTTGTATGCCTGTGTGCGTTCCCGTTCCGTCGCGCTGCGCTCCATTTCGTCGAGACATCGCATCGGGGACAAGCGAAAACTTGCTCGAAGCTATACAGAGCTCTATCGGCGAATGGAAATGCGGGAGCCGCGTGTCAAGCTTGCAAATCGGAACAGGTGCTCGCGAAGGACGAACGCAGGAAAAATAAATTTGCGTCGTCGTTCGAGCCGAGACGGATCGATCGGCGAAGCAACCGGTTCGATTCGATTTTCCAACTTGACTCGCTTTATTCAATCCGGAGACTGTGGCGAATCTTTGCAAGCTCGCCACAGCGTGACACGAGATTCTAGCTTTTTTTCTTTGTCTAATGAACTTCCTGTCTTTAAAACTACCGAGACAAATTATAGGAATTTCTTCAGAATACTTCTTTCGTGGAAAATTATTACAGTACCATTTTTTTTAACGAAATTATTAGGCTGCAAAGAAAGAAATGCAGGATTTCTGTTCCTTTGTTTTAATTGCAATTTTATACCAATAAATATTTATCTTAATTTAATGAGTTATACGTCATTTTAAACAAAGGAACAAGCATCCTGCATTTCGTTCTTTACAAAATAATAACATAGTTCAAATATTGAAAATATCCAGAGATTTGGAAATGCAGTGTTCAAATAATTTTTGGATGTATATCGGTAGATCTATTGTTAAAATCTTTTATTCGACCGGATATCGTGTTTTGCAGTGCGTTCTCTCGGATAAGAACTTTTTTGTTCCCGCAAGATAAAAGTAAGAGCAAATATGGTGGAAAGTTGCGGGATAAATACAGCGATCTATAGTTTAAGTAGGGCGGTCAGCATTTTTTTTCACAACTCTCTTGAAAAGATTCAAAAGAACTTTCTAACCAACCCAGTGTGAAGAGAACACGTAGAATAATGTAGATTTTGTTGCTTTTCTTTTCTGCCGTACGGTTTTTATCATCGTCGTGCTAGCTTTTTACACGTGCCATCGTCGTAACGAAGTTCTCTAGTGTTACGTTACATCACGATACAATTATGGTACTTGTTACTTTTTTCTTTTCGAGATGTACGTACATGGCTAGATTGGATCTAATCTATACTTCCTAGTTAATTAATAATAGAAGTTCTGGCCACGAAGTAGATCGTAAAGCGAGGAGAAATGATTTTTACTGGCAGTAGAACACTCGATTATAGTGTTCAATTTTATTATTGGGTTGACCAGGAAGTCTCTTCGCGTGCTTTGCTGGACTGTGAATTTTCATGCGTTTATGACAAAAATGTGTAATACAAAACTGCGAGGACATTATTAGAATTCCATGTGTCATTTTTAGAAGAATCGCTACTGTGCAGATATTGACGAAGAAGGTGAACAGCTCTTTAAACACAGAATACCAAATTCATGGATAGACGAGAAACATTCTTGCCAGAACTAGAAGACGATCGACCCTGTCCAACATAATTACAACTTCCTGGGATCTCGTTCGACAAAGGTCGCGAAAAAAGCTTGTAAAGATCCGTGGTCCGTGAGAAGAACGTTACAACAAAAAATAGACAGTTGCGTGACTGGTTCCCCTACATGTTCAGGGTTTTCAAGATGCGCCAGCTAGCCGTGGAGCACGCGTATCCGTTCACGTTAAATTTCCACGTCGGAGCTCCTTTCTCTCACAGTTGTTGCACTTTTGGAGCGAGTAGAACGAACGCGGCACGCGAGCGAGACTCGTTCTCGAAAAAAAGAAAAGTGCACTCCGTGCGCTGCAGGTCGCGTCGCTGGCAAGAGGCGGCGGAGGAGAGAGAGAGAGAGAGAGAGAGAGAGAGAGAGAGAGAGAGAGAGAGAGCGAGCGAGGCAAAACGAGGCAAGAACGAGGCAAAGAGAGCCGCTACTGAAACGATCGCGCGTCCTGCAGTCTACCGGGTCTCCGGCCTTGCCGATCGCGAAGAGCCCGCATCCGGTCCGCGCCGCGAGCCGTGACGGAGCCCCGACAATGCTTTGCCGGTCGACGATCGCTCGGTTGCGAATCCTGCGAGTCGCGAATATAGTAACTGTCTATGTATACTCTTGTTTCTGCGAACCGAGCCGCGCGCACGAACGTGCCAACGCCGAGCAACTGCGCGCGCGACCGGCGAAAGCCGCGGCCGTGACTCATCGGCATCGAGGATCGAGAGAACTAGCCGGCGAAACCCTCTCTCTCGTCTCGTCTCGTCTCGTCAAGCCTCGCCGCGCTCAGCCTCGAGAGCCTATCGTAACGCGGGCTCAAAGTGCAAGTGCCGATAGCAGGCCCGTGCCAGACCCGACCGGTACCCGCGACACGCTATCCACCAACGGGACGCCTGAATCCAAAGAGCCGCGCGGATCCACCCCACCTTTGGGTCGCGGAAGTTCGAAGACGCGGTGAAACGCTGCGAGTACGGAGACCTTCTTCGATTCTCTCGAAAACAGCGACAAAATCCATGAACCTGACGCTGCGTGAAGCGGCAACTAGTCCTCTTCCGAACCCGTGATCACCCTTAAATTTACCAACCAAAAGGTTTGCCCAACATGTTCTTTCCTCCTTTGAATCGCAGATCCCAAGAGACGCGTCGAGACGTTTGGGCGCCGCGAGGTGGTAGGGTTGAGAAAGGGCGGTGCTAAATTAAATGAGCAAACGTGACGCTACAGGGAGGAATTAATGTTTGATGTGTACGGAATCGTGCGACACTAACTTGGGAGTTGTGCTCCAGTGAAAGACGGTTTGATTAGTTGTTACCAGACTGCAAATTTTGTGCACACGCAATGGAAACGAGTAGCTGAGATTAAAGAGATCGGAACGTTTCCCAAAAGGACGAGACAAATTTCTAATGGCATCCTGCCTTTCGCAATCGACGCGGACAATTTTTATTTTCGAATGAGGCGCGGTTCATCTATACGAAGACGCGCAGGCCAGTTATCAACAGCCTGCTGAAACAAACGCGAGATTCAACATTGAACCTCCACTGACGAAACAGAAACGCGAAGTTGTGACACCTTTAAAAACCTCTATTAATAACACCTGCATTTATTATCTCAATGAATCGGGTCCCATGCGACCGCGTTTCCATTTCCCTCGCAGATTTCGCTCCAGACGCAACTTTTTCTTATTGTTAGCAGCGCGTTGCGATTTATTGCCGATTTCACGTGTTTGGGAAAACCCGCTACACACGCGTTTTGTTCGCTAACACCGTTTCGAGGGAACAGATGAGTCGTGGAGACACCGTGTGGTTAATTACGACACTTTCGCCAGCTGGTGAGAAGGGTGGGGGACGAAGAAGATCTAATCTCGTGGGACAGCGTGGGACAGCGTGGGACACCGTAAAACAGGAGAAACAAGGTTCTCATCACCTTTCGACGGACGCCGCGATCGTAACGCTCGCGATCCTCTAACTTTCTGCCGGTTCTTGCAAAGTACATGGCCCAGCCACGCTGCTCCTCGTCTCACGAGACGCGCGTCACTGGATCCATCCGGCAAAGTGGACGACGTCGCGAGCTTGTAATTTGCTGCATTTCCCACGGGGATGCGAGGGCTTCAACCAACCGACGACGACGACGACGACGGCCAGAAACAGGCGGAAAAGAAACAGAAACGAATATTTCCTCGATACGCGGTTCTCCACGGAATAAAAATCTCCCGGCGGGCGGCGCACACACCGTTGGCCAGGTGCGTCGGGAGCGTACTGCGCGCCACGCGCTTAGAAAGCGTCTAACCTTCTGCGCGTAATGTGCCGCCGCGCACGAGATACACGCTTCGACGCCCACGTTTAACGCCGGATAAAAATGAAAGTCCGCGAAGCGAGCCGATCGGAGGGAACACACACGCTCCGCAGATACGTCGATACCGAGGGATCGCCAGTTTCGACGCGTTTGCGCGATTAAAGGGGCTGTCCTGGTGGAGCTGCTTGAAAAATCATTTTTCTTCTGCAGAAATCTCCTCTGCAGAAGAGTTTAACGACCTTCGAGAGGAACGAGCTGTCTTTAAAAGGACGAAGCCTCATCCAGTGGGTACGAAAATATAGTTTTTCTGTTGCACGAATGCACAGTCTAACCTGAACGAGGAAATTAACAGTAAACCTACCGAGCGTTCCCTTATAGAAATGACAAGATTGATTTTATTTAGACACACACACACACACACCTCTTGTACTGTAATAAAGATATCTATACAATCAATTCTTATAAAATTATTTGTAATATTTCAATAATTGTAAAATAATAAATCTGGAACCTGCAACATTGATTGCAATACACACTGGAGTCAAATAAAAATTTCTACTCAATTATCTTATTCAGCTGATCCTAACACACCGATGTTGTTAAATCTGTTTAACCTGTCCCCACTGCTATACAATATGTGTACGTACACATATACATATGTAAAGTCCCTTTAGAACCTACTTTTAGGAAGAGCAACAGTCGAATGTTGGGGAGAGCGATTTTCGGTTCGTTTTCCGATATTTTTCCGCCAGGTCGAATTTGCGCGGTCCCGCCGCGGCCTTGAACTCGATCCGAACAACCGAGAGGCAAAGAAGAAGGAGAGAACTCGCTTCGACCGCGAATCGCCTGCGGCTGCGAGCGTCCGTGACTAGGGAAACGCGTTTAAACACGCTCGCAACGTCTCGAGATCGCGTTCGCAAACTGTGTCCCTTTCTCCCGAGTGTCGATCATTTCAGCTCGCTGTCGGAATTGCTATGTTACCTGCGTAGCGGCACGCTCATACTATGTACTGCCATCTTGTGGAGCACGAATCTGGAGGCAGGTCAAGATGTCGGCCAATAGGACGGAAGAGGAAATAGCTATCGCTGCTCTTGAACTGCTCGCTGTGCTTTCTAAACTGTGTGTACGTGATAAGAATGTTCGGAGTTCTTCTTAAAGACTATCTTAAAAATTGATGCACAATATTTTTGTTTCGCACAAAGATTCGCAGTCTAATCGTCATCCTCTTTGCCGGGCCTTTTCTATTCCGCTTTGAACAGCTACTTCGAAGAACTTGAAAAATTTCAGTATCCTGACGATGCTTGCTGTATCCACTTTATTTAAGATTCGAAACAATGAATTCTCTATTCCTTCCAGATGAGGATCTCTCTTGATCTACAATCCGTGAGACGTTGATTCTCAGTTGCCGTGTTACAGTTTCAAAATTTCCCAGACAGACTAATCGCGATCGAAACTTTCCCAGCACGTCCAGTCCCAAACGTTTCCAATTCAGACAAACGTTCCGTATCTCGTAGAGCGTCTGATAAAACGCCGCGCGCACAAAAACAATTCCCCGAAAGGCCGTCGAAAGCCGGACTCGTCGGGCCGTTCAAATGATTCGCGAGCTACGCGCGAAAATATTTGCATGCGCTTCGCGATGCACCGTCGCGCGTCGCGACTGTTGCTCTCGATCCGGGCACGCGCGCGTTTTGCTTTCGTCCGGAATCGATGCGTGCCCGCGGCTGCATTCTCTCGTCTCGCCACTTTTCGATTATGCAGAATCTCGAGGGCTTCGGCCACCGGCCAGTAGGAAGCGAATCGAACGTGATTCACCGTTCCGTCGCTCGAACGAATTTTAAATCGAGATCCTATCTGCTGAAGCGTTTGCGATTGACTTAACGAGTTCGTCGATCGTGCAAAGACGCGAAAGCCACACCTGCCGCTTTTCAGGCTATTCCCGAGCTGCTAAGCATCGTTGTTAAGTAGAGCGCACGGAGTACAAGCACGGTGAAAATAAATAGTCCCTTAGTCCCGTGATTTGCGAGTCGACAGTGCTCCTTATCCGTTGCGAGATCCCCTTCTCTGCGCAACAAGAGAGTTCGATCAATTTCGTCGCTGTTCTATCAATTCGCCGAGTAACTATTTATTTTTCCCAGTCGCTTCGCTCTCCAATTGCTTCTCCGAGTCGCATCGAATGATTTTTCATCAGCGACGAACACGTGTGCGTTTAATTTCTCAACTCCGCACTCTTACCATCCCCCAAAGACAACAGCGTTCGCTTTGAACATTTTCATTATATAGACAAACAATTGTATTTCCAGTATTGTCAGAATGACAGGTTTCTAATTTTTCCTTTCAATATTATTACAATTATAGAAATGTTTTTATCAGAACATTTCGAGTGAACTTGTTCTGCGAAGTCGGAATAAATGCAGTCTTGTCATTATTACAGTCGCATTTCTTATTCGGTCGTTTTAACTAACATTCTAAGAGGCGACGTCGCATTTAGAGAGAAATTCCGACACGGAGTTTTCTCTCCGATGCACGCGCTTTATAATATAAAAAATAACATTCTATCGTTGCGCGACGAATAGCCGGGTAAAGGACTGCCGTTTCTCGACGGATGATTCTTAAAATCGCAATCTCGGCGAGATTGAGGCGGAAAGACGACTCGAGAGACTCTCGTTTAGGATTCGAGCGAGATCGTTTCGCTGCTGCCGTAGACTGTACGAGAGCGCACGGGGCACGGGGCGTGTTTCGAAATGAAATGAAAATATCAGGCGCCTGCGTATTTGCCGAAGCATTTTCCGTAGCGTCGCGCTCGCGGCGATTGCGACGAGATAACGAGGCGCATCGATTTCTTTTATTCGAGCGTCACGAGCTCGCGGCGCAGCGCTTTGCGTTGATAACTTCGCTTCGGATAACTCGCGGCTCGTATAATTTATTGTCGGAGTTTTCTCTCCAAAATCCTGGTCGAAACTGATGCTTTTATACCTGCGGCACATTGCTCGAATAAGTTGAAGTATTCAACGAATTAGCACTAGAACTACCGAGGTTAAGACGAAGCTAGTTCTACCAAAAGCAGTAAAAAAATGGCTGGTCTTTAAAAAATATGTAATAATGGAATATTTTTAATAAGTATAAGTATAGCCATGATACAAAATTATTTTGATTCTCAGTATATATATATAAAAATTAAACAGAAATAAAATTCATTGTATTACTCCTTTAGTTATCGCTGTAAAAGTCATTGCGGGAAAAAAATCTAACATGAAGTGGGAATTTTAAAATGAAATTGTGAAACCAGTCATTTTGACTGGTCTGGTAGTTCTAGTGTTAATCGCGTTCTAGAATCTTAAAAGAGAATAAAGAAAAAATTTCGTTCACTTTCGGTCAGGGTTTCAGCGAAGCCACTATGTGCCAGGTCGAAATTGTTTCCATCGAACCAGGCAATGGCGTCTGATCGTCGAATTTCCGCAAGTTCTCCGCACAGGAAACGGCTGGATGGTTCCTCGTTTCGTTGGAAATTCCCGCACCGGCCGAGGCTTGTCTCCGTCGCGTCGACCGATCAGCGAAACGAAAGTGGAACATTAGTCTATTTGCTTGCTCTTTTGACTCATTGACTCACGGAGCCAGTGCCTCTCATCGTTCAGTCTAATTTCGATATGGACTCGTAACGCTTGCTAGCCCGACTTCTTACGCGCGGCTCCGTTTATTTTCGTTGCTCTTTTACAGTGTTTGCCCGCGGGATTATCATTCGCTCGTTTCGTTTTAACGAATCGTTATCTCCCCGCCCCATCTTCATGCTACTTGTTTTTATTCATTCATATCTTTCCGCTCTTTCTCTCTCTCTCTCTCCCTTGCGGGCGCGTTGCAGCACACTTTTATGTCTTTTCTGTGATCCGTTCACGTCCCGACGACGCTCTGTATTTTCGTTCATTGTTTTCCTTATCGGGAGCTTATTTACGTAGATATTTTTTTCGCTTTTTCATGTTTGAATGGCTGATTAGTAAGCGCACGTTATGCCTCGTGGAATTTCGAAGAAGACTTTAAAACAATTTATTTATGGTTTATTTTAGCCCTTTGGACTCGAAGCAATTTAAATTCCGAAATCAAATCATATCTTTCAACCTAGAAGATTTCATTTCTATGTCATCTTTATTACGCTATGCACATGAAATCGAGCCTGTTTTCTCATACGACATTTGAATTTTTAGCAATTTATTGAGTACAGAAGAATTTTATAATTTGAAAACTGTTTTTGAAACGACGATACAGCAATTTTGACTGGCGCCTCACAGTCACCATTCGAGTGCAAAGGGTTAATGTGGTCGTATTAACAGCGAGGTCATTAGTGACCACATGGTTTACAATCGAATATGTCATATCTTACATGTTGCTTGTGAAGAGGGTTACGGTGAATGTTGACATTACGATAGGGGTCAGCAAGAAAAACAATTTATTGTTTACTGAAAGAAACGGACGTTCCACTTTAAACAGTGAACATTTTATTTGCGTATTAGCCTATTCTCTCATTTCTGTGAATTTCATAGAAATTTCGTGAACTCCATAAGTTTAATCTGTACGGTAGACACGGATTGAGAATGAACGTGGAATTTATTCCGTACACCAGGGAACTGTTAAAAGATTGAGGCAGTTTCGACACGGGGAAATCGAGCAATTGAATATTGAGAACAGCTTCGATGTTTTCTTGTTCTCAACAACGCGATCCAGTCTCAGTTTCATCACGGCTACAACCGGATGAATCGAATTATGACGAATTGAATTGAACGCGAATTATCTTAGTCCGCAGCCGCGATTGTCACGCGAGTATCGCGTCGCAAAATGCTGATGGTATCGAGTCCGTGCTGAAGCTACGATTGAAAGGTTGCAGTCTTAATATATCACGAATCTTGATCGATTCGTAACAAAACCTTTTATCGTCGAAAATGACAGACGGAAGCCACGATATTCCAGTGAGCACCTAACACTTTCATTTCGAATCCACAAAATCTAGAAACCTCGTGTTACTCTACTTTATCAATTTTCTTTGCTTTCTTCGATGCACCCGCACTGTTTTATCAATTTTCTCTGCATTCTGCTTTATCGGATGCACGCTATCCCATCAATTTTCTCTACATTGTAATTTCTTGGCAAACGATGCACTCAATTAGAATGTCTATTTCCGTCATTCTCGCAGCTCCCGAACCACAAGCAGCGCCATTCAACGTGCTCTTGTGCTAATTTGCATTGTCGGACGAGAAGATGCGTCATCTTTATGCAAAATCGAAACTTTTTGTATCGACTACACAAAACGGCAGTTAAAAACAAACTCTTCCCGTAATACGTTCGAAATGACGTAACGCCTCCAAATTCTTTGTGCTTCTCCCGAACGTATAAAATCCGGAGTTTCTCAACGAATAACGCGCGCGCGCGCGACATAACTAATGGACTGCGGATGTTTATGCAGTTTGTATAGACGAATTTTAAGAAACTGGAATCAAATAAAACCTTATTTTCCGTGATAGAGAGTAACCTCTTTGGATCTGAAATACAGTGACTCCCACTAATATCCGGACGCTCTAAAAAAGACGATAACTTTGTTAATATTGGACTTCTCCAAAACTTCTCCGAAAATTTCAAGTCGTACATTGCAATATTACAAAAGTTATGGTGTTTTTAAGAGCGTCCGAATATTAGTGGGAGTCACTGTAAATTAAAATCGTACTAAATTCTGTCGTATTTTATATCCTAGCATTTTTTGAAAACTTTGAAAAGCCATAATTGCATAACGATTCGCCAATGATGTTTACCACGATTGACTGGTTTATTTATCAATTGTTGAGCTTCTCGCAGACATGTTAATCCGTCCGTCGTTCCTAATGCAGCAGCTGTTGACTCGATTAATTAGTCACAAGCTGAATGATTGTACAACGATTTCGATATTCCGGGTAAAAATTGACCTGTCCTCCGCCGCCATCGACGGGCTACGGTAGATAACCAAGGCACGGTACAGTCCATTGACCATTCCCCCTGGAAATGTCGCCTAACTCGAGCGTAAACACGTCGCGGTTTGATGCAACGTTAAAATCGTTTTCAATACACGAGGCGAGAGCATCTGTTGGGGGAGATGAGGCAGTCGGATGAAAACGACCTTGATCGAGCTCCCATCGCGCGGCGTTCATGCGATTGATGCGATTCATGCGAGCGTTGCTCGCGACAACATGGACACACGCGGCCCCCTCCGACGCGCCGCGGCGCGACGCCTGTCGCGGAAGTGAATCGTTTAAAGAGGATTCGAGAGCTGCCGCGAACCGGTGTGTTTACGAATATTTTCTCTTGTCGAAGCTTCTCGATCGTATCCCATCGCCGGAAAAAAGAAACGAAAAAGAGAAACAACGCACTGGCCCCGTGTCTCTCGAAAGCTTCGCGTTCGAGCAACCTTTCCGCTTGGTTCCCGATAAGGCAATCTCTATCCCCGCTGGTATATTTGCAGCGACAAACACCGATCCGGAGTTGCACGCATCAATATTTATAGAAGCGCGACGCCGAGCGATTAAAAGAAGAGGGAGAAATAAAAGAACGAAAGGAGAACACGCAGAATCTCCCCGCGCGAAAAATTTGCACGTCGAGAGAGGATCTCGTCGCGGAACGATTTTGAAAACCTCCTCGACGCGCGATGGCATCGCGTTGTCGGAAGCGAGTCAACAATTTTACGTCATCCTGTTTGCCGTCGAAAGCTGCAAGCTCTGCTATCTCGGCGATTATGGGAGTGGCTTTCGCTTAGGTATCGCCGTTTCATGGATAATCGCCGTCGAGTTCGACTCAGAAGTTCTATGTAACCATCATCAAACGAAAAAATGTTTTATCACTGAATTTGTATTGTATATTGGCTGCACGCTTACGCATTATCTACAGCATCCAGTAACACCACGCGTGGTTCTATCATCAGGACGAGAGTCGGCAGCTGGCACTGTCACTGCTCCGCGCGGCAGATAAAACATCTCGGAACTGGAAGTTACAATTGCCAGGCTGCGAGGGTCGCGAATTCATTTGTACACGTAAATAATTACTATTCTTCTCGGTTTCAATTGTGAATGTCACTTTTCAAGTAATGTACGCCATTCGCGCAAACTGCTCATGCGACGATACCCTGAAGAGTGAACAGGTGTTCAGCGCGCTGCTATCTGTCGACACAAAACCACGCGAACTCGGGACACTTGCTCACCTTGGCAAAAAAACAGTCCCGACACGGGAGCGTCGAGCTTAGGTAAACAATGGGAACAGAAACGTACACTCGCGAATTTCGTGATACACCTCTGGCGAATGTTGGTAACACGGAGATATAAGGAAACAGAGTCCGTGTAGCTACAACTATATACACGATTTACAAAAATGTTACTTTTGCTAGAATGGTTTAAAGATTGGAGAAATATGAAGTTATTCAATCGTTATGTTTTTTGTTTCTACATTTTCCATCCTGTATTTTTGGAGCAACTGTTCAACGAAGCTTCAGAATTGTTTGCACAATTTGTTCGACCAGAGAAGAATCTCAAATGTTGAGAACACAGATTTTTTAGAAAAGATCATAGTTATACTCGCGGATATAATTAGTAACTTGCGGATTTTTGATTACATGGAAAGAATGGATGACTTTCCGAATTTCTACGTAAACCATATTTTCATAGAAAACTTTATTTAATTAGCTCATTTATATTCCCATAAATATTCTCAAATTTATTTGATCCACAGAAGTCCAAAACAATTCGAACTAGGTGAACAACTATTTTATCCACCGCTTTGTTCTCCTCAAAAGCAGGCCACGATGAAAATCCAAAAAACTAATCCCGCCGCGTGCCAGTGTGACTACGGTACGCACTCAAAGCCATAATATCTCTACGTTGTACCCAGTAAGTGGAAACAATAGCAAAGTTTCATTCTCCATTTGGTTCCAGGCGAACAGTGGAGCTGTAACAGCGAACAGTCACGCCGGAAACGAAAGTGTCGCGTTTCCTCGAATCACCGATCTCGCAACCATGATTCGCATTGCGCGGAACACCATTGGCTGTCACCATACAGCCATAGTGCCGCTCGTTGTCATCTGTTAGCGAGTGCCTGTCAGTTACGAAACAAACGCTGCTCAGATCGGAAAGCAACGTCGATCGCATACCTAACAAACGAATTTGTCTCGTTCCACTAACCCAATCACGCGATCGAATCGCGCCTCGAGTTCACGATCTATCAAGGTCGCGTGTCGCAACTTTCGCTATCTCGGCTACACGTTTCTACCGTGGCCAACCTCGCGGAAAAATTGCGCTCGTCCGGTCGATGACGTCGCTGAAACGACCACGCCAAACGACCAGAAACCTTCCTCGTTCATCGAACCAGGATTTTTAACACTAAACCCACCACTACCGGACAAATGACCGGTTTCATATATTTCCTTCTCACAATTATTGAAGTGATGAAGTTGCTTACATGGAAATTGAGTCGATGGATTTCTTTATCCAAGCACACATTGTCATAAAACTTGCACTAAATAGAGTCCTGTCATTTTTATAAGCTTAAACAGTGTTAAGCAGTCATTGTAAATAGGAGGACTTTAACCCCTTGCCCTACGAATTATTTTACGGTTTCAGGGATTAGAACGGAATTTACGAGACAAATTTTTGAAAGCGTTTCGAGACGTTTGAATTTGCAGCATTTTTTACGAAAAAATTTGCCAAGAAATCGAACAGTTTTTGCCTTGTTACACAATTTCTTTGCTCTCGTTCCACGCTCGCGTTTTATCTGGCGATTTTTCTGTTTTACGAGTGGCAAGTAATCAAGTACATAATCTGCAGGTTGGCAATTCACCGCGAAAACGAGGCGGCCAGGCCGCAGCCGGACAGGTGCACGTTGCGATCGGTTGCAGGCTGTAGCTTGCAGCAGCCTCGAGCCACGCAATCATCTCGGTGAAAGGACACGGAGGCGTGGAACTTCATTCGTTCCAAGGCGAGCAACGGCGACGGTTCTCGCCGATATTCCGTCAAACGAGGAGCGACGATTACACAGAGACTCTCTTATTCTCGGTGGAGAATCAAATTAACAAGAATTGCAGTTTCATTCGTATCTTATTTGTCGACATCATAGTCTCACTTTGTTTAAGAACTATTATTCACTAGAAACTGCATCAGACACGGACGACCCTTTACAATATTTGCAGTCGGAGGGACATTTTGTACAATCAATACGGCAATCTGTAATTGTCATCGTTCGCAACAATCAATACTACATGTATTAGGTTGGCAACTAATTTCACGACCGCCACATTTTCTCAAACAAAGACATTTATATACATTCTTTAAGCACCAGTATGTTATATCAAATTAATCGCAAAATTCAAAGCTTTCCAATGATATCAAAAGGAATGGTCACTGAATGGGGTTATAATGATACAATAAAAGAATTACGAAACAAAAGATCGCGAATTTAATTGCCAACCTAATAGAAACCACTAAATGTTCGTAGTGGGAAGGATAAGAAAAAATTCTTCACGAGCACAAGGGTGAATTCAGCACGAATGAATCTGAAGTGCAAGACCTGCGTCTCCAAATATTACAAAACGCGTTCACGTATGCATACATACATATATGTTGTCGTTGCAACAGGCGATTAAAGAGACTCTCAGGGAATTGGCGTGGTTGCGCCGCGCCGCGCCGGTACAGTGCGTCAACGACGGGCCTCTCGGCAGACGTTAAAAACGTCGTCCGTCGACGAAAGATTAGATAGCTATTGTTCTCCGACGCCGCGCCGCGCCGGTGCGTCGCGCTAAGCGGGAAACGAAGCGGGAAGCTAAAGAAGGAGAACACGCGCCGGCGTCGTGCGTGTCGCGTGAAGCGATCGAATGGATTCCGGTCGCGAAAGAAACCACCGGTTTTCTGCACACGCAGGTATAGTATAGCATAGCGTAGGAACGGACGGTTAGGTTCGCCGAGCCAACGAGAGCCCCATTGTTCCGCCGCGCCGCGCCGCGGAGGAAGTAATTATCGCGCGGCGGAGGCCGAGTGTCCCATGTTGAATCGGACCAAACAGAGAAATACATACTGAGAGGCTAGAGAAGGAACCTCGAAGAGAGCCGAGCGAATATACCGTCGACGTCACGAATAAACCATTACCAGAGGCCCAATTATGTCGTTAGGCGGCCGGCCGGTTCGCCGAAACGGCAGATTCGTATTTTTGTGTTTGTCTTCTAATTGCAGGATAAGCTAGACTTTAATTTATTAGCGTCCAAAGGCAATTATGCTGTGTATTTGCACGAAGTTTCCTTCTCATTTCTCGATAATGGGGATTTCAGTAGTTTAAAAGCGCTGGATAAAGGATCAATGTAGGCCACGATCGCTCTCGAAAGTCCTATTTTGAAGTTTACGAGGCGTAATTTGCATTATTCGGAAGCGCAAAGCTGCGCATGTAGTTATTTTGATAAAGCTGCGGCAGCTACATGCTGCCGAATAATGCAAATTACGCCTCATAAACGTAAGAATAGAACTTTTGAGGGCGATCGCGGCCTGGATTGATCTTTTATCTAGCGCTTTTCAATACTGAAGAACCCCGTTTTTGCAATCCTCGCACCCTTGCAATCCTGGAAACGAATCTACCCCGTTAAGCTTACTGCGAACCTATCTCTAGATGTGTGTGACTAGAAATGGAAGAAAAAGTTATGGGAAACTGCGATTTAAATGAACCGGACAACCCTAAATCCAAAGAGTTTTGCAACTCACTGTACCTATAGTTCTTTTACATGCCAACCGATTTCCATGCAATTTTGTACATCCACATAACGTATTTACACAGATTCGCCAGATTAAGACTCGTTCCCCTTCTACGACGTGTTTCATCCGGCGACATTGTTGTTATTATTATTATTACAGCGTTGCGTCAGACCCAAGCTTCTCGGAATGCATCGAGGGGAAACGCATGGGATGAATCGGCGCACGGTGAAGCTTCTAAATTGCAGCTGCGCCGGGTCAAAATGTTGCATCCGCGCGCAATCCGTTTCTCGTTCGTAACAGAATTGCGTTACGCCGGGAAATCGTTTATCGGTGCATTATCGGGTAACAGTGACGTAACCGGGATTTTTTTCAGCAATCCGTTTCTACGCGAAAGCAATGGGCTCGGTAATATTCTTCTAGATGGTGACGCAACACCAGTGATCGGATAACCTTTCAATATTTATTAACGGACTTTTTTCTTGATAGATGTACCGTTACAACACCGATCGCTGTGAAGAATACTCTTCGTAATATCGTTCGATTTGGAAGACGTTCGATAACGGATGTCGCCGATGTCTTCGTTAGTTGGCAATTAGTAGACTGCGAGTTTTATGCATTTATGACGAAAATGAGTCTTGTGTTTCTTCCCCTCAGTGTTGTTATAAGTGCATAAAATTCACAGTCTAGCTATGAACTAGATTGTGTAGAATTCTTATAAATTAACAACATTCCCGAACTAGCATATTTGTCTTCGTATACGTATAACAGATTATCGAAAAATTCGGATTCCTATCGCCCCTGGCCACTCAGCTCCGCCCTCTAGCCCTCACCACCTCGTAGCACACCAACCACGCGTGGTAGCAGTCAAAGAGGGCCGAGACGGGGCAACTATCGCTGCTCTCAAACGAATTCTATCAAAAACTATAAATGAACGTGACACCGCTTCCTTAACACTTGCGTCGTCTAGCTGCACGTGGGCATTGATTTAAATTTATGATTGTTTAATTGGACGCAACGAGAGGAAGCTGTGGAAACCAAAAATGTGTGCGATCGTTAGAAACGTCCGATTTTCAACGTTCCACGCAACTCAGCTAGAAACTGTTTAAAAGATCGCAATCGGAATATTTGAAGACTGTGTTACACATAGTTACGAGCAGTTAAAGATCGATAATTTTTCGATAATAATTTAACTTTCTTTAATGTCATGTGTAACAGCTTTCTAAGGTTAAGCTACAGGTCGCTCTAGTTGAAAGGTTGACCGAATAATTTCCGTAAAAATTTCTCAGGTCGACGTTCGACGTCCAATCTTTCGAACAATTAATTCCCGGAGACTTCGGAAGTTCTGCTCCAGAGAATCTCTGGACGCAAATAGTTTTGATTCTAATCTCGGGGCCGGGGCAAGAAGGCTTACCTGCATGGTAATGCAATGGACCCGTGGCCTGGTGTGTCGTTTGCTGTTGTAGCTGGTTCTGGCCGGGTGCTGCGAGTTAGAAGGCGGTAGAGGAGGCTGGGATCTCCTCGCGAGCGGATCGTTCGCGTTGTTGGGCATCAGCTTGTTCCTGATAGTCACGGTGTTGTTCGGGGTATTTCCGATGGGTGGCTTTGCAGCACCGGTCCCGGTGCTGGTCACCATCGTGGGTATCGTGGACGGCGGATCCCTGTGGCTCTTGGTCCTCCGAAGAAGACGTCGGAAGGTGTTCTTCACGGTTGCGGCGAGATGAGCACCACCGCCCCCGCCGCCTCCACCGCCACCCCCACGATCGCCGGGCTCGTTCATCGTTTTGTAATCCAACATTTTCGCTTTGGTAGGCATTGGTGCCACTTTATGACCGCCCTCCGTCACGTACATGCCAGCTACCTGGTCAACTCGATTCTCTGCCTCTCCCCGAAGCTATAGACGATCTGGACTATCTA
Source organism: Lasioglossum malachurum (assembly GCA_028455605.1). Taxonomy (NCBI): domain Eukaryota; kingdom Metazoa; phylum Arthropoda; class Insecta; order Hymenoptera; family Halictidae; genus Lasioglossum; species Lasioglossum malachurum. The sequence continues at coordinate 5,513,942 of CM052313.1, read as the reverse complement.
TCCTCCGAGTCTAGTTATCGGGCCAGTTTGTCGGAGCTCTGTATCCTCTTTCAGCGAGGACCGACCGATCGATAGCCTCTTCAAGTCCAGTTAGTTAATTCTCAGCTTCGTCTTGCAGCTAGAGACCTGGATCTATCCTCAAAGTCTGGTTAGAGGAGTAGTTTCACCGATCATCTGCCTCTTTCCACTTGGAGCTATAGACATGGAGGTGTCTAGCTATCCTCTGAGCCTGCTTAACGGTTTATACCAGCTTGACGGGGCTCTATCCTCTGCCACTGGCTCGACGGCCCGAGTCTTGTCAACTAGACCAGGCTCCTCGCGAACCGATCTTCCTGCTATCCTTCGCCGATCGATTGTAAGGGTAGCTTTCCCCTAATCGTTCTAGACTCGCACCGAATCGAGCACAGTTTCGCAGCTCACTGGCACGCTCGCGTGCCGATCGCAGCGGGATTTCTGCGAGTGAAAGAAAGATCGTCTGAACAACCGACCAGCGGACTGGAGAGTGGCAACGCGACCGTTTCGGGGGCCCGTCGATCGAACCGCGTGTCCCTCATCCTTTCTCTCTCTATCTCTTTTTCTCTCATTTTCACATTGCCCGAGTTCTACCTTCTACCCTTTCCTCTCCCGCCCTTTTCTATCTCTCTCTCTCTCTCATACACACACACATACACTCGTTTCTCTCGACTCGTCTTTTTGTTGGCGCTATGGTTGCCGAGATTCGCTGCCCGAGGAAGCGGACAATGCTACGAAGACGCGCAGGTGTTGCCCCGGCAGGTGGAAGCCGGCGATCTTTTTGCTCGCGAAACCAGCGGCTCGAGTTTCAGCTGGCGTTTAGGGGATTCGCGGAGGTACCTACTCGCAGTCTTACGATACGCTCTAATTAGATGTCCTCAGCGGAGTCGTTGACGTCGGTCGCGTTTCGCGACTACGAAGCGGATTCGAGAGGAACGGTTGCGCGCTGGCCAAATCAAAGTCTACGATCCCTCGGAATCTACAGTCGTGAAGAATCGATCGAAACAGCGAGGTATAGCTCGTTGATACATTATCTTATTTCTGTAATACGCTTCCGACCAATATAAGTCCGACCGGACAACAACGATTTAATCGCCGTGCGACGTCTAATTAGGTCAATATGATTTCGACGAGGCTCGACGCAGAGACGAGAGATCGAGAATCGAGGCTGTGTCAGAAGCATCCCGTCAAGGGAACATTTCGAAACGACGCAAGAGATCGAGAACCCTAAATGCTCCGAGAGCTATAAGGGCGGGAGAACGTTCCTACTCGAGTGCCTTGAGCAGTCTCCTCGGGTTAGAGAAAGGTTGTGCACGTGCTGACTATCGATCGACAACGTAATCCACGGAGGACAGAGGACACGCTCGAGGATCCAATCAAATTAAGCCTGGATCCCGTCGAAATCACGAGCTTTAATGTTTTTAATTAACGATTGCTGAGATTGCAAAGACGCGTCTACTAAAACGATCCGTACACTGCACGATTTCTTCTACAAATCGATAACGATTTATAGCTTAGCACTGAAGCTAAATAATTATTCTATCATTCGATCATTCGTGTTCTGGAATGTTAGGTATCTTATAGAAATAGCACTCAGTAAATTAAATATCGACTTGCAAATACTAGTTTCAACAAACAAGTAAACTGAAGTGGTCATTCACTGGATGGGTCATCCAATTTGAAATTCAGATTATAAACGTTCTACTGTACGTGATATGATAAGTAGACAGCGGATTTTATGCATGTATGACAAAACCGACTAGCTGTAATTTAAAACAGTAAAAATATTAGGAGAACTCAAGAAGACTGTTCTTCTTGTCAACCTACTAAATAAAATAAAAAACATTTATGATTGCGAGACACAGTAGCCATATAGAAATTTCTTTCCTGATGTCTTCAAATCTTTTTCACGCGTCAATGCTTTAAATCGCAGTTGCATAAAATCCGCTGTTTAGGACTGGAGTTTCGGAAGGGCGGTAAGGTCTCCAGCTAAAAATCGCTATGAATCCGAGTGAACCTGACTCCGCGGATAACGAGGGTATCGCGACACGGAGTCGTTGGTTCGAGAGGCGGGGGTGGAAAGAGATTGAACGAGTGTTGTCGTGGGTGTATCGCTCGGTGACGCAAGAATCGCGAAACGTTCGATAATCCGGCGATCATCCGTCCTTGCCTCCTCACCTTATTAGTTGGTCAAGATTGTACGGGGAGTTACGCAACCAGAAGCGATCGGAGCTAACCACCACGGATAATGGGAGATTTCATATCGAGAAAGAGAGACGGATCCACTTACGCCGGGATCCGTTTAAGCGCGAACCACCTGTCATTGACTGGAATCAAGCGCAAACGACATCTGCCGCAATTTCCGTTCGAGTTCAGCACAGGATAATCTGCTTGGCCTCGTGCAGTCCAAGAACCGCTCGGACCTGCACCCGCGAATTTTATATTTCAGACTTTGCGGTCGTCGGCTCTGCGTTTTATACGGTACGGCGCGCTTAGAAGTTAGTCGTAATTCCATTCGCGACACTAACAGTTCCCGGCGGCAAACCGTATTAAAGCTTTATTGCACTTTGCTTATCGAAAACCGTTCTATATGCCTAAACGTCCGGAGTACGGTAACGAGCGGTATAAATCAATTAGGCACAGAAAGCAAACGCGTGAACACTACGGTTTCAATATTTCTAGTTTGTGCTCATTGAAATTGTAAACATTCACCGATAAGGAATTAATTAACACAAATTAGGCAAATTCGCATAGGCACATTCTTGCTACTTTTATAAAGCAGTCGGTTTTAATTGCTCCGTAAAGCTAGCGTTAAAAGTCGACACGAGAGAACGGGGCAAAACAATATTTCATGTACCTGCCGCGAGCGTTAACATCAGCCTTCGCGTATTACATAAAAGGTGACACGTTGTACAGTTAATACCACAACAGCGGAGCCCATTATATTACTGCGAAACTGTCGTCACGAAGTATTCTTTGCACCTACAAATGATTCACGCCGATTTGTAAAACCCGATTGTTCGCGTTCGCTCACGCGATTCGATCGTTTCGCCAAAAATGAATAGTTGAACGTGTTTCGAATGCGTTCGCTGAGCAAAACCCGAAATTTCCTTAGACCTCGTTCTCAATGCTGTTCCGTACGTCAAAAGTGGACTGCGGATTTGATTAATTTATAACAACAATGGGTGCGTGTAACTTCGAACAATGCAAAGACTAAAGACACTTCAGAGTATCGGGACATTACTTGCAGCTTGGGGGCTGTTAAAGAGAGTAATAAATTGCTGAACGTTTATTTTGCATAAAGATCCGCAGTTCAGACAAACCCCCTTAGCATCTCGTCGACTCGTTTCACTGGTTTCACTCGCGCCGAGCCGCGTCCTGGGCCGAAAAAGAAGCGGAACACAGCACTCGCACTCGATAGAGAAATTACTATTGCTGGCTATCGTTTCGCCGTGAACAGTGGCCCGCGACGCAACGTGGAATCGCGGCGATTACGGTAGCGAAAGAGAGACCGCGCGACTTCCTAATGTCGTTAAGTTAAACGAATTAGGCCAGTTCTTCGATACGCGGACGACAAGCACGTAACCTTAGGCTATATAGTCCGGCAAAACGGAGGATTGCGTTTCGACTGTGACGCACGCTCTCCAGCCACCAGACACCGACCATTGCCAGTTTGCGGCCTGCCGAACAGTTAACCACTTTCCTGCGGTACGCTAACGCGTTCCCAGAACGTACAGAAACTCTCCCGTAAGAATCCTAATCGGCTACCAGAAGACTATACACACCGTGTCCCGGTCATGATCAGACTTATAAGCCAATTTCTATCTAGACTGGGGATCTTTGTGCAAAATCATTTGTCATTTATTCAAAATTATTAATCACTTATCTCGTCTCTTAATAATCCTAACGAGTCACAAATAATAAATTCGAGTTCTTACAGTCTCTTGATATCGCCACTATTTTATGTTTTGCCTCCTCCTCCTACTGGTTTTCGTCAGAAGCGCGTAAAACCTGCAGTCCATTAATTAAACATTTTTCGCGCGTGTTACGTCACACATCTACAATCTCAACAATTGCAGCACACAGTTAAAAGAGTCTCGGTGTACTTAATGAATAAAAACCAGCTTGTTTTTAATAAGATTCGCTTAAGTACACAAACCACATGGACGGATTGATTATGCAAATAGGATCCGCGCGCTCGCATTATACTACTGTGTTTGCTCGTTAAAAAGATTCGAGACAATACCGCTGTTCTCGGCTTTCTTTTAATGTATACTGTCGCCGCACAAACATCTTTAGAGACCGTAGAGGGATTAGCTAGATAAGCTCCGAAAACATCTATCTCCGAAGCGAACGAGCGATTAAAAAACGACGCCATCTGAAACTCGTAGAACCGATAAGGGAAAAAATGAACCCGCGATGCGATTCGAAAAGTCTCGGTTTCTCGAGTCGGTGCAGTTCGCTCTTGTATAACGCGATCAATAAAACTGTTTAACCTCTTGCACGACAACATCGAGTCTCGGACCCGTGATACACAGATTTTGAACAGAATCCAATAAATATCTATGTCAATAATTTCCTTCAAGATTAATAAATAATGTGCCGAAAACTTTTTCGCAATTTTTCGGAGTCCACGATTCTAATGATTTTTGAATAGATGCTTCGAGAACAGCCGTAGTAACCCAGTAACAATCTGATCATGTTGGTAGATAAAGTGTTCAGTTTATATAGACATTTCCTTATTTTTTGTTAAGAGAGTGTATGGTTAATCGAAGAAACGTATTCAGTGATTTGCTATGAAAGAGTCTTTATAATTTCAGCAATTCTAAAATAAACAATCTGGGACGTTGTTAAAAAGACGTACGGGTATTACGAGTGGCAGTAGATGTGAGGTAGACGTACAAAGAATTGTTTAAACAGATTGCACACTTGTGCATATGTACATATAGTCTCCGCAAACAATTTCCTGTCATAAGGGAGTCTACTGTATTCACGTACGAAACGATGTCGAGAGTTCGACCTACCTCAAAGTTATCCGAACGCTGTTAAGCTAACTGGAAACGTGCGTCGCGTATAAATGTTTACGCGAATCGTCGGAAGATTTCAGAGAGCGGACGATCGATCGCGCAATTCCACGGTGCAGCTCTCGTCGACGTTATCGAAGACCGGTTTCGTCAGATTTCACGTCCCGAACGATTACGTTAATCCGCGAGTCGTAAAAACGAAACGGAACGAAAACAAACGAGATTTCACAGCGTCGGGAAGAGGAATCGATAAAACCGGGAGTGGGGAAAAAAAGATAGAATCGTGCACCGAAACTCCGTCGTCGACGACGCCCCATGGTCGTCGCGGGGCGAACCTGTTGCGTCGACGGACTGCAAATTAAAACGTGACGCGATTCGACGTGTATCATACAGCACACATGAGAGACAGAGAGAGAGAGATACCACCTATCGTTCGCAATGGTTCAAGAACCACTGACAGCTCGAACCGATAACCTGCGTGTTGCTCACGAAACGGAAAATTGCGGGACACGTTGGAAATCGATGCCAGTTCGTTCGCCACGAGGCTGCTCGACCGTGCGAGACCCCCAAGAAATTAACGCATTGTTCGCCGATGACGAAGCGACTCGCGTTTCCTGGCCAACCTGTTGACCAACTCGTTTGGAGCACCGTTGCGAGCCTCGAGTGCTGCTCAAGAATTTTTCAAACGAGGAACTGCCGTTTTTCATGTATCTGTCTACGTTGTCACGTGTCTTTGATATATCGTCAGAAGTCTAATCAGTAGGCTGCGGATCTCTATGCAAAATAACAAATGTTTGCATTGATTGCAAGACTACGGCGCCAAATAATCATTGAATTCTTGTTCTAATCATCTCATTAAGGTGAAGCTAATACACTGGCGGCCGTAAATCTTTTTAATACCTCCACTGATTTAAATTGTACGTACACGTTCTTGTCATAAATTCATAAAGTCCGCAGTCTGCTAATCAGATGGGAAGGGGATAAGCAAGTTGCTTCCAGTCGTGTAACCTCAATGAAAATTGCCAGACCAAACATATTTTTCTCAGTGGGGTAAACATACGATGATTCTATCAGGTTCTCAATCATTTTATATTGTAAACATTTGTGCCAACGATGCAGCGAGATTTATATTTACACGCGGGTTCTATTAACGACGCATCTAGTCTATTTTTACTACAACGAATCCCTTAATCGATGCAAACTCTCCTCTTCACCTGGCGTGTATGAAATAGCGCAGAAAAGCAAGATTTTACGTAAAGATTTTTTTTCTTTCTTTGCACAGACTGCAAGTATATTCCGCATTAACTACAATCTCTTGATCGAAGCAATCAATTTTCTCCTCGGTCCCTACAGAATATCGAAACCAGACAGAAGTGTATGAAATCGATTAGCCCCGTTACGCGAAGATCCAACACAAGTTGTCCCAAAAGCATTGCTCTCGCAGCGATCGAACGGAGCATCGATCCGATATAATCCGCGGAATCCGGCCAATTATCTGGACAGTGTTTCGGGAAATTAACACGATGCGACCGAGCTGGAAAAATTCCACGCCGGTGTTCGACCAATAAGCAATGCGTCGATTGCGATATCGATCCGCGCAGCGCGATAAGTGCGGGATACACCGGCGTGCATGATCAGTGTGCAGAAACTGCGGATACTTTCCTGTTCAACGGTTCGCGATCACTCGCGCAAACATATTAGCCATACAACTGCACAAATTGGTCTCTCGATGGAACACAGCATCGGAGTATCTCATGAAAATTTCTCCCGACTCGCAAACTTTCCTAGATCCATCATGATCGGAGTGAGATCAGCATGGTGAGAGAAGAGAGAGAGAGCGAGAAAGAGAGAGAGAAAGAGAGGAACCAAGCATCAAAGCCTCTCGAAGTCAGCGTTCACGGTCCGCGGAGATGCGCAGGACAAAACCGTCGATTCGCCGACTTTCACACAGACACACACGCACGCGCAATCACAGTCTCCAGCAAGGCTCGCGCATGATCGACCGACACATTCGCGAAAACCGATAACGTTTCGCGGAAGCCCCGAAAATCTCACTTTCGAGGCGACCTCTCGCGCGTTGCCACGTGCTGCACCAGCTCTTTGTTTACCTGGTCAGTCGCTCGACGGGGTCGATCAATCGACGGATCGGGAGATATCGCGAGACAGTTGCGCGCGATCGATGGCGGTCGTTGGATCGCGATCGATAAGCCGGGTCGAGAAGAGACTCGCGAACGGGTCGAACAAGCGTGCTGCTCGATCGCGAGTCTCGTACCAACTGAGCGCAAACACCACGAGGACAAGCGAGCTCCGCTCGAGCCCAGCTCTTTCGCACTGGATCTCGTCGCGACCACTCGGCCCTCGTTCCCTCCCTACCCTCCTCCGCTGTTACTCCTCCTTCCTCCTCGCTCCTCACTCCTCCCTCCACCCTGCCGAAGTCGCACGCGCGTTCTTTCTCTCGCGCGCCCTCTCCTCTCTCTTTAGTTGACGCGGCCACGTATGAATACGCGTAGGAACGCATCCGAGGCGCAACACCGTTTACCTCGAAGCGCTAGAGTTCCTCCCTAAGAGCGCATTCAGCTCTAGAAGCGTTTCGATCCCCACTTGTTCGCATCGATTGTGAAGCAACGGAAGTTCTATTCGGCGGACGTGTGAAATCAACGTTCCAGAACGTCCCGCATGTTCAAGATCCACTGCTCCAGAACGTCTCGCGCGCTGGGGACGCTCGTGTGTTTAGAGTTCTGTACCGTCGCGTTTCTATACGCACTGGTTCGCATCAATCCCAAGCAACAGGCGTGAAGTCAACATATTTATCTGGTCAGAGTTCTGGAAAATCCTCCCCCATTCCGAATAACTCTACCAAAACAATTATCGATCGAATCGCGGATTTTGTTAAATTATAATAAAATTGAGTAGGTGCGATTTAAAACAGTAGACAGATTAAAAGTGTGTAACAGATTCGATGTATCAGTTTCTACTTATTGAAGCTATTAAAGAACGAAACTACTGTTTGGCTCTCGTTCAAGATCCACAGTCCAGGGATTACGAAAGTCTCAAAGAAACATTTACTAAATCATCAGTTGCAACCAATACGGAAATAAACTTAAGTAGAGCCTGCTCGATATTTCTTTGAATATTCCTCCGTAACGTCGCGTAAGAAGGAGGTCCGCAGACCGGCTCAAGACGACCGATGTTCGTTGTTCGCGGTGCTATTGGTCGAAGGGGCGTCGCTCGGTCGCCGAAGCCCTACGACTGGCGCGTCGCGGTGGTGGGGGTAGGGAAGGGCGGCGCGAAGGGCGTGGCCACTCGTAGAAGGACCCGATTCTCGTCGTTTCTTTTCTCGCATCAACTCAAAACGGAGAGTATCTTCGTGTTCGAATCGTTCGAGCGACGATCGTCCGCATAAAATCGCGCGTACGTTCCTCGCGTTTTTCGTTCCTCGCGATGAGGTCACTAGGTGCGCTCGCTCGATCGCGGAGAGCTGCTTTGTTCTCGCCCTGCGTGCACTCCGGTCACGTAGAGCACCGTTCGACGTGCATGCGTTTCTACGTGCACCGTGCGCCGCCGCTCGAACAGAATAGAAATGAAACGAGACCGAGAGAACCGCGCCTAGATGCATTCGTTGTGCAACGAGCGCGTTTAACGCAGATATCGGTGTAGAGTGAAAGAGGAGAGGAGAGAGGAGGTATCGCGAGGAGAAGGTAAGAGGAGGTAATGCTGGCCGGAAAGGCAAAGCGACGGATCCATTAGATTAATTGACTTCGGGAGGCAGCCGAAGCGCATCGTGCAGCATGCACACAGAACAAGCCTCCCGAGACCGGCCCTAATACGTTTAATGTCAAGGTAAATTCGTTCGACTTGTCCCAGCAGCGCACCGATCCTCTTTTAATAAAAATTCCGCGTTCGGAAATCACTCGCGGACCAGAATGCCCGTCGGGGCAAGAGAAAGAGAGTGAAAGAGAGGCGGTCAGGAGCCAGTTCCTCTGGGTCAGGGTTTCCCAAACTTTTTCTCTGATGGAGCAATTTAAGGTCTTCGAATTTTGACGGAGCACCTTGTGCAATTTGAAGGGCAGCTTATGAAATCATGGCTTCTGAAAATTGTCAACAAATTCTAGGATATAAAACACGACAGAATTTAGTACGATTTTCATTTATTGGATGATTGCATAAGTTTGAATCGAGTTTCTTCAAATTCGTCCAGAAAAATTGTATGAACATCCGCAGTCAAGTAATGACACATGATCAATGAATCTTTGCAATAAATATTTTTTCGCGGAGCACTCTTGCTACCTTCCCGTGAAGCACTAGTGCTCTGCGGAGCAGAGTTTGGGAAACTCTGCTCTAGGCGAGAGAGAAACCCGAGTCCCCGAGGTTCCTGCTGCTTTTAAATTCCGCTCGGAGGTGCAATTGCCCGATGACTCGGATCGAGAGCTCGAACGGGGAACGCCGTTTTATCGATCCTCCGGGCCAGGCTTCGCGTATACGTGCATACATCCTTGACACGTTCCCTTTGCGCCGCTCGCGAGGCAAGATCAACCCAGTTAATGCTCGGGTTACGGTCTCTCGTGGCGAGATGATCGCAAAACGGGAGCCAGGGCGTTAAGTCCTTTTGCCTTAAGGTACGTGTCCATCTGAGAGTTTCTGTCGATAGTTGCTCTCGAGAGTACTCTCGATTTGCGTGTCCATTTGAGAACGCTTCAAGATATTTTTTGCTCTCGTCCGATCAACTTCATCTTTTGCAGGAATTATTTTCTTACCTAATGACACTATTTAAAGGGGGGAGGCGTGAAACAAATCTCGCAAAAATAATTTCACCAGGTATAGCTAAGATTCACCCGAATGTGGCACGTCTTGCGACGTCCGATTGATCTAAAACTTTGGATATATAATTTTTTCATGAAATGGAACAATATTGAGGAGGGCTGCCCAAAATTTCATAGTCGAAAAATAACGTCCACCCTAGTGTACACGAAGAATTTGACTCTCGAGAGTAACTCGCGACAGTTTTACTCTCAGATGGGCACGTAGGTACCTTTACTCGCTCGAAGAACGCCTCGATCGATCGACGCGAGAACCTGCTTGCTTTTGCTCGCTTTTGCTCGCCTTTACTCGCCTTTGCTCGCTTGCTCTCCTTACGGTGGTGTTACGTTGCCGTTGCCAGCCGCTTTTCCGCTCCAGTTCGAGGAGCGGGTAACGACGCTCGCGACGCGTCTCGCCGATCGGAAAACATTGTTGCGCGGTTATTATGTGGGTCAAAACGGAAACGCGTCGCGGGAGACGGGGAGCCGACCGATCGAGAGAAAGATTATAAATAATGAGCGCGCCGAGCGAAAGAATTGGAGCACAATACGCTAGATGATTTCTTCGACTTCGGTTTACCGGTGTTCGCAATGTTTCCAGCATCTAGTCCTTTGAGCACCGATGTCGCCGCCAAGAGAAACATTATTATTCTCAAGCAGTAGAGAAGCGTACAGTTTCGGTTGTACGTGAAAATCAGTGGAACGTGATTGTTCGGATAATAGAACGATTACTTAGTTTTTCTCTGCTGAAGTAAATCCTTGGTGGATCGTGCAGTAAATTGTGTTGCATAGAGGGACTGGTTTGAAGAATTCAAACAAAATACATCTTTCTTGATCCAATTGCATTTGCAGCGGCGGGTGGAGAAAGGAGGATGTTTCGAAGTGGCCTAATTTTCGATGGTTTAGATAAAATATTGATACAATTGAGTGCTTGGTGTTCTCGAGATTCTGAGACAGGATGCAACCACCATTATTTGTTGGCAATATGATGGAAAAGTTGTAATATTGATTAGACTGCGGATCTTTACGCAAAACAGGAATTTTTGGTATCAGTTGCGAAAAGCAGTAACCGTATAGATCTTCCTTTTCTTCTTGGACAAACATTTTTTTCTAATTGCTTCAACTCGTTTCTATCATAACAGCATAAAATCCACAGTCTAATTATTATTCATCTTGCTCCTCAGAAAGTGTAAAAATGCAAATTTGCAAGAAGTTGTATATACCGTGATGCATGCACCAGAAAAAAAAAATAGCGAAGTAGCACACGAAGAAGAAAGAATGAGTAACGGAATTATCAAACGTGATAAGAATTGGTCCAAAGTACGATGTAAAAAGTATAAGTGCACCTTAACGAATCGACGAATCTACCTCAGCATAAAAATGTCGAATGAACTATTACGTAGACAGGCAAGACACGTTGTTCTTTTATCTAGCAGCGCTAGTAATCAAGGCTCGTTATGACTGGCCAGGTTTCTCCGGCACAGAACTATTCCTTATAGCTCGCAAGGCCCGAGCGTTTCAGTGAATGTACATACAGTCGATTAGCTCAACTTTTTCCGCGAAGCTCGTGAACCAGGTAAAGGTGACGCGTTCCCAGTGACCAGGCGCGCGTCATCGCTACCGTTATTACCGTCATTCAACGAATCACGAGTCCCCTGTCAAAACGACGCCTAATGACAACGCACTCGTTCAAACAAACGATTATTCTTCGAGCAATATTGAGGTTCTCCGATTAAGAAGGTTCTAGTTTTTCAGGTTGCTGCTGCACAAATTTTTGGAAATTTTCTTCTGGAAAACTACTGGACCTTTTGCATTATGATTTTGCAAACATATTTATTGTTATACAAAGTACACGGGCGATTTTTGTCGAGGGAAAATAATGAAAATTACAGGAGTTTTATACAAAAATGCCCACGTCACATGATAACCTCGGATAAAAAGGTTGCCGATGCGATTCAGAAGAAAGAAGGCCTGTACCGATAACCGATAACCTTCGGAGAAACGCTACTTCTTTTGGTGTCATGGATCGGTTCGGATCGGTTTGGGAACGTCCTTTTCCGCGAACACGAGAGCCAAATGTTCCGTGTAGACCCGAGTCATAACATCCTCGCTATTCCTTCCGGATTAACATTTTCACGCGCCGGTCCTCACACGTTACCGATATTATTATTACTTCACACAGAGCCGCCGAGAGTCTTTACCCTTCGATTTATCGATCCTCCAAACGTGTGTAATCAATGCGAAGTGGGCGAACATCGCGGCCTTGGCATTGCGTTAAGAATAGCAGCCGTCTCGAAACGATGCACCTCGCTGATCTCGCTTTCGGAAATTAGTTTTCCACCCTTTCACCCACGGGAAATAGAAATCTCTGGCTGCAGGTTTTACGACTTGGGTCCATTTCGATTGCTGGTCAATCTTTTCGATCGTATCTCGGAGCGTTAGGTATCAATCTTCTTGTTCGGAATTGATCGGCTGTCGATCGAACTTTATAGAACTAAATACATTGAATGATATTTTCTTCTCGCTGTTAAGAGTTACAGATTGCAATTGCGTTGCAGAGATTTGAATTCATTGGAAAAACTTAGTCGGGAGTCGTGAACGATAATAAAAGTTATTGACTTTGTTGGACGTAAGTCAAGATTTGTCAATGAACGAAGAGAAATATTGAAATACACCCATTGTCTTTTTTCTTTCAAAGTATTCCACAATGTCCAACATTATCTAGTATGTTTTAATCTTCGCAGAATCTGAATAACAAATGGTAATTATCTTTTTTCACGAAACGATTACATAGAAGTAAGAAATTATACCAGTCGCAGCCTGTAAGAGAATAACTGCCTGGAGAACGAGGAAAAACTTTGGCAGCACGTGAAGAACAGAAACACGAGTAATCGAAACCTATAGTTTAGCAATTAGAGCTGTCGGAGCGCTCTCGATTGCCCCCGGGGGTCTTCACAAAATAATACGTCAGAGGAAAGGCAGAAGAATGGAAATAAAAGATTAACAACGGAGAATGAACAGTAGAAGCTCAGCCAAAGAAGATTAGCAGTAGGGGGCGATTGTACTTCGATGTGTTGCGTAAGGTGCTCTGCGGTGGGCGTGGCGTTGTGGCCCTTGATTTTGGCGGAGCCAAACTCGATTATTAATCGCGAAGTCAATGAAGAACTTGCAGTATGTGATCCATCAAGAAGATTAGCGATTGAAGAGGATTTATCGTGCTGAAAAGTGGGCGTGGCGTTTGGCTCTCGCAGCCAAAAATCGTGAAACCAGTAAAAACAAACTTGCAGAAATAGAAAATGTGCCACAGAAGGTTAGCTCGGTAGAAGACGATACATCTCGCTGCCTCTGCGCAAGATGCTCGGAAGTGGGCGTGACGTCGTAGCCCTTGCGGCCAAAAATCGCGAAATCCCTGGAAAACCTGTACTATCTGATCGAACATGATATCCAAGCGTTTCGATCCGATACCGTGAGATCGCTATTGCGGTGATCTCACCGTGACGACGGTGATTCCGAGAAGGAGAACCGACTGAGCGTAGTCGAGCTCCGTTACGTAATTGCACCGGGGAGCGATACGCCGCGAGATGAAAAAGAGCCCGAGTTTTCCAAGGCGCGATTTCTCTTCCGAGCGACCCGGGTGCCGATTCCTGGGCCCGAGCTTTCATGATAATTAGCAGCGCGTTTAGGTTCGAGGCTTTTACGGGGCACGGACGCGGGCTCGAGGAATTCTCCGCGGATCGAAGGCGGCTCTCCTTGAGATGCGATTAATTCGCAAAAAAATTCCGCGCCTCTGCCGCGGGTCGAGTGGGTCTTTCGGAGCGGAGCGGAAGCCTCCGAGCTTCGAGAGTGTGCCGCAAAGCAGTTTTCGATGGATCAGCTCGACGCTGATCCGCAGTTCGGGGAAAAGCGGCGCCGACGATGTTGGTCTTAAAGGAGACCTCGATAAAACGTGCTGGAGAAAGATCGTTTAACTCCTGCAGTCACGAAAGAATAACATTTTCTCCGTAACATCGCGCGAGTCAGGGGCAACGGGGATCGCTCGGGGCGTCCTGGTTGGCTGACTCGAAGCGGTGGGGATAGGAACGCAACGCTTAGGGCGGAGACAAGTGCGACAGTACGGAGGGGAAACTGTTATGTTTGGCTTCAGTTTAGGAAGCGCTTCTTCTTTCGGAAAATCATGACATTGACTGGGAAAATCACGAAAGTGAACAGCGAAATTTCAGCGAGGACTAACGACGTTCTGCATGCATCCGTTTTGACGGGGTGAACGTGTTCACGGATGCGCGAGCGGGTCTCGGCGCGCAACTCGGTTTGCGGTTACCATCTGCTTTCTTACCGCAAATTGCTCTCGAGCCGTGAAAGAACTCGAACCGTGTCGGGTGAAGCCCGGTACGCGTGGTTGATCGATTGTCGAACACTTTTTCGTCGGCGATTGCGTCGGCGCGATCTTATCCGGCGTGTTTTTAGCCGGCCGTATCATCTTTATTGTGTGAACGGAACAAGAGGCGCGCGTGGCCGTGCAAGGTTAGCGTCATAACCGAGCAAATTGGGCTCTATAGCTGCATATCGGAGTCTGACGCTTGTTCCGGGTATCGAGTACGATTTCACGCGTCGTTCATAGTGCGGCGAACAGTCGTCAGAAAGTATTCGACATACATATTCATTTGCTTCACTCGCAATTCGCCAATTTCTTCGAATAAAGTCGGTTGTTATTTCGACCGTGACGTACACGAGTTCATCTTTGACGCGTTCATTGTCAAATATGAACCCGGAAAAGTTCCACAAAACAATGTAATTAACGGAACCGCAACTAGAAAGTGAAAATTTATCACGAGCCAAGAATCGTTCGAAAATATTCGGTATGCAAATTGATTTGTTTCATCCGCAATTCGCTGATTCGTTCGTATAACAATCAGTTGCTATTTCTGTACGTAAAAGGTCAACGAATTTAGAGTGGCCGTTATAAAATCATGAGAAGCACGATCTAAAAAAGAAAAATTCATGCATCTCGCAAATCGACTATTCTTACTTAATTTTTCTCAATATTTATGTCTTGCAAAAAGACAACGAATATGCGCCAACCGTGAAAGAACATACCGCTGAATTAGAAAAGGTTCGCAAAGTTCAGGGTGGTTCTTCGACGGTCCAATTAAGAGGTTAAATAAAGAAGAGCGTCTTAACTGTTCTAGCCGTAACGTGTTCGTTCTCCCGGAGGTCTTTTTTCATGGTTACATGGATATCGAGAGGCCATTAGCGGGGCGGTGGCCAGGAATGGCGCAAGGTAAAGAATAAGGCAAGAATAATGTAAAAATAACCATAGGCTGGACCTCGCGTGGAAAGAGAACGAGAGACGAACGTTCTCCCACCTACCTATGCCGGGGAAATCGTGCGAGATTTTCTTGTTTCGCGCGATGAAAGTCTTGGCTCGAGTCGCTTATGAGTCGAGGGAAAACAGGTGTCGATTTCTCTGTTCCATAGTTTTCGATTCTGCATAGTTGCCACGCTCTTGCGCGCGAGAAGAACCAGACTCGAAACTTCGTTGTCAACCTTTTACCTTAAGGAGGCAGACTCATTTTTCCAGGATGGCAAGATTACAAAGATGTGGTGATTAATTAACTTACTAGTCGTTGATGGTAAAAAGGAACTACAAAATCAAGATAACAGTCTTGTAATGAAAAACGTGTAGAAAATTTGTGTAGAAAATGAAAAATTTATAGATAAAGCACATTGGGTACAAAATTGCGTTTGTTTAATGTTATTGCTAAAAACCGGACACATTTCATATGCAACAACCTAATACATAGATTGATCTTTTATCTAGCGCTTTTGACTGCTGAAAACCCCCATCTTTGAGTCTACCCCCTTAAAATCAGGTGGACAGTTTTAGAAATTAATAACTTCTTTCTGAGATTTTAGAAGAATTAGTTTGCTGCAATGCGCGAATGGTCGGAAAAATCCGAGCACGCCCGAATGCCAGAGCCGGCTGCGCGAAACTTTGCGGATTCTTTCGCATAAGCGCGTGGTCGTTCCACGAGGTCAACCACGCCGCGCCGGTTTCCTCGTGTAGGTGTAAGTCGGCCTGAGAACAATTGCCAGGTATCAAGTGGAAGTCTCGTGCGAGAAGCTGCGAGGGTCCGGGGACAATTGATTTTCTACGGTCGTCGGCACTGCCATTTATGGCAGCCACCGCTCCACTCTCCCTCCCCCAATCTTCCTGCTACCTGTACGAGCAGTCGGATACAAGGAGATTCGGGCCCGAAGCCCGTTTTCGCTGTCGCATCGGCCGGTCGATCGTAACTATTCTGAGAATCCGATACACGGACTCGGAGCAATTCAATTCCGCGCCGCGATGCGACGCGATGGCATGCGATTCGGCGCGATCGGATGCGATTCCGCACCGCAACCGATAAATTGCATCGCGCTCGGCTTCGTGAACGCCTCTCCCGTTCCTGGGATTCGAACGAAAAGACTGCGATATCGCCATCTAGCGTTGCCTTGGTTCAACGTCGCGAAACAACCAGACCGCTCGATCGGTACCGGGATTTTCGCACGCGGTTCTTCTTGCCGATTAGCGTGGTGATTTTTTTTCCGACTTTCGATTCTTGCGGTCTTACTCCCCGAAATTACTCGGTGAGAAAATGATGCGTGCCAAATTTGGAAGCCGGGAACAACGGTGCACGCAATTCGCGTTAATTTTAAAGTTAGACGTCTCTACTTTCGTAATCCATCATCCATTTTACTCTAAGATTTATATCAGGATTAGACTGCGGATTTTATGCATTTATGACAAAAATGGGTGCGTATAATTTGAAGCAGTGGACGTGTTAAAAATATTTAAGCACGCCAATGTTTCGTTTCAGCTTAATAGAATAATTAAAAGAAGAATACAGTTTTTATTTGGCTATTAAACATATTTTAATTTGCATAATGATCCACAGTCTGATCGTGCATTTAGAGATCGAGGCTTCCTCTTTACAACTACATCTTAAAAATTGATGTACGATTTTTTGATAGTCGTTTTATCGATCTTTGAACCGGAGCTGTACCGCCATCTTTAAACGACCGAACTTGTTCCCCGTTAACGTTACATAAAACGGTGAAAAAAAAATTAAATCAGGATTTTTAAACAGTCATTGGGAAGTAGAGGATCTAAGCATAAAATATGTAGCAGTTTCATTTACGAGACAAAATTGTTGGGGATTTTTGGAGACGTTTGAATTCACAGCATATTTCCAGACTCATCGACGGCGTGTCTCTCGAGTAATCTGAGATCTACCGAAGGTAGAACGATTGTTCTCGGGGTGGGCCGAATCTCGAGTCAGGTGAGGCAGCGGCATGACCGTGGCTCGTCGTTAAATGGACGAGCGACGAACGACAAATGCGTCAGGGTCCGGCGAATTGGCGGAATGCCGTGGACTAAATTCACGCTCAACGAATAATTTTCTGTGTGTATAACACTCCGAAGAAAATGGAATGGCTAAACTTAGGTGTCAGCTAATACGCGCGAACAACGGCCAGCCGATAACCCATTGATATCGATCCAACCCTCTTCGGACCGTGTCGCGACACGTGACAATCGAATGATTGAGCCTGCAGTTCTCCTCTCTTCCGAATAATACAATTTCTCCATTTTCCTCGGATGCTCAATGCGCCGAGCAGTTAACGTCGCTCTCGTTCTTCGATTTCAAATTGAACTTTCGAAGCGCGACAACTCTGTTAATGGCCGACCATTCTTCCAACTAGACGGCGGATCTTGTTGGAAGATAAAATTGTCTGTGTCAATTTCAAAGAGTAGAATCCAAACGAAAATGCAATCTAAAAATTGGAAACTTGTTGGAAAAAATCTGTAGAATACAATGGTCCTTTTATCCTATTCAAAATATTAATTACTAAAGAAGCTATGTCCATTTAAAGTTGATACTAGAAATCGGACATTTCTCTCGGTGCTAATGTAATTTTCAGTCTTGAACTTGCTAGAAAATTGATTGGAATGTTTTGAGCGCGTGTGTCATCGGTGGTGCACGTGCCAGGGAACGTGTTAATTCGTTTAGCGTTCATTCTCAACGAATCGACAAATGAGGATCGAAAACAGTGTGGGATCATAGAGGATTGCTTCGATCCTTAATCCGAACACGTCCCTTGGTGTGATCGTGACGATCCAATTATAATAGTCTATTCGAGGATTGAATAGAGGAACTACCCCAATAAAGAATCAATGTATCTCTTCGTTCGTTAACAAGCTGTAACACCTACGCCCTAAAATCCAAATGTTCAGTAATCGGAGAGCTGCCGCTTCGATCGTCGCGATTAAAGTTTGCGTAAACGTATCAAAACTAATAACTGGTGGAAAGTAATTACTGGAGCAGGGTCCATAACAGGTACTGGGTCAATGACGAACGATCGCAATCGCCCGGTTATGCTATCGAAAAGAGAGAACTGTTCCAGCAGCTCCCGAAGAGAAAAGGGTTGTAAAACGCGAGTCAACGTGGTCAAGGGGTTAATAATTTGCAGCGAGAAGGGCCGCGTTATCGCTTTAGCAATTGCAGGGTGAAGAACCTGGGTCGTGTTGACCTGTCGAGTGGCATGTAGCAGCGTTGAGCAACTTGTACGCGAGAAGAACCGCGAGTCCTAGAAAACAAGGTAGGTAGAGGTAAGCCGTTGGTCGGTAAGCCGAGAGGGTGCTACCGGTGGCCACGAAGTGGCTGCTTCGTCGTCGACTAGAATTAAGCTTAACGAACAATTGCGGACTGTAACGATCGAAGAGAAGGAGAGATGGGAAGATGGAGAGGTCGAGGAGAAGTCGCGAGAGAGAAAGAGAGAGAGACACGAGGGAAAGAGAGAAGAGAACCTGCCTCCACGCGAGTCAAGTACGAATGCATCGTTCGCAAACGACTCGCGGCGGCCATGCGCGGCTTGTTGCTTAATTCGTCGCGATTAGAAGCTCCCGTTTCGTCACGAGAACGAACCGGTAACGCGAGTCGCGCGCCGAGTCATCGAGAGTCATCGCGGACAACACGCCCGTTTCTTTCCTGGAACGAGGCGGAATCGCGAGCCACCGCGGCTCGTTTCCTCGACACGACGCTAATTAACAGGGTCGATAGCGACCTCTCTGGTAACGTTAGCCGTTTGGGTCAGGGTCAACGTCAACATCCGAGGATCGACTAGACGGAGCAACTGCTGCGACTCGTTTTGGACTTGGCGAACGCGTCGCCATCGCGCTTCCTAGTACGGCGATACGGGCTCCTTGCCCTCGGAAGCAACGCTTTCGAATCCGAAGAAGAAACTGCCAAATTTACGGGTTCGATATCGCAGACACAGGATTGTAGACCCTCGGTGGGCGTGGCTGCGCGCTATTTAGCTCCTGGGGGCTGTCTTTGCCCTGAACTCCACATCCCCTGACCATCTTACTCCAAAAATCGCAATGTCTCCCTACTCTGAATTGTTCTCCTTATACTAAAAGAATCATTGGATGTCTAGCTTGCACCCTGAGTGCACATGGCTCCGTTGCTCTTCGGGGTGCCAGAACAATGCCTACATCGAACCGTTTACTTCCTAAAAATCGGATTCAGAAGATTGTGTCCACCTCGGGGCATGACTTTTTCGTTCCAGATTTCGGCACAGCCAAACCAGCGTCAACATGGACAATCTCCGACCGTGTTTAAGATACGTGTTAAGGAGTTTAAGCGTTCACCTGACCGGTCGGCTTCCGCTAGCGTCGTCGAAGCGGATACGTGGATTTCCTAACCGGTAACGCGGTGGCGACCAGCCGATGTCACCGACCGTACTACCGAAACCGTATTCGGCCGGTGTGCGCCCTATCGAAGGTCTACCGGTGGAATCAGATTGACCATCGACTTTGCGTCGATAGATGAAATCAAAGCAACGTGTCGAATGAAATTGAGACGTTAAGATTGATGATTAGACTGCGGATTTCTATGCATAGTAAACATTGCCCGATCGCTTCAACAAGATAATATAACATCGTTCAATTCTTCCGACGTCGTCCCACAAGTTTGTATTCTCCCAATCCATTTCTGTGATGAACTCATCGAATCCGCAGTCTAGTTATGATCTTCTCGAAGACCAGGTGAGCACAGGTGAACGCGAAAGCTCGCGGGCCCAGTCGGGCCGGGAGAAAATTCGAAAGCAGGGAAGACCAGGCGGTCGTGGAAACCAGTTCGACCGACGAGTGGTCTTCGTCGTGAAACATGTCCGATTGATGAAACAGCGTCTACGCTGCCGCTGGCGAAAAAGAGAGGCTGCCAATCGCCGCGTGTATCTCGTCTCGACTGTGTGTTTTCTTGACTGGTGGTGGCGTTAGTACAGTGCAACACCCCGACCCGTTAACCAAAGACGTCACGAAGCACCACGAAATGACGCGACCGCGCCGCAACGGAACAACACTACCAAATGTATATTTATGCGCGATCACGACTAACGATTACAATCACGAGTCACGATCTGCTCGGCCCAGAGTTTGCGATAACCGAACGATCCAACACCACGAGTTTTGCTTTTCTTCTATTTTTCTGCTTCTTGCCACGGAGCAATGTCCGTTTCTTTTATTGGTCAATCTGCGGCTACCTCCCGGTGTCGACAATTTTTGGACATGTTGTACGAAGCGATATTTTGAACAATTTTTTAACTTTTGACCCCGCTTAGTTTCCGAGATATTCGCGGGAAACTGTCGGCACAACTATTTGTGGCATCGTAGTGGTTCGGGTTGGGTTAATTAGTAATCCAATCTTACAGTCACGCATACGCGATTGTGCACGGGACCTTTAAACTCGCCCGATACCCGTGTCTAAACAGAAGATAAGCGGCTACGCGACGCTTTCCGCGAAAATCTCGGAAACTAAACTAAGCGAGACGGCTGCCATCCCACAAAGAAATGTTGAGATTTCTAACGAAAAAAGATTTCTATCGAAAAATCACCGTAATCGAAGGGTAGGTAGCTGTTCTGCAGGCTCGCCCCCTTTTATTTCTCTTCGTTTATCGCGATCATGGTGGTCACCGCAAAATCCGTGCACCGATCGCTGAACCACGTACCCTCAACGCGTTTCGCGTGACAAAGCACATTATCGATCGACGAAACGGTGACAAGGCTCCTGATGGGACGCGATTCGATTTTTAACCGCATACGATCGACTCCGTTTCGAGAAAGACCGGATGTGGGCGGACACGCGAACGCGACATCTTCGGGCGCCGCCAGGCCCGCTCGATCGATTACAACCGTCGCTAATGAAATTCTAGGTGCACCAGCGGCAGTTTTGGCAAGCCTTTACACTAGATTCGCCGGCACTGATTGTGCCCACAGTTGGCCAGTAAATTCGGAGTACGCCTCTGTGGAAATGCTGTTTCGTAACGTATCGAACAAGTATACGACACGTAGGACCCTCGAGGCTCGAACGATTGCAAAGGCACCGCTGAGGCGCCACTAAAAATTCTTATATTATTATTCAAAATAGCTCTCACAGTATAATATAATATTGTATACAGGGTGAACCACGAATCGTGACCAATGAAGATTACTCTGTTATCAGCAGTCCGATCGAAAATGTTTTTATCAAGCACAGAAAAAGAAATTAGAGAAGCAATTTTTTGCAATTTTTTTTATATTATGATACTTACGAATTCGTCCTGAAATACTCTAACTAATACGTGTATTTGCAAAAAATTGTAGGTGATCTGGAAAAATTATGAAAAAGTTAACGAAAAATTTGCTACAATCGCGTGAAAGCTCTCTCGAAACCATGCTATACCCGATAAAAACATTTTACTGGTCACGATCTGTGATGTTTCGGGGAACATTGAGATGGAAAAGGGTTTATCGAGGGTGCCCGGGAATCTAGTGTCAAGCGAGTCGAAAGGCAACAGTTTGCGTTTCAAGGAAATGGTTCTAAGTTTCACCGAGTCGAAGACGTAGTGAATTTGTCGCGCGCGAGGAACTTCGTCACCGTTTCGGCCCCGAATTTGCAAACAACGAATAAAACGGACATTACTGTAAGCGGACTTTCGCCAAACGGTGGAACTTACTTTGGAGTTTGTGACGTGGTCGGCCGGCACTGATTCTGGAACGGTTTGCAGAGTGCTCCGCATACTAGCGGACATTGTAGGCCAGCCAGTTTCACTGCCTCAAACCCTCCGACGCTTCAACGGTGCGACCTCTTCCCCTACGCCTGCAACAGAACAACGTATGCACACGTGAACGATCGGCAGACAATGCGCTATCAACATTATCAGCGAAGACCATGTCCAGCTGGAACCGCGTACGTTCCCAAAAGTTTCGTGAATTTTCTTTTTAAAAAACTCTGGGACACACAAACTTATACATATACGGGCACACTTATGCGCAACATAATTAAATCAAGAAAAATTGTTTGAAGCGTATACACATGTGTATTTTGTGTGGCAGTAAATCTATAGTAACTGTATACATACATGCACAGTGTCCCACAGAAGTGTTCGTACGCCCTTTAAAACAGAATAACTTTTTTATAATTTTACCAAACGACCTGATGTTCTGTAAGCAATTAGAAGCATTGGTTTACTAAACGATGTGCAACAAATTTTCCAAAAATTATAATTTACAAGGTTACATGCAAAAATAAAAAAGGGCCCTTAATGAAAATTTAAATTAATTAATTAAATTTTCATTAAGGTCCAAAATAAAAAAGTTTTAAAAAATGCTTTCTTTATGTTTGCATGTTCGGTGCAATTATAAAAAAGTTATTCGGTTTTAAAGGGCGTACGAACACTTCTATGGGCCACCGTATATGTATCCGGTCTTTTCCAACAGTTTCTTGATCGCGCAAGAGTCAAAGGTTAATTGACTCATTTTCCCGACTTAATTTGTTAGTTCCTCTATCGAGAACCGTGATAAGATAAAACGAGATTAATCCTTGACACTCCGAGCGACTGTGAATGTCATCGGCAACCGCGACAACTCGAGACTAAAGCTATCGAAAAGCGGAAATGTTAATACGAACGGGAACAATCGAAAACGTCGGCGAATTAATTGACCGTGATCGACCGAAGATAAAGGCAAAAGTGACTGTTTCGCGAGAATCGATCTAACAGAGTCGGCGAGGCGTAACAATTTTTCTGCGGAACATTTCTTTGCGAAATACATTGCGGAAACGCGTCGAGTCACCGTGGGTGTCGTCTATCGAGCGAACAGGAAATGATCGGCGACGTTCGAAAGGTTCAAGTGCACGTCGAGATATGTATCAGCCATCTTCTTGCTCGTTTGCGGGCTCGCGTGAAAAACAAAGTCCCGCTTATACGAACGAGCGATAACGGTGCATCCGGTCCATCCGCGATCACCGGACTGCTCTTTATTAATTGGTATGCGCGGTGAACCGTGCGTTCAATTAGAACAGCGCCGTCCTCGCTTCTCGGCCAACGTTGTATCTATGTATCTCGAGTTCGCCTCGCGTCTCACCACGTCTCGATGGCGAGCTCGCGATCGATCGGAGCCTCGAGCAGAAACGATACCGTTTCACCCGCCCGATACGGTGCCGGGTCCGTTTCGACCCGAACGTACCCGACATACTCATCGATCGATTCGCTCCACGGAACGCATAAAAAATATATTCTCGTTTCTATCTCTATTAAATTCTCTCGAATTGTATTCCATCGAAGCGATCGAGTGCTTTGGCATAAAACTTCTGAAAAAGACTGCGGATTTTTGTGCAAAATAAAAATTGCATCTGTCGCAGGAAGGAGGGCATCTCAATCGTTTCAGTAATTGTAAAATAAGGAATCGGTCATAATTTTTAGTCTGTATTCGAAAAAATCTTGGTCCGCAAAGGGTCAACCGAGTGAACGGTTTTGGAAGGTCGGTTCGAAGGTTCGGGAAAGAGTGAAATTGATTGTTAGGCGAACGAATCGCAACGGGTCTCCATTAACCCGGCACGGTATTCCGCAGGACCAATGGCGTGGCGTGCGAGGGTTAAATCAAGCGCCGAAGCAGATTGTAAAAGAGAATGGATCGGTTTCGGGACTGGACGCGAGGCAACGTTTTACGATCGGTCGTAAAGGAGGACACGTAAAGGGGCCCTCTGTTGCATTAGGTCAGCCGTCGAAACCAGCCGGACGAACTTATACAGGTAGGCGAGCGAGTGAATCATACCTTGTAGTCCGCCATACTTCGCGATGGATCATCGGAGGCGACTTCGACTCTCGTTTGTCTGACCGAGTTCGCGATTATTCTACTTCAGCTTTACGCGTTATCAACCCCAGCGGCAATTATATCATAATTTTTCTGTTAAGTCTGTATTCGATGATTTTTTAATAGATCTTTCAACGGTAATAGTGATTTTAACCATCCGTGGGCAACCTGGGTCGTTTACGAAGCAAAATCTCACTCCTGAATTTATATCTTTCCCCTTAATGCGTTAAACATTTGTGAAATTCCAACGATTATACCATAACTCTTTTTGATCTTTTTAAAAGCTAGAACAGTAAACAATTAGTCGTCAACATAGACGACCCAGTGTGCAGGCGGCGTCGATAAAAATAAAGTTGCAAACGGAGGGCTAACACTGAATCAACAAGTCGTCTCCGGTACTTTTCTAATTGCGGTTGACGAGAGAATTTTCAACCCCGAGTACAAAACTACAAGGACATATGGGGTGAGAATCTCTCTAATGGTTATTGAGATATTCTCCATAAATGATTTTTAATGCAGGTGATGCTCAAAATGTTATTATAATTAATACATTTGCGTAGTCGATCTACTCGTGGTCGAATAATATAATGTATTAGATGTACACATGAATTTCTCGTCCTCGCAATTAATTGCTAGTAACTTTATTTTAAAGTACAGTCTTTTATCCTACAAATTGAACGTCGCACGTATACAGTATAAGGAGAATGTACAGAATTCGATGAAGATTCGTTTAATTTTAAATAATAAATAAACTCTCGAAAAAGAATGGCTACGAATTAATCCGTACACCTACTACATGTATTCAGCTATTTTATCTCGAATCTGCGTGATAAAAACTCCATGGATACAAGTTTTTCTTGTAGTTTTATATTTTATCGATTCTATTCGAAGCGAAATTTTTTCCCAGAACTCTTTCGAGCCCCGATTAAAACATTCGAGAGACTCGTAAATCATTTTCGTTTTAGCGTGTCAATTTTACCTATCGATAAAATAATCAATTATATCTGGGCCGATCGTTATTGGTGCCATGACGCGTTTCCATTTATCAACTAGCGCCCGAGTATGACTAGTAGATCGAGAATCTTCTTTTGCAACGCAAACTTTGCAAGACACAGTACATAGAAATATTTTGATACGTGAAATTAAAAAATCGTGTCTTTATCGTATTTCATGCAATAGCGCAAGATTCAAGTATTTTTTATTACGGAAAATTTATTATTATTTATTTACGAAAAATAAATTAACCAGCATGAAACTTCACGGAAAATTTTCTAAACGCACAAAGTTTGCGGTCTAACGCGGTGTTCAAAGGCATCGACAATTTCGACTAGTAAATTGGTGTAACCGGTTCGATAAGTTCGTCAGGCCATTTCGGAGTAGCCTAAGCGCGCAGGTCAGGGTTAGGCGATCGCGTGAAAACTGGAAGCCGTGGATACGGCACGGAAAACGAAAATACGCGGCCAATCCTGAGTTACGTGCTTGAGTACGCATGCCATCCGCCTCGAACGAAACAAGGTTGGCGAAAGTTGCTGCTCGGCATTGACGGATTATTAATCCCGTCGAGAGACAATTACCTCTGCCACCTCGCGGATCACGTAGAAAAACCCAGCAAAGTTAGTTGCTTCGTTTATCGCTCCGTTATCGACAAGTTATGTGTCGTTGTCGACAAACTTCTAGAGCGACAAGTAACTAACTACGTATGTCGCGTAGTAATCCATAACGTTTTTCATTGCTGCCTCGTTATCGACACGCGGGACTTTTACAAATATTGCTGGCGTACCTGCGGGAAAACTGATGGAGCTCGAAAACTTTTGTTGCAAACTAACGTCGGAAGACAATTTCGTTTTCGGTGGACGCTTCGACAAGCGTCTTGATCCTCGAGTATGAGAAACGAAGGTGTTTTATTTATCAGCTGTGGGTCTTCGAAGTTTACGTTCCCCGATGATCGATATTATCAGGATGTAAATGCGTCAAGAGACGTAAGCGAAACTTTTTTGGACATGTTGCAACGAATTTGTTGAAAAGACAGGATAGTGTTTGCGACTAGGAAGCAGGTGTCCGGGGAACGAAGAGCTAGACGCTTCGGAAATCCATAACGTTTTATGATCGATGTACCGAGGATGAACAGCCGCCTTGCCTATAGGCGATTTCATGGTCCGTGAACGGAAAAGGAAGCTGGCCGGTACGTGGTCTGTAGAAGAAGATATTTTCGAATCGCGGGGAACGTGATTGCGCGTAATTTTCTTGCGAGAGTTGTGTGCTGTGCTCCCCGCTGCTGCTTGCCTCGCCGCGCCACGCCACGAAACATAAACAGCGAGAGGACCGACACACTTCCGCCTTCGGTCGACCGCCGTGCAACACAAAAGCCGCAAACAGGTCGGATGTATACGGTATTAAAGCCGTACATAACCAGGAGAAACTCGGCCCGCAGCGTTGTGAAACGGGCCCTCGAATTTAGTCCGCGGACAACGCGAGAAAAATGTGGGCTCGCCGAACCTCCAACCAAAAATACTCGGCGAAAGTGCTCGACAACAAAATCAAACTGAGATGGCCCATTCGGATTCCGGTGAAATCCATATTCATGGAATCTACAATCCTTTTTGCAATCAGCACATCCGTACACGGCTAATGTTTACAAAATTCACAATAATTCCTGGACAGGGTGACAGTGATTCATAACGGACGATCAAAAGAATACAGACAACGACCCCGAACTTTCGAGTCTAAAATCATTGATGGTCAGTTGGAGAAAAGCGAATGTGCAAAATTCAAAGAATTGAAGAGTATCTGTGCATTACTTTCGACCTACTCGAATTATTAACAGAAAAGAGACATTGCTAAGTGGCTTCTGCTTTTCACGACAGATACGGGTCATTTAATTTGCAGTTTACTGATAAGAAGATCGTGATCGAAAGCGAACGTGGAGCACGACATTCGAGCAAGCTGCCCGATATGCCCATTCCTGACATATCAACGGAGTCTGACGATATGGGGACGGAGTCGACGGTGATTCGAAATTGATTGGCCGACATCGGATGGGGGAGCGGCAGCGGGTCCGATCGCGTGCGTCAGCGTTACAGGTGTTTCGAATACGCTTTCATTGGGCGAGCACCTGCGAGACATCGCCGACTAATTATAGCAGCGAGCGCGAGCGTGAGAATCGCTGGGGCGCGTCGTGTCGACCTCTGCGTAACGGGGAAAAGTTTGCCCGCGAAACTGATTGGGGGCGTAGGCAAACACTGCCAGGTAGAACCGCGTCGTCTCTTAAGGGCTATTCTGGTCTAGAACTTGGAAATGTCAACATTTCGACGAGCACGTACCTTCAAACGTTATTAGGGGTGTGAGCGTAGCGTTATAAGACGAGGACAGGCGCGGGAGAGATCCAAAGCTACGTGAGCACTGGAGTAATGCGAATAGCAGTGCTCGCCATTCTTTGACCCAGTAGGAGGTCGATCAGGTCTCAATTTTGAGTCCTGGACTGTCAGGTTTGTTTAGTGGGTATGGGCCCGGTACATTCGAGAGAATGCGTAAATGCATTTTTTCTTAACAGTCCTTAAACTTTAAATTAAAAAATCGGGTGATGTGAATGAAGTGAAAATATGAAAAGCGTCGTACACGTGTGATCAGACATTTTTAGGATCCTCAAACTCTTGACTCCACCGGAAATGTCGGGTCCCGCACCTCCTTAAAAAACGCTGGTCACTTCTGTGAATGAAATAGATGACACGCGGCGTTAAATGCACAGTAAAATTCTATATGAACATTTAGATAAAATTGTCGGGAGACAAGTTGATTCATATAATGGATCATATCATATTATCGAGCGGCGATTATTTCGTAATTTTGGAATGTCCATGAATAAGGACTTCAGTAGCAACAGCAATTTTAATTGTAAACCACTAACAACTTGTCAACAACTAACCCCTAACAACATAGTCTAATAATTTCGCGTCGGATTAATACAGAAAGAATGATTTTTAAGCTTCCCTTTGGCGGAACACTTGTTGTATAAAGTCATAGTACATAGCGTAATATGTATTTAAAGAATCGACGAGCCTCTCTTGGCCGTTTCCATATTTCAAGGGAAAGGTGCGTTACATTAATCCAAATATTTCAAAATTCCTTACAAAATGGATTATTAAAAATGCATTTTCATTCGGTTTTTGTTAGGTTTCGACAATTTGAAGATAGCTAGAGAAAATATGGAAAAGTCTAAATCATCAAAAGATTATTGTAACCTCTGTAACATCATATATTAGAACTTCCTTCATGTTCATAATTTGCTAGGGAAAAAGTGAAAATTCATATTTATTGTGTACCTACGTATTTTCCAATGACTCCATACTGACTACGATAAAATATAATATCATGTCAATCGGAATGGAATTGATTGTAAAATAGTACAAGGGGTTAATAACCCGTTTAACCAAAGAAGGTAAGCAGTGGTATCGATACTTGTAGCGAGCGTGTTGAAAAAATTCCGAAAAAGGGCTAGAAAGCTAGACAGCGAGCTAGACATGAACGTCGAGCTAAAGTAGTAGCCACCTGTGGCTGTTGAGGGTGGCGGACACGATCGGCGTAAGAATGCAGGTGCGAGGCGAGTGCGTGGAGCGAGGCAAAGGTTGCCAGTCGAAACTGGGCTGGTCGGAGTCGCGGAAAATTAGGTGCATGGCCATCCCTAGGAACTGGGTCAGCGGCACAGGCGCGCAGCTGCGATCTGCGTCTCCTCGATTCTCGCGAATTTCTTCGTTGTTTTACGCGTTCCTATAGCCTCTGTTTCCGCGATCCGTTCCCGAAGCAACGCGAATCGGCACCGACTGGAAAACGGACGTATAACGGATCCGTTTGGAAAAACGAGCAATCGGAGAGGCTCTGCCGCGACCAGTTGTTGCTCGAGGAGAAGGAATTCCATCGGGTTCGCTTCGCTCTCCGGCTTGTTCCGCTTGGCGGTCTGGTTTTGCCACGGCGCGAACGTTGTTACATAAACTCGCGAAACCGGGCTTCCATAGCGTAATCCAAGAATAAATCGCCGGCTGTCGGGGTAACGATGAACTCTCCCGCTAAAAGAGACGATTCTGTCCGGTCGACGTATCGAGCGGAACCGGAGAAAGGGAGCAGAGCGTATCGACGCGTTTCGTTTCGTCTCGTTCCGTCTCGTTCCGTCTCGTTCCGTCTCGTTCCCCGAGTACAACACCATCGATTCGAATGTCGGCGCACGCTGGGCTGCCGGAAAACCCGATAATCTTGATCGAGGAGTCAATCCATGCGTCGCGCCGCGTCTCGACGCTTCCCCGGAAGCGCAATCACGCTAATGGCTCTCTGAATATCTGCCTAGCCGAAAAGTGTTCCGGAGAATACGTGCTTCAAGCATCCCTTTCTTTAGCCCTCTGCACATGTTCTACACGTTCCTGTACGCCGTTCTATGGCGCTGCTCTTTGCCGGCTTCTGGCTTTTGTTTGTTTGTAGGTGAATGGTGTAATAAACCAAAATAAACGTTCTATCAATATTCAATCTATATCAATTGCAAGGATTTCGTACCAAGCGGAAATTGCCTTCCTTCTTTAACCCTGAATAACCAAACTGTGCTGCGTGAAAATAACGAATATGATTAACGTAATGAATGTAATTGGTTATAATTTATAATATAATTAAACGCTTTTTATTTAGTATCGAAAATAATTTGGTGGATCATCCGATCTCACACAAGATTAAAATTTTCCGATAGTTATTTTTACGAAAGCTTGGGGTAACTAGGGTCAATAACTCCAAAAAGCTTCTTGTCATAAATTCATAAAATCCGCTGTCTAGAAATGACCATAGAGAATTAAATGTTCGATAGTTCGTTGCCGAGTGGGTAAAAAGAAATCAATCGTTGCAGCGTTCGAAACATCAATGAAACTAATGGGGCGGCTAAAGTGTTGAATATCGGCACGCATTAAAGAAACATTTGTTTAAAATTGCATAGGGTTTCGATGGTCTCAATGGTCCATTCAAGGATTAAACGAAATCACAATTGGTCCGCACGGACCAGTGGTCATCGTCTTCCACTGTCAATCAATGTTACGGGACTTGAGAGCCCGGATTTAAGGAACCTGGTGCAAACAGAGTTGCATCTAAGATTCCGCCCCAATATTTATCTAACATTTTAGGCAACTGTCACTCGCTCTTTCACGCGAATTACGAGAAACCCAGAATGTACAGAATCTCCGAGTTTAAAAGTCGGAGTATTATATCAAACTCTTACATACTGGCTAAAAAAGAACAGAAATAGCGTGATGTAGCAGGTGTGGTGAGAAACGTTTTTCCCAAAAAATTCTACAACTCGAAACCTCTGTAAAAATGTTTAAAAAAACGTCTGTCGACGAATCTACCACAGATTTGAAGAATCCTTTCTGTAACGATCGTCTAAAACTTGTTTTACAATACAGAAAGGTGTATGTAGGAGCCTGATATCGTTGATCAGCGAATGTCCTCGAGAATTTAAGAAAAAGATCCGATGGATGGCTGTTTCAACGGTAACGTTCTCCGAAAAATGCAATTCAGCATCTAGCGTTCTGCAACGTTTCTACCTTATTCTGATATCGAGAAACGGTTCGTCGCGCAGAGTAGTCGGATAGCCACGAGCAACTCGAGCTGCTAATTATTTACAGTATTTCCGGCAGGGGAGGGGAACAGGAATCGCGAGCGTGCAGCCATTTTCTCGGTGTAAAAGGCTCTGGACGGTCGTCGGCTCGATCCAATCGTCGCTCGCACCGTAATTATATCCGCGGGTCAGCTTGGAGCCGTTTCGATAGCAGGATTATCGGAAACCATTACATTCGGAGAGCGCGTGAGCGTTCTTCGCCTTCTTCGGGCTCTGCTTCGCGAATAGCTGCGCCGGAAAATCGATAACGAGCACACGTTTCGCGTACAATTCGCAAACTCCGCGCTGCTATACGTGTTCTCGGTGTGGAAACCTTTGCTAGCGTTAGGGTGCACCTCCGTCCGTGTTCGCGTATTCGCGTATATTATAGTGTACGCGCAAGACACATACACACACATAGGGCGGGGAAAAAACGATGCGCCGCTTCGAACGAGGCGGATTCACAAAAGGTTACACACGAGGGGAGAGAACGCACACGGTAGCTTAGCGTGGGTGACTCTTGGCGAACGAGACAAAGGGACGGAAGGCTAAATAAAAAAAAGAAGAGAAAGAGAGAGAGAGAGAAAGAGAGTGGAAAAAAAACACGCAATTCGAGCGGCTTCGGGGCTTCGCAGGTTGGCCGGCGGACACGAGGAAGTGGGCGGGCTGAAGAAGGCGTCCGAGTTGTCAAACGATCAGGCACATATGGCCACGTATGGCCATTATACAACGAGATAGCCGATGCAGCCTGCTTTTCGAACCGAAGACCCAATCCGCAACGTTGATTATAACCGAAATGCCAATTCGAAGCGGAACTGCTCCCTAGATGCGAGCAGACGTTCATTTTACGTAGAGACTTATTTTTATTTTACTTCGTCGGATTTTTTATGTTTGATCGCTGGGCTGCGAATTTTTATGCGAAATAAAAGTGTTCTACGTCGGTTGTAGGATACAGAAATTAAGTGAAAATGTATTTCGTTCAGTAGTCTGAATAAATGAAAAATAATGATATTCTTGAACTCTTCCGATGTCTTCACTCCTCGGTATATCGCTTATTAATGTTTGTCATAAATGCATAAAATCTACAGTCCATTGACCGTCAAAAGGGACTACTATCCCTTTTTTTTATAGCTTTTATTTGTCAATCTTTGTACTTCTTGTAGAACGACTAGAAAGACTACGCTCCCCGTTGTTCCTAATGCAACAGTTATCTACTTAATTCGATCGCCAGAAATGAGATAACGATTTGAAGTCCTGCTGTCGAAGGATAAACGCTTCCACTGGCGATGACTTAAAAGTTCTTTGAAAGTCAAAGTGTCACGATCGGGGGCTTCTGCGTAAATTTTTCAACGTACAACAAAATCAGTCAAACACACTGCTAATCCCATTACCAATAAATGGTTTCCAAGAAAAACGTCAAGCTTGCTAAACACCGAAACCAAGAAAACCGAAGTGCTTTGCGAGGAAAGAATTCGTCAAGATTATCGATAGGCAAAATGGAGACGTAGGGAGTGAGGCCAATTTCAAAGTGTCCAAAGCCAACCTCCGCTTAATTTCCATATCCCCGTACTGTTCGACTACACACCCGTTCAAGAACCGATCACCCCGTACAACAAACTAACAATTTGGCAGCGCACTCGGTCGAACAACGGAGAAGATTAACAGCCAATAATGGTTGCTGGTAACGGGTGGCGTCAACGACAGAGACAGATTTGGCTGGGCAGTGACAGTCGAGAAGCGAGAAAATGTAAAGTTGCTAGTAGTATACGGCGACTACGAGGGCGAAAATAAAAGGTGAAGCCGCCGGTGAAGAGGTCTACAGAGGGGGAAGCCTTTTCGAAGCCAAATCGAGTGCGTGTACGTATGTCTGTGAGCGTGCAAGCGCGACAGAGAGCAAAATAGACAGAGAGGGAGAGACAGACAGAAAGAGAGACCGAGAAACACGGGTAGAGAAAATGCGAGCCGACTTTCCGAGAGCAATCTTTTTTACCGACGCTCGCAACGGCGGCGATGGCAGCTCGCGAAAATCCGTCGTTTTTGTTAATACTTACCAGGGTTATAGTATCGTGCACATAAGCGCGAACAGTCATACATAGGTAGTAGATACGCACGCGAGCGCAGGTACACGGGGTACGTAGACGCGAGCAGCAGCAGCACACGCGCACGCACACACAGCCATACGAACGGGAACCCACACCCACTTACTACCAGTCGGTAGGTAGGACGCGTTCGACGAGAGCTAGCTCGCGGTGACTGTATCACTGGGTGTTTGTCGACCGACGAGGATGATGCATGTAGACACGACAACGAGGCGATGACGACGACGAGACAAAACGATGTGCAGGCGAACAAACGTATTAAACGCGCGGTAGCGTTTATATCTTTCAGGTAAAGTCTCGGCCTCGATGTCGATGTCGATGTCGATATCGATGTCGACGTGTGCGACGAAGACAGCGGTGGCGGTGACGGCGGTGGTGGCGATGGTAGCAGCGATTTAAGCCTTGCCCGCCACATGCAGCGAGTCCCCGATCAGAGATCGGCGACGAACGCGAGAAATCCAGCCGGGTGATGGTGATCGCGTACCTCGGTGGTCGCACATCGGTGCTCGCTCGTGTATGGTCGAGTATGCGAGCAAGCGAGCTTTCCTCGCGTTCGCTCGCTCTTCGTCTTTTCTTCCTCTTTTCCTCTTCAGCCACACGAGCCGCCGCGTCTCTCTCTCTCTCTCCGCCGCAGAAAACTGCTATCCCTCTCTATTCTCTCTCTCTCGGGCTTCCACCGCAGTCAGTCCACCGTGCTCTCGGCCTTTTCTCCTCTCTCTGTTCCACACCTGACGATATTCTCTCCGTTGCTCTCTCTCTCCGGGTGTCCGTCAGTAACCTAGAAAGCGGTGGCGGCGGCCATTCAGGATTACGGGACTCGGAGTCCGTGGTACGTCCGCTTTTGCTTGGACCGTTTCGATCGGGAGAAAGAGATCCGCGCACACCGAGGAGCGGAACCCGTTCTTCGGCGAGGATAACAAGCGCCGTTTGCAATCTCCCGCGGACACACACCGCACCGTCTCGTCGTTTCCCTTCGCTCTCTTCTAACCACACGATCGTTACACGTTCACGGGGCGAGGTAGCCGTGAATTTTCATGCCGAGTACAGGAGGGACGGACAGAGACAGACAGAATCGAGAGAGAGAGAGAGAAAAAAGAAAGACAGGGAAGGAGAGAGAGAGAGAGCGCACACGCACTCACGCACACAAGCACGCACACACTTTTCGCTCCAAACGTTCAAAGATGCGACATATACAGAACTAACAGAACGTCGGGACGGTACACGCAGCTAAAACGGTCGACTCGGAATCACGGCCACCGGAACCGATATACGCGGGAGGAGCCGTGGCAAAAACGTCCGCGGATAACGAGACACTGTATACTCTCTTCTCTTCTCGCGAGGACGCACGCACTGTGTGTATGTTCACTAGCCGCGATCTCGCTCGAGAGAGCGCACCTTCGCCACGACAGATCGGCGAGAGTACCAGTGGCCAGCTATGGGTGTGCTCCTTTTAAGAGCGTCCAGGCGTTTCGGGATTCGCGATAACCACGAGACCGGCCGACCCACGGTACCAGCGACTTCAATGCAAAAGATATTTACCCATTTGTGACAGATTTTCCGTACGAGACGCACCACATTAACGACTGTCCCCCACCTATTACCACATACAGACATTACCACACTTCGATTTTTCAAGATGGCGACGCGCCGTCGTCGAGTCGAACCACGATGCGGACGAACCGTAAATCTCGGGCGCTCGAGTCGCCGACCAATCCGGTCACCGCTCGGCCACGGGCTACGCGTTCTTTCACCGCCAAATTTCAAATTCTCAATTGACACTCGAACTCTATATTGTAACTTGCCCACCACTTGTAAACCATTCCTACAAGCAGATACTGTCATTTGACTTTGGAGTCTACACGATTTAGTCGAGTCTGAACCGCTTTTTGTTCCCAATGAGTCAATGTACAGTAAAGTTGCGATCTAGCTGTAGGGCAGAGTTTACGAAACTAGTGCTCCACGGGAAGTGACGGGAAGGTAGCAAGTGCATCACGAAAAAATATTTATTGATTATGTATCATTACCTACCCTTCAAATTACACAAGC
This sequence comes from Lasioglossum malachurum, assembly GCA_028455605.1. Lineage (NCBI taxonomy): Eukaryota > Metazoa > Arthropoda > Insecta > Hymenoptera > Halictidae > Lasioglossum > Lasioglossum malachurum. The sequence continues at coordinate 5,479,173 of CM052313.1, read as the reverse complement.
TGCTCCGTCAAAATTCAAAAACCTTCAGAGAAAAAGTTTGAGAAACCCTGGTGTAGGGAAACTATTTTTTTATGACTGCGTCGACCGCGCCGAAAGTAATAAAGGACAGCGTGTAAACACGGACCGCTAGAGCTTCTCGGACCCTCGCGGGGATACTCTCCAGTGGAAGGGGTAAAGGGATAGTGATTGTGGAGGATCCTCAGGGAGCCAGATCACGACTTTACTGTATTATTGTAAAAAATCTAACACACACACAGTGCTGTGATGCAAATCTAACGACGCTATAAACTGTACTATTATAAACAATCTAGTATTTACGTAAGGCTTTTACAGAGATTAGTTAGAGCTTGCTCCCCTCTACTTTCAAGTTTACTGGACCAACCAACCATCTATGCTTCTGTACTTGTTCTTCTAATCGCCAAGGGTCGCGTCAGGGAAAGAACATCCGCGAAGATAATTTTTCAAGTATATTATTTCACACTCGCTCTCATACAGTTTCAAAATGTTCGCACTTGATTCGGTTTGGATAATTAAAAAATACGCGCGCCTATTCGTCCGACAAATACATCGTTGCCAAGTTCTCGTACAGGTCCCAATCGCTCTTCAAAAACACACAGAATATGACCCTGTCCAACTGCAAATACAATTCACACGATTTCTATATGAAAAGTCTCTATTCTAACAAGCTTCTCGTTTCTTTCAAATCTTACCGCATCGCTTTTCTTTTCCAAGAACTCCTTGACGGTAGTCATAGCTGTCTCTGCAGCTGGTCCTTGAGGATACCCATATATTCCTGTTGATATGCAAGGGAAAGCTATTGAACGCAATCCATTCTCGTTCGCTAGGGCCAAGCTGTTTTGATAACACGCGGTCAACTTGTCTTTACCGGATCCTTGTGGACCAACCGTGTGAATGACGTCTAGAAGATTACATCTATGTGATTGTTGCTTCTTAAAAGCTGTCCCATATACTAACATTTAGCAGGTAACATATAACCCCCAGTTATTTTAGCTTCTCCTACTTTACATCCTTTCAATGTGGCGCACTCGCGCTTCAAATTTGGTCCTGCAGCTCTGTGAATAGCTCCATCAACTGGAGAATATTGCGTATAGTAAAATTATCTTATTTACCCGGCTGTTTTTTTAACAAATACCAAAAGCATACCCCCACCACCGCCGAGGAGACTCGAATTCGCTGCATTTACGATAGCATCGATCTCTAAAGAAGTGATGTCACCGTTCCATATTGAAACTTTTTTCGCTATTCCATCGACCTTTCTGACCTTGTTGTCTTTGTCAATGAGCCTCTCTTTGTTTTCGTGGAAGTAGTCCGACAACGTCGGAATCTGATCCAACGTTTTGACAGTTCCTTTGTAATATTTTCTTTTCTCTTGCGACGGCATCGTCAAGAATTTCTCTATTCGACAAAGAACAATCATAACAATTTGACATTTGTTTCGATATACTATGCGTTGATACATATTTATCTACAAGATCGAAACATCCGGCGTGTACATAACCAAAGTATAAACAAAATAATCGTGTGTCTTACGCTTTTCAGCTTCGAACGACATGTTTTCCTCGGTGCCAGGGGTTGTGACAAGGTTTCTTCCTAGCAATGTATTTTGGACTGCCAGTCCTAATATAGTAGCAATTGAAAATCGATCGAATATCCTTGTCTGAAAATGAAAAATAATTTCTGGCTCGATCAAATAAAACTGATATGAGTTTAGTCATAATCAATTTCTCGAGAGGTCTCTGTATGCGCGATTTCGATTCGCAGATTTTCTACCAGATGGCACATTCGTTTCAATATGGCAATCCAGATATAAAACATTCTATGGACAATCTATATCCCCTCTTGCGCGATCAGACAAATTGTGCACACTGTAAATTTATTAATTCCTCCGGGAATATGGTACATTTTAGAAAATCGAGAATTAGAAGTTATTCAGTACTCGGGTACACATCGTGTATGAGTGCATTTAGTCGTTTACGTGTACGACGAACATATCAGGATTGCAAATATTCAATCGTGTACTGACAATTTATAGTAGCTACTAAATAATGCTAATTTATTGGAATGTGATTATTTATAATACATTAGTTTTGAATGCTATTGAAAACTGTCGTCACATTGCGTGTTTTACTCGGCACTAAAGTGTAAACCCTTACTCGAAGAGCCAACATAATCTTCCACAGGGAAAACAATCTTTGTCAAACCGTTTCGCGAATAATTCACTTTTAGCAAACTTTCACGGTTCTGCAACGGATTCACGGGACGGAACGGAACGTAAAATGTGTTGTTTTTCGTCTTTTACTTTTATTACCACGAGGGAGGTAAATATAGCAGCTTCCCTACCAACTGTCCCACGAATTTCTTGCGTTTATAACAAGGTGGCGCTTGAATCAGTCTCCACTTTCGATGTCGATAAAATAACCAACCTTCAATGACGAAAATCCATAAGGTGTTGGATTTATGTATCGTGTCAACCCTCATGAAATTAGAAAAAAACTCTGTATATCAGCCATTTTATTTTCACTTTTTCCTTTCACTTATATATTTTATTTATATCCACAAAGTTGTTTAATCTTTATTGTAACAGCGTGCATTTACTTTATTACATACATTTTCTTAGTTCGTATCCATTACACCATGTATTAATTAATACATATATTGTAAAAATTATAAATAGAACAAAATGGAAGATGTGTTATCGAATAAATCTATGAATATTTATCTTAATTTTTAAAAAATTTTAAAATTTTAATTAGCAGCTAATCGCGCAACCAAAACCATTTCGCAGCAGGGACAGGACAGAAAAAATTAAATTTAGAAAATGGACAGAAGCTTGCACAACTGCGTGGGACGTTCATAAAGACAACATAGCTACAATAATAAATTTTGTTAAACGCCTCATTGTGTCACGCCCTCGCAACAACGTTCACTTTCTGCAAGTTTGACGAAGCGGCTCTGTCTGGAAATGGCTGTTTGAACTTTACCCGTATCATGAATCGCCCACGCGTCGTTACGATGCGCCAAACCTGTCCTCGGATGCTATTTCCGGTGCCCTTCAACCCTTACCGGAACGATGTCGCAGCATCATGCCCCCGTTTCCGCAGACTCAAGAAAAGAATCAAAGTTATCGTGTACCCCGTAAACGTGAGAAATTGTAAAATCAACTACGCGAACACGTTGATACCATCCATTCAGCCGCTCTGACTGAACTCTAAATGGACGATCGCTGACAGTCGTGGTCCGAGTTACATGTGGCACAGAGAGTTATGGCGTACGACATGAATGAAAATAAAAACGAACACCAGTGCAACACGCCAACCCTCTTGCTAGGACGCGACGCCGACGCCGACGCCGACGCCGACGCCCGACGCTCGACGTCACCGCTCAACTTACACCGAAAAGGACCACCGAATATACTTCCCGTTGAAATTGTATTGACAAGGCTACATATCCTAAAACTACGAATAGATTAGCAAGTAACTTGTCAGTCTATTTATAGTCAGACTGAATTTCAGTATTCATCAGTGGATTTATACATCAGTCAGACAACGACTGACTAACAATGTATATTTTCAATGTTTTGAAACAAGTGTGTACTGCGAGTTGGTAGTCTATTCGCATCTTATCGCAAGAAGATAACCAGGAATGCGAGTCCGATCGTTTCCTGGGTCGATTTCGATTTGTAGTCGGCGGAAGAATTCGTATCAGGAAGGGATCGAAGGGAGAGAATGATTCCTCTCCTGTTCCTGTCTACCCTCTGATCTCCGCGCAGTATACGCGTCCTACAACGTAGACATAGGCGAGCATCGGCAGCGCATGCTGAAAGCTCCCACTATCGATCCACCTGCGCCCGAGTTTCCTCGTTCGCCTCACAAGTTCCGCGGACGTCGTCTCGACAGAACAGTGTTGCGTGCAACTGGCCGCGGCTAGACGTACCGTTCTTTTTTAAAAATCCTCACCTTGCTGTCCCGTGGTCTCCGGAATTGCGAAACCAGTCAGCGAGAGGACACGATGGCGCGTCGCGTGGATTACACCAAGGCCATCTTCATACTATGTGAGTCCTTCGAGTTGAAGCTACGCGATTTTGGATCTTTGCGACTGAAACTTCTACGGGTTCTCGCATACTCGCGTCGCAATATAATCTTCCCGTGCTTTAAACCTATCCAACGAAGCCTTTGTCGAACTACCCCTTCGAGAGACGTCGTTTTCGATGTTGACACATTTCAGAATGTTCTTCGCTTTTAAGAAACACGACCCCTATCGAGCAACCTCGCGTCCGCGGGTTTCGGTTTTTTCTAATCTCGCGATGCGATTGCATTCGGCTGATTAGCCCCAGTAATTAATGAAAATACTGCTGCGTGAGCGGGTTGGTCGCGTGATACCCGCCTCTTGGGAGGCACGATAATACTGCCTTTTTCATCTGCCTTCGGTTCAGAGTCGAAACTTTAGACCCTGTCGAGAACCAGTGAACTACCCCGCTGAACGGATTTCGGTTCAAGGAACGGGCGTAACGAGCTCGCGAAAAAGTCATTGTTAAAGACGGGCTTCGTGCCGGAAAAGCGTCGCGTGCAGCGGAAACTGGCTAGCCCTATCGCCTAATGGCTAACGAATGACCTTTCCGCAGGGTGTGTCTCGACTTCGGCGATCAGCATACCAAGCCCTTCGCCGCTGCCACAAAATTTCGAAGACCAACTGTACACGACACGCAGGGCGCCGAAATTGATAATCAGCTTGCCCGCCTCGAAGGCCCGGCAGGCTTCGGTAAGATAACTGTTCTCGGAACGTAAACAACAATCAGCGGCCTTTGTGCACGATCGAACTACAAAACGCTATGCGACCTGTCGCTCCTACGTAGAATGTTTCAGTCGAATTGGGGAAGTCTGCGTCGAACTAGTCGGTCGCGATACTTTTCCCCCCGATCGATACACCAGTCGGAAGTTGTAACAATCGCGGAATAGTTGCTGGCATTCGATTGGCAAAAGCTTCGGAGAGCACGGGAGTGATTCGATAATTGCTCGCGGTACGATTTGCTGCGGCAATCCTAAACTAATTAATTAACACTTAAGAGAACGTAGAATTAACTCATTGCGCTTAGGGCCTTTCTTTGTAGTTTACATGTATTTATAGTTCATATCTATCGTATGTCTCCAATGGCGGTACATTAACAACAACAAAATAGAATTTTATTTCGATTTAAAAGTAATTAGGAGCATTTATTAGACTCTTCAGAATCGTCATCACTAAACAAAACTTTCTAATTGTTGAATCACCTTCGTTCAAGATCTTCATAGAATATTTGAAAAAGGTAAAACTTGCCTGTTGCTTCTCGTCAAACTAAAGCACGCTGTAACGCATCGGACGCTTTCGTAGAAATCCCCTTGCGTATTCTGACGAACGAAGTAAACGGCAAATTTCGTTTTTGAAGAGCCCAGATATTAACGACAACGATATTTTGAAATTTGAGCTGACAAGCACGACCACGATGCTTATGGAGACGACAACAACAACTCATAGATCATTCTCGACGGAAAAGCCACTGTACCGTTTGGACCGTAGCAACGGTCAGGCCTGCATTCTTTTGCAGGTGGATGCTCTGATCTCCGTGAAATATCGTACGAGCCTTGGGGAAGATCAAGTAAGCGTCGAGCTCTTTCTCGATACGAAGAATTCGTGTTTTTGGTGAATTATTATGGTCGATATCATTCCCAGGTGGCGGACATTTACGTTCCGAATGAGGCTACAGTGACCGGCAACTGTAACAATGAGAACACGGTCACGATGTCGTTAAAGTGGAAGGCGTTCGTCCTTCTGTGGAGCTTTGCCAAGGTAATCGATTTTAGTACAGCGAGACTCCGTTTATCTGTCATGTCCTGTCCGGTGGACGAAACGATTCTGATAACTGGATCGATCGGACAATAGGAGTCTGCTGACTCTGCGATCCACTATGCTACAGGGTCTTTCAATAAGACCGATAGAACTTTAAGTTGAAATAAAACGAAAAATACGGAAGATAATCTAGTACTCACTGCTTTTTATTTTAAAGTATGTACAGTCAAATATCAGGTCGTTAAGCATGAAACTTGACAAATGCGTTTGAAATTTGTTTTATTTGTCAAGTTTCATACTTAATGACCTGATAGAATATCATATAAATGACCACCACGATTGCGTTTGGTGAAGTGAATACGACAAACCCAATTTTCGATGACTCCGGCACATAAATCAGATCGTATCTCACCGATAACACGAATTATGTTTGCTTTAAGATCATTAACAGTTTGTGGTTTATTGAAATAAACAAGAGACTTAACATGGCCCCACAAGAAAATAAAATGTGACTTAGAATTGAATAACAAACATGGCGGCTGTGACAATTGAAAGATCTATCGCTCTTATTGAAAGACCCTTTATATGTAGTTTGCAGACCCCTCGTGTAGGATAACCAGATACTAGTGCAGATCGAATGGTCAAAATGTATCTAATCATTGTCAAATGGTACCTAAACGCTGAATATTTCAGACTCCCGGTGGAGAGCGGTGGTACGTCGAGAAGATCGAGCTGACCTACAACTCCAGCGACCGACACTTCGAGCACATCGATCAGCCAAGTAAGTGACTTCAGTCTCTCTTAGCAAAGCGTCGCGTCGAGTCGCGTCGTTCCCATTCAACGATCGATCGACTCCAATTTCGTTTCCTCCTCTAGACAAGACTATTCGAGTGAACACCGGCCAGAAGCACAGCGCCATGCTGTTCCCAACACCGGTTGGCAAGTCGTATTCCTGCCCCGGGGAGACGACCGTTTCCCTGACCGATGGCAAGCACCAAGCCAGCGTGCTTCTCAGGTAAAACTTCTTGAAATCTCTCGAAATGTCGCAATGTTTGGTATTTGGCCCGGAAAACCGGGAAAAACTATTCCAGCCTTATCTATAGGTTCAAAACCATAATATGGTAGGTCGTTGGATTTGTCTTAACGCCCTGTTGTAAAGCTACGGCTGGTGACGCAAACCATACGTTAATAATAATACAAAATCGCTATTAAAAATATTAAATAACGTGCTAGTAGAACAATGCACACAAATGACATCGATAAAAAATTAGATAGAATTCAAGTACACACTTGGCAAAATAAAAATTGTCTGCATCGATTGTTCGAGATAGAAACTGAATTGCATGTTATTTCTTCCGTTAATGATTTTAATAGGAGGAATCATATGTTGACATCTTCAATTTTTAAAATTTTCCAACAATTTTCAATTTCATCTACTCAATTCTGTTAAATTACAAAACGGCGGATTTTTATGGAAACTAAAAATTGTATACGCACAAGAATGTCGAGTTCTTCCGGTTCTTTAAATGAAGCATGTACTGCGTAACACGTCGATTCCTGATCGGTGAAGTTCCGAAAATCGACTGACGGGTATTTCGAAATTCCAGAGACATGAAGCTGCAACCGTTCAAGTTCAAGAACAACGAGTTCGCGTCCGAGTTTTCCTGCACGGCGCTGAGCGCGCGCGGATTCCGCGACGAAACCGCGCCGGTCGCTGTCGGCTCGACATTGGCAGCCGCCGTCCTACTCACTATCACCGGCTACGCAGGCTACCGCTACTTCAAGGTGAAAAAGGTCAAGTACGACACCATGGAGTAAGGGAAGAAGCATCGAAGGGAGGTCTCCAGCCGTCGAGCAACGAGGAGACCCCCGTCAGCTCCGAGGTCGTCGGTGGCGATCGATCGCTCATCATCATCCTCATCCTCCGTCGCCAGGCCGATTAGCATCTCCATCGATCGTCCGCATCGGCTAGATCTCGTCGCGACATTCTCCGCGACTCGTCAACGATCCACACGACGCGCGACGTCGCGTCGCATCGACGAGGAAGGGCGCATCGATTAGCCTCGAAACGGCGTATCCTCTGAACTTCGCGAATCCACGGAGCCGGACTCCACAGATCCGCTAGTTTCCTGTCGCGATTTCGCGAACAATATGGCGTCGGTGTCACCGCCATGACACCGATCCGAGAACGAAGCCCTCAGGCAGCTGAAAAATTTTTCTCAAGGAACTGCAGTCGGTGTACAAAGTATTTGTACACCTTTTAAAAACGAATGACTTTTTCAAAATTCGACCCAACAGCTTGAGTTTTTTTCAGACATTAGAAGGATTAGTTTGCTAGCTAATGTGTAAATAATTTTTTTAAGGTATTGTATAAAAGTGAAGGTCACGACTTTTAAATTTTCTATCTGTGTCTGTAATGAAAAATTTGAAACATGTATTTGAAACATGTGAAAATCTTCAAAAGGGTTTGTGATTCAATGAATCATATTTCATAACCACCTTAATCGATTTCGATGAAATTTTGTACATGTGTATAGCTTACTTAGACCTATCAAAGGCGCTTTCTAAATTTTCATTACAGGCACAGATAAACAATTTAAAAATCGTCACCTTTACTTTTTCCTCCGCAATTGCGACCAATGACAATTTAGAAAAAAATTATTCACACATTAGCTAGTAAACTAATCCTTCTAACGCCTGAAAAAAACTCAAGCTGTTGGCTCCAATTTTGAACAAGTCATTCGTTTTGAAAATGCGTACGAATACTTTGAACACCGACTGTAGGTCGTTCGTCGATCGATCCTTGTCACATATCCTGTTTCTCCAGTTTCAACGTATACATAATACTATATTGTTCTTGTTATTATCATTATTATCATACACAGTTAGCCTGCGGATCTTCGCCCCGTAAAGTGTCTTTCGTCGACCGGCAGATTCCTTATCGTTGAAATATCCTTCGATCTAGTTTGATAGATGTATACCGTCGAGCTCGGTTAACATTTTCCACTTTCCGAAAATCCGCAGGCTAATCTTGTCCGACTTGATTTACACGTAGCAATTTCTGTCGGCCTGCTTCCGTCGTTGTGAGACAAGTCTCTCCGTTTCGAAAAACCGTGTCCACGCTGAAGCGATACCGTTGCCGTCTTCCTTTTTACAGAATGGAAGTTGACAAAAGAAGTTGCTTCGGTGTGGACATTGCTTAACACGTTCGCTACCACTGTCACGAATACGCGACGTTTACTATCTCTCAGTTCACTTAAAGATAATCAAATGTGTATACGGCACAATATTTAAAGATTCTGGGACTTCCTTCTTCTAAACCGTTTCGATATTTCACGAAGGAGGTACGTTGCGTATGATAAAACACCAATTAAAGTTAGCAACAGAAGAAATGCTGGTAGCGAACGTGTTAACTCCTTGTACTACGATTTATTTTACGACTGCAACGTCTAGAACGTCTTTGTCGTTGATCATTTCATAGAAGAAGAAGAAAGTTTGTATTTACTGCATGCCTATGTATCCTCCAATGGTTATTATATTGACAACGACGACGATAAAATTTCATTTCGATCGAAGAGAAATTCATAACTAGACTAGGCGGATCTTTATGCAATTATGAAAAAATTGGTTGGGTGAAATCTAAAAGGGTAAACAATTTTGTAAATTCACGAATATTGTGAGGTTGCTTTTAACGTGACGAAGTCGTTAAGGGATGAAATTAATTTTTGTTATTCCTGCATAGAGATCCGCAGTCCATTCATAACACACATACATATTTAGTAGATCCTATTCGAAATCTTCATCGCGAGACTGACTCGATATTATAGTATAATAGTACAAGGGGAAAAGAGGCGAAGAACGCTGTCGTCATGTTTGTCTCCGCACGTTTTTCCACTGTATCCACGTCTGACCTCTTTTTCGCTAAACGCACAGAAACATATCTTAATGTCCAAGATTTTCGCTCCAACCCGGTTTCATTCGGTTCCTATGTCTCGCTTTATCGGGATCAAGGTATTCCCGAATGATTTTGCTCTTCGTGGTCCCTCGTTCAACTGCTACGTGTATCGCGATCGTTGTAGATCGTCTAATTTCGAACGTTTTCCGATCGTCGATGTAATATATCGTGTAAATATGTTGCAGCAATCGGCGAAGCTCGCGATCCGGCTTCCGCTTTCGCGGCGAATGCCAAGATGATCCAAATTCGATCTCGCGGTCGATCGGCCTCCGTCTTGTCCCGACACCGTGCTTTCTTCTCTCGACACCGTCGCGAACTTCGGCGACCGCGAGTGTTTTTTGTTCGTATAAGATTCTTTTTTAAACAAAAACATATCACGAACGTGCAATCATTGTTAGTCGATGAATAGACCATTTCAACGATGTTAAAACTACACGCGTTAATAAACGAGAGTCGTTCCCGGGACGACCGTGATTTATTCCGGAGGAGGATGCGAGAACGGCTTAGATAATCGATCTTTATCATTCCTCGTACGTTCGAGTTCGATGATTTTTTCTCGTAGCCCCCATCCCCTTCCCCCTTCGCGGGAGAAATAGCGAGGCAACGGAAAAATTAGAACGAATAGACAACGACGACGACGACGACGACGACGACGGTGTCAATGAAGTCGAACGTTTCTCTCCGATCCCGTTGGAAGAAACAGAGAAAAGAAAAGGGGGGAAACGTAGCTATAGTTTTAACCGAGTGAATTGCATACTTAAGAGTAACCTGTATGTGTCTCGCGTGTATGCCGGCCGGCGCGGCGCGCCGACCGCTCGCATACGTTAACGTACGCATATCAATTTATTACAATTGTATCGATATGTATTACGTAAACATATGAACCTCTGTCTTCCAAGCGCATATTAAAAAAAAAAAAAACAAAAAAGTTGAAACTCCGTGTGTAAATATATAAATACATGCATAACAATACATAACATTAACAGTGCGTGCATACAGTACACGCGTACATATACGTATTATATGTATAATTAAACGAGCATCGCGTATCGCGTTTCTGTGTGACGAAGTCAACGTTTGTTAGGATCGCCGGTGCTGCTCCGACACGTCTGCGTCGGCAGAACGGAGGAATGTCTTTTCCTTTTCGCGCGATTCGAAGAATTTCAGAACGAGAAAACGAGAGAGAGAGAGAGCGAGAGAGAGAGCGAGAGTGTGTGTGAGAAAGAGAGAGAGAGATAGATAGATAGATAGACGCGAGACGTTTCGACGTTTGAACTTTTTATGCTACGAGATCGTTACTTACAGGTGCTCCGATCTTACCACGGAGATGGTCTACATGTAATTACGAAGATGTATTTTTGTGCTAAAGCCAATCTTATTATACATAAATATTATCAACGGTTAGGGGATAGACGATCGAGGGCCGCGATCGTTAGACGTACCGGATGGAACGTAATCGAGAGACGACGTTGACGATGCCGTGGCCTGGTAAAGCAACAGACGCGCACTTGTCACTCGGCAATTTCGGTTTTCGGAACGACCACCAATCGTGTGTCCAGTCACCAGAGAAAGAGAGAGAGAGAGAGTGAAAGAGAGAACGCGACGGATTACGAACCATATCGCTTGTCCTATTTCTGCAACGTTAAGTCTCGTAATAGTGTTATTGTAACGCGTCGCGTGGTGCGAGAAGCAGCACGAAACGATCGCGTATTTAAGGGACACGGCCACGGGGTGGTGCGCAACGCGCGTCTATTAAGATTGTAGCATATCGATAAAATAAAGGCTGTTATACAAGTTTCCTCATTGACGCAACCACCATTTCCCGAGCAGAAACGCGAGGACTAGCTCCACCTAGTCTCTCGATACATCGCAGTAAAAAGATTGTACTACAGGATTTACGTATTTACCAGAAAAAAAAGCCATGAAAACAAATTCGAGAGACTGAAAAACTAACGCAATTCAACCGATGAGCTATGTTAAAGCATTAGTGATCAGAACTTTAAACGGCAATATCTTGGAAATGAAAGCATGTGAGATGCGGCGTTCTTCCTGACAACCGCAAATTTATACCGTTTATCATCGTGAACTGGGTCGATCCTTAGCCAGGAACTACTTTAATACAGTTTGTAGATGTTCGACAACTTACTAAGACTAGGTCACTCGATAGAATCTCTTTTATTTATTTTTATCTGGAATTTCGAGGGTGGTTCTCAACGGGATCCATTTTTTTCCTTCATCTACGAACCATCTGATTTCGCACGAAAATCGGCTTGGGTGGCGCTCGGGTATCCTCTTTTGTAAGTTGCCTGTGTAGGACGCGTGTAGGAAATTTTGGAATTTCACGTTTAGGCGAGCAGGGTGCGTGATTCCGCGATTATCGACGCGGTAGCTGGTCGCGTAAGATCCGAGATTACGAGACGTAATCCTCGGTGCGAAGCGATTTCCTCGACTGGTCGCGCTACCCACAGTTAGAGGGTCGAGCGTGTCTCGGGGACAATGCGATCGGCCTGTTCGAACTATTGTCGCCGAGACGTTTCAATAGGCATTGCGACAATGAACTGTTGACAACCGCGCTAGGCGTTGCGTAAAGGGCGATGGTGGTTCCCTTTTAGTTAGGTTCCCTTCGACGGGTATAAGCCTGCTTGACTGTACATTTCACGCCCTTTTCCACCGACACTGCGCTAGCACGCCATGGAATTATTATGTCGCGTGACCACCCTTCTCCTACGTCGCGAAACAGACATCTGCCGCTGTAAACATTAACGAGTTCATTGCCGGGTCCACGACCATTAACGATCGACCGAATCGAGCCTTTGGATCTCGAAGCAATCGCAGTTGGAATCAAATGATATTTGATTGCTAGATTCTCGAGAAGAGAAACTGTCAATATTTGAACTGTGATATAATAATTTAGCCTCTACTTTCTCAGTTTACCATTCAGTTTATTCGGAGATATTTGTGCGTGGTGTAGCAGGTGGAAAACCGAGGACAGGTTTTTCTAGCAACCCTGTAAACGAGACATTCCCCAAGGAGCTCCGCAGAATCATATACTGGTTCCTCGATCGTCCGTCGATCTCCCGCGGATTTTCGAAGATCGTAGTCTTCGACCAGCCACCATAACGAGCACGCGAACACGTTGTCTCTGTGGCAAACGACGTCGAACGATGACGATCGGGAGATACGGGTCATCACCGTGGAAGGGGTGGTTCGCCGGGAGTATAATTGAGCGTAATTGGTTGCGTTTGATGACAGATGTAATCCCGGCGGAAGCTGGAGAGCCCAGAGGAAGGGCCAGGCCAGAAACAGGAAGGGTGGTGTATGGGAGAGGGGGGTTATAGGGGAGGAGGACAGCCAGGGATTGTGGATGGGGGACGAGGCCGGGGGATGGGGACGGGGTGGTCTATAATTTATAAACTAGGGGCTGTTTTCGGGTAATTGCAGATAACGATGGGGCGGTCCGGATAACAAGCCGACATGGGAGTCACTGGACACCGTGCCACTCCACCATCCACCGGTAACACCATAACCTTCGTTATATACGACTATTCTCTGTATCGCTAGCATCGTCCGCGCCGCGCCGGCCAACGATAAGTTATGGAGCGCGTGACATCGCTGCCGGGGGCGACCAACTAATAAATCGCGGTCTCTAATCTCGCGTAACAATTCCGTCGACCCGGGACTCCTCCAAGGTACAACACCGATTTGCAATCGTTCCGAAGAAGGAGCGAGATTAATCGATCGGGAGCATGCCGGTGAAAACGCGTCTCACCTGGGAAATTACGCTTCCGATATGCTTCGTTCTCCTCTTCGACCATCGCGCGCTTCCCTTTTTCGTTTTCACTCGTTTAACACTACACGCTACCGGAAGCTTAGAAATCTTTTACAGTGTACATACGTGTACCTACATAATCTGTAAGATGACACGCTACTGGAACTGACATGTTGGTTCTCAATTTTTTTTTTTTATATATTATTTTACGTCGCTTTTCGAACTCCTTTTGCAGGGTTATTTCACGACGGGACCTACAGTTTTTATAAGGTGAGTTCCGAACCACCTTGGACACTACAGTTTAAAATGGCACATGGAATATTTCCAGAGGTGCCGGCGTTGGTTCTCAATTGAAACTGCCGTTGCAAAATCCACTAAAAAGATTTTAGACAAAGGCATTTAAAAAATTATGAAATGAGTAATAGCCTATTAACCCTTTGCACTCGAAGCTATTGTATGTCCAGACCCAAGACATTCTACGCGATTTACTTTCTCTTATGCATACGAAGTTGAGCTTATTGTTCCTACTTGCAACACTGAAATTCTATATCAGAATATCATCGATACAAGCGAGTAATGTAAAACTCTTTCGATCTTCTAATCTCTCGTATACACCGATTGCATTCTGTGGAAAAGGTTTGCCGGGAGGTACAACGCGGATTTGCAGAAGCAAGTTTAATCGATCGGGAAACTGCCGGTGAAAAGACGTCCTTGTGCATCTCCAGGCGCGAAATGCGGTTTTAATGGTCGAATAGGCTTCGTGTTTCCTCTTTAAAGCGTGCTTCGCACCTTGTGCACCGGTGAGGCGCGCGCAACATCGTTCTCTCTCTCTCCGGGAATCCATTTAGTCCCGACAAAAGATAGCTCGGCGCGGCGGCTACCTGCATTTTGCACCTTCCTCCTCGGGGTTCGTGGGTGACGAACCGCAGCTTTTATTTTGACAACCTCTTGATTCTCAGGAGCGTCTGCGGTCGAGTGTGAATGGCTTGCCGCGCAGCGCGTGGGAGTTTTGCGTAAACGCGCCAGGTCAAAGAATAACAGAGGTCCGTTCTATTTGCGGCCGGTTGTAGAATAGGTCGATGGAAAGTTATTACCAACCTCCATTGTTTCCTTTCGAACCTTCTTAACAAACGAAAGTAGCGATGACATTTCACCCACTCGCGCTCGACCATTTCTCCGAGTCGCGCGAACTTGCTGGAAAAGGCCAAGTCACCTTTAGATCTCTACAGTTTTTAAGATTTAATAATAGCTGTGGCTGTCGGGAAAAACGCCGCAGGTCACAATTTCAAAAAATTTTAGATTATGCATTGATTGAGCTTCGTAGTATAGGATTTACGCATGTACCAGGAAAAAAGTCATAATAAAAATTCGAAAGCCTCAAAAAATAAGGCATCTAACCAATCTATCTAACTCGATAATGCAAAGATGAGGTTTTTCCGAGGCGTTATTTGCATTATTCGGCAGCATGTAGCTGTCGTAGCTTTATTGAGGTCGATCGCGGCCTAGATTGATCTTTTATCTAGCGGGGGGTTTACACTACTGAAAAACCCCATCTTTGCATTATAGAGAAATGAAAAGGCACATCCCAGACCCTTGCAATCATGGAAAAACGAGTCTACCCCCTTAAGTATTGCAGCAGTCGACGCGATAATTCCAAGTACAAATCAGGACACGTAAGAGGAGGCTAGCAAGACAAACGCGCAAGAGGGTTGATCTATTGCAAACAAGTTGTTCAAGCACGTCCCGCGTTCTAATCTGCCCTGCACGTGGATCCGTCGCGCAGCCGCTTCCTGGAGCCGTTATAAATACAATTCCAGGAGGTGTAACGCGATAAATGCTCGATTCCCACAGCGTAAGTAGTCTGGCTACTTGGTCGTGATAAGCCGACAAAGGTGCGGCACGGCCTTGGGTTGTCTCTGCATGGTCAGCAAGAAAGTATCGTCGCATAACAGCTTTGCGCTCCCGTCCCGGATACGTCATTTCTCCTCCTGCTTCTATTCTGTCTGTCCGTCTACCGATCGCCCGAAAAGTGAGCTTCGATCGATTTTCTCCTAGATAAAGAAAGAAACGTTTTTCGAGTAAATTCATCGAGTTAAGGGGGGTCCACTTGTTTTTCCGGGATTGCAAGAGTGCGAGCATTATTCGGCAGCATGTAGCTGTCGCGGCTTTATGAAAATAGAATAATGCAAATTACGCCTCGTGAACGTAGAGGTAAGACTTTTGAGGGCGATTTCGGCCTCGATTGATCTTTTATCCAGCGGTTTTCCTACTGAGAAGCCCCATTCTTGCATTACCGAGAAATGAGAAGGCGCATCCCGCATCCTTGCTATCCTGGAAAAACAGGTCTACCCCCTTAACTGCGATGAAACAAGATATCGAGCAAAATGTCGAACTATTGAAATATTTTTCTGTATTGTCGCCGGCAATGGGCAAACTATTGACAGTATCGTTGGTCGCGTCGATTTCATTTTGAAGGACTCGCGAAAGTAATGCGGCGCGACGAACAGAGGGAGCGCGACTAATTAAATAAATCTCGGTTGCGGTGCGGGCAAATTATATCGTTCGGAAAGTGTGTGTTCTACGGGGACGGACGATAGTCGCAGAGGGAGTGGGCATTTTCGAGGGTTGATTACGCGCGAGCCGGGGCGTCGCGACGCCTACCAGGAACGTTCTCGTATCCAGGCTTGCTATTGGGGTGCTCGTGGCTCCGGCGGACACAATGATGTAATTCAACACCTGCGGAACTTCCCCCCTCGTTTCGCATTTTTTACCTCGTACCACCGCGTCGATACAAGAATTATCATCGAATTACTACGGAATCCACCTCCCTCGCAGCATTCAGCGAAACTCGAGAGGATTTTTCGAGCGAACTAGAACGAAGATGTTCCCGTCGATTACACGGTGAAAATTAATCGATTTTCCCGGAGATCTCTGCACCTTTTCGAATCGCTCGAATCATCTAGGGCCGCGCGACGAATTTGTGGGGTGGACCCGTGGGTCAAATGGCCCCTTCCAGATTATTTATTTGGTTGACAAGAAAGTCATTTCAGTATTTATTGAGGTGAAATAATACCGAATTTCTTTATTCGATCGATGAACTATTATCAATAAAATATTTTCTTATTTATTCCGTTTTGCGAAAGATCATCGACCAAAGGGAAAATATCTTATTCATTAAAGTTCATTGCTTGAATTAAAAAGAAGTGTAGAAAATGCATCCATTTCATTAGAATATTAAATGCAACCATTGGAAATAATCGTACACGTTCCTTTACACCTAACCATGCGTTATAGAAAAAGTTGAACAAAATTTAAACAAATACAATTGTGTAATTTTGATAAGGCAACGAGTCATTTTTATTACTCGGTAGGATCAGTGCGAGTTTAACGCATTTTGGTTTCGTGTGCGGTTTTTGGGTCTCGATGTAAACGTGTGTAAACGATGTAGAGATGTGCCTGTGGTGTTACAAATGAAGCATTTGAAATATTTTTCTAGAAATTGCAGCCGACGTCGAGAAAAGCGGATAGATAGAAAGGGAGCCACACTGGAGAGAGACAGGAGCGTGTCGTGAATGGGGGAAGTTCATAATAACGTCGAGGGGGCAACAGGGTACTCTATGCTCAGATGCTCTTTTCAAGAGTGAGAACCCTCCTCGACACGCATTCAAGTGTCCCCGCTTTGTAATACCTCTTAATACCGCTCGCTGTCGTCGTTATTAAGGATCCGGAACATATTGTCGACATAACAGTGGCAATGCGCCTCTATGCCTCTATGGCATGGCGTCAAGCCTTTATTCTTCGGTGCCGGATGCGCGGACGCGTTTTCCGCGACGGGAAACGGAACGGGAAATTTTCGTAAATCTCACGAGCCTTCCCAAATGGAAACCACGACTATTCAATATTACATTATATTATATTATAAAAAATTATCACACAGGTCCGGAATTAACAATTTCCTTTACTTGATGGAACAATGTTCAGCTCTTTCTGTGGAAAAACAGAAACATAATGTTTGTTTGCGAAATAACCACATTTTCTGTAGATCGTGTTTTTTCAGTGATTTCCAAGAAATTCGCAAGACATAACGTTTAGGATTACAGCATGGAAACTGCAGCCTCCGACGAAAACGTAGAGGATCGCCTAAACTTATCTCCAACTACATTGTATAGTGTCCAAGAACATTAACGGGTTTTACCCTCAAAGGGAGCAGTTAGAGTGGACCTGTGTAAATAAATAATTACGAAAGTTCGTAGCGATTGTAAATTAAAATTGAAAGGTAAAATTCAGATATTTATTCAATAACATATTTTCCATTCTGTTCTATTACTCTTTGCCATTTCCGAGGTAACTTCTCGTGTTACTGAATAAACATATGAATGAACATCTTTATTTTATCTTCGATTCTTAATTTGTAAACGCTACGAACTTTCTATCCAACCCAATACGTTTTAAACGATAGGTACCAAAACAGTGAGTGCTCCCAAACATTATCAATTATACGTGTTACAAAAACGGTCGGCTGACCAAGGGCTGAGGGTGAATCTGAAACTGAAAACCTGTAAAATGGGAGGCGTGACGTTGTTGCGTGCCACTTGCCGCGAGATTGCGAATATGTACATACATATGTACACGTATTCGCAGACAGTTTGCATTCGAGCAGCGCGTTTCAAACGCGAAAACGAGTGTGAGAACGAGTTCGTAGGGCCTGCGTCGTTTATGCGAGCAAGCACGAGTCGTACTTTACCTGCAGATAAATGATGCGGGGTCAGCGAAAGACGACTACTCTGTCCAGAGACCCGCGTCCGCCTTTTTTCCCACAAAACTCACCTGACACGGTACCGCGCAGATAACGGGACGCCCGAATGTGCCAAGTGGCACTATATTAGAAACGCGAACGGATTCTCCCGGTCAGGCGACACCGGCTATCGTTGAATCAATACTATTATTACTGTTATGTCGCCTTTGTTATGCAACAATTCAATGTAAACACCGCGTGTAATTAGAATATCGAGCAGGACGAGGCCGGAACCCGGGGCTGTCTCGAAGCAAACCAAAAAATCAACCCCTGCTCACAAGAAACAGGATGTTCTGCATAGGTTTCTCGGTAACTAGACAGCGGATCTTTACGCGAAATAAAAATACTCTGCATCGGTTGTCGAAAGCAGCAGTTAAATAAAAATTCATTTCATCCGTTAATAGTCTTTTTACGTTGAAGACAACGTAACAATATTCTTAGAGTTTTTTATATTTTTCACTGTTCTATATCTCACGCAGTTAATTTCTTCATGAATACATAAAAATCCGCGGTCTATCGATAACAGACAAGTTATATTTCATTCGCCTCGTTCTCGAGATTATGGATGCAGGCTATTCATATAATTACGATCCAACTTCATGTACAGGTAAGTTGATTGATCGTTTAGTTTTATTTCGATCGTAAAGAAGCAATTAACGACATCTACATTCAGGTCCATTTAGAACACGTCTATTCCTCTTCACACAATTCGTATAAATTATTAAAAATTGGTTTCGAGTAAAATGTGGAAGACTGCGGGGAAGAGCAAGGCCCGGAAGCACCAGTTTCGATGTTCTCGCCGCTCAAACAAATAGAAAAACCGTGAAAAATGCGTGTCAACTATTTTCGTCCGGCTCTCGGACGTGGTTCTCGGATTGCGTTCGATCGCGCCTACGGTTCCCGTCCGGATGGAAACCGAAGTGGCATCGGACGTGTTCACACCGCCAAATTGTCTTCGCTGCGCACCGGTTCGCAGATAATTAGCCATCGCAGTAAATCACTGTCGCGGGCCTTGTTTCGGTCGGAACGTTTCTTCCCGATGTTTTACGGCGAGATTTTCCCGGTTAATAAGAAGTCGAGCGTGACGACCGCCGGGGAATCCTTCTGGAACCCTTCCCGATACACCTCGGAACATTCGGGGACACTTGGGGACACTTGGGGACTGGTCGCAGCGGTCTGAAACGCGTGCAACGCGCGTTGCACCGGGGATGATGACAGTCCGCGTTCCGACTACCCTCAAATCACCGAGCGCGCCTAACTAACCGTGTAATCGACCATTCCAACCTATTACGGCCGTAATGTCCTACGCGCTGCACTTTCCCTCCTAAACTACAGGCGGCCCCCGGCTATTGTTGTCGCGCAATAATAACAATAATTAGCGCAGCTTTTCGTCTCCCGGCGATCGCGCCCTGAAATCAGAATTTTTCTAAAACGAGCCACGCTCTGCGAGCATGATCTCGGCCGCGCTGCGGGACCCGTCCTCTGGCGGCTAATCTTTGAGAGGACCCACGAAACCATAATTGCGCAAACCCGGGGTTACTTCTTTCTTGCGCAAATAGATTCCCTGTCGTCGTTGTACAAGCTTCTACAGGAGTTACAGAGGAATCATTCTGACGATTAAACTGCGGATCTTTACGCAAACTGGAAAGTCCCTCCCTTATTTAATAACTAGTCTCCGGATATTTCTGCAAAATAAAAAATGTTTGCATTGATTGCAGGAGCTAAATAAAAATTTAATGCTTCTTCTTTTAATTATCCTATTAAGCTAAAACTTATACATTGATGTCCCAAAATATTTTTAACACGTCCGCTGCTTCAAATTATACGCACCCATTTTTGTCATAAATGCATGACATCCCCAGTCTATTAATAACGTTAACAAGTTGGAAACAATGCATTGACGCTCCTGAAATATTAGAAAGATAAGACACACTTAGAAATTGAAGATACACTCTGGAAATATTCTCATACTCCTCTCGATGCTCGTGTTGCAGGTCTCCAGAGAAACGTTTGGATTCGACACACGATTTTCCTATTTAAAAAAATGCCGGAGATACATAATTATTATCTGGTCAAAAACCCCCTTTACGATCGGATACAAGGACAGTTTCGCTCGATCGCGTCCTCGGTGTTAGGGGATGCTAGGAAGCAAACTTGTCCCGAGAGATGAGCCACGGAGACGCGACGCGACGCGACGGGCGAGCAACGCCGAATCGTTGGCATAAAGTGGCCAGTGACACATAAAGAGCATATTTTCGAGCATTAGGAAGATCCTCCGGTGAAAGGGCAGCTACCTGTGTTCACGCCTGTTCGCGCCTTCCTCTCGAGAATCTCTCTCACCGATCTTTCTAGCGGCCCCCTTAATGGGGAAATAACCGGCGGATTACGTCGCCTAATCCTCCCGCCAACGCGATCTCATTGTCGCGTTCGGGATAGAGCGAATCTTACGTTTTGTCCTCCTGGATCCAGACCACTCTTGTGTCCACGACCTTGTTCCACTATGGCCCATTATCGAATGACGATCAGCAGTGACGTGTACGGTGCCCGAAACTTGGAAAACTATGCCGCGCCTTTGCGTCACTTCTTCCTCGCGACGAAACGGAGGAAAGTGGAAAAGACTTTTTATGTGTTTTGTCCTGTTTGCGTCTTCCACGTTCGTTCTACTCTATCGTGGGCGGTACTGTTCCAATAAGTTTGTTATCAAATAAGATCGCAGCGAACGACGCAATCGAGGAGCTGTGGTTGCGTCCATTTTGCGTAGGGAACTCTCCGGAACTAAATCGTCTACATAGTGAAGCTAGGGTTGCGTGAATTTTCAGTTGCACCGCGACGAAACGGAGGGCATAGAAAAATTACGGCGGGGATCCCGGTCACCTGCATTCAGCAAGAATGTCAGCCTTCTAAAAATAAACCGAACCGATTGTCAACGGAGTCTAGTTGTCGGTTGTATGCGTTACGCGGGCACAAAGATAGTGGCTATCTCGGCGGGCCGGTGTCCGGTGACGGCCACCAACACGACCGGCAATCGTTTCGACCCCCGCGAGACGAACCCGGTCGCTTTTATTGTTCGCCGGTATGAATTTTATAGATATATGTACATACACATAAACGCGTACACATGTACATAGACGGACGAGCCGTATCGACACCGTTTACACCGAAATACGAGAACCACCTCTGCGCGCGATCGGCGACGATACCAGTCGACGTATGTATCGGTTCGAGCGGAACCGCCACTTCCTCCGAATCGAAAATAAAATTGTTCGCTACGAGGAGGAAAAAAGGGCGGGGGAAAAATCGCTTTATACTCGCGGTAACGCGATAGCCATCGATTTTTGGGCAAATCTGCTTCGAGTGCGGCTCAGTTCTCTCCTCCTCGATGCTCGACTCTGGCAAAAGAGAGAGAGAGAGAGAGTTGTCCTGTGAAACTATATGCAGATGCAGGATTGTCCGGTGAAACATGTTCTCCAGTTTACACGCAACTCTCGTGTCAATCTTGTATTAATCGATAGACTGCGGATTTTTACGCAAAATGAAAATTTATTCTTTAAGATAATCTATTAAATACTTTTAATCCTTCTACTATTTTAAATTGCACCTAGTTTTTGTCAGAAACGCATACAGTCTACTAATCAATTATTTCGATGCATCTTCGAACGGTGTCACGATATTTTCCAAAAAAGCAGCAGTAGCTAATTGGATTGCGTTACACGCGAAACTAAAAAATTCATGGTCATCGAAGAACATGAAAATCCACAATAATTTTGCTATTTATAAGCGTTGTAAGCGTTAACAATTGAGGTTGCAAATGGCGACAGGGCCGTGGCGTACTGTGGTAAGGGGCGGCATAAGCAGCGAAATCAAAATTCAATTTGAACCATTCAATAATTCAAAATCTTTACGCAAAGCTTTTCTATATTGGCTTGGGTTATTCCAACCTCTATGTATATGATTTATAGTATTTTTTAAAATCACAATCGAAGGTTATTTTAAAGAGAAAGCATTTAAGGGGGCGGCATTTTGAAGACTTGCAGTATACTGAGAAAATCCACCGCACGGTTCTGAATGACAAGACTTGTGGAACTTGCTAATATGTATAAACGTGCGAGGGTTCACGACGCGACGCGACCGCGGGGATGATCGGGAAATAGGGAACAAGCTGGGAGACAGGGTCGCGAGACGCGACGGACACAAGTACGCAAACAAAGAGGCGCGAAAATATTTTCCGCTCGGAATCGACTGGTCCGTATACCTGAGTAAAGGTGTATTCCCGTTTGGGGACGCATTAGGTGCAAGGGAAGGGCGAAGGCAGGCAAGGGTGCGAATTCTCGCGAGGTGGGGAAACGAGGGAACGGAGCAAAGCGGAATGGAGCGTGACAGAACGGAGCGCAGAGCACCAGCTTCGACATCGACATCGACATCGGCACCCGCACCGGCACCAGCATCGGCGTCGTATTTCACTGTACTGCGTTTAATTGCATTCCAAAATGGCTCTGTGCAAAATCGACCCGACGATATACTCTCCCGTTCGTCCTCGTTCAGCCTCTTGAAGTTCACCGACAAACGGTCTGGCATCTTCACCGGCGTAAATTCAGATAAATTAAACCGGACTCGTTCTCTCTCTCTCTCTCTCTCTCTCTCTCTCTCTCTCTCTCTTTCTCTTTCTCTTTCTCTTTCTCTCTGGCTCCCGTTAGATTTCAACGGCAGCCCGACACGACAAGCCCCGGCTACGTTCCCTCTCGCATTCGCTTTCGTATAGTAGTCCTGTCGTCCAACGTTTCAAGTATCTGCCCCGTGTTTCAGCTAAACCGTCCCGGACAAAGAGCACAGAGACGAGAGCACACAGAGTTTATAATGACGCGTTTGCCACACCGACAAACGCCGCGCAAAGCTTTGCACACCTCTCCACCCACCCACCCCCACAAACGGGGTTTAAAAACGAAAAGCCAATTGCCGGATAGGACACTGGAGACTGACTTGCCACGCAATCCGTGGTCTGCCTGATTTCTCGTTTGTAACGCGTCTACGTCGTAACGTTGCTGTTCGTTTAATTAACATTAACGCGAGATCATTGAGAACATTTCATGTTGAACTCTCCGTTCAACCCCCTTCGGGGTTCTAAGATAATCGTCAATTGTTGGACGAGACACTGGAAAACGACGGCGTACGTCGTACATGGTCATGGCTAGACTGCGAATCTTTATGCAAAATAAAAATGTTCTGCATTGATTGTGGGCAGCAGGAGTCTGTCGCATTTGGAGTTTTGTTGCATTAAAGACAACGTTACAACATTCTGACATTTTTCTAATCTGCTATTGTTTTATATTAGACGTTCTACGTTTCTCCGACGAACGTTGCGTTCCACCCCCTTCGCGGTTTCAGAAGGTAACAGGTAAAGTGAACTGTCTTGCGGAGGCTGACTATCGCGTAGCAGCGATTTAGAATGATTATTATCAATTTATTCTTTTAACCCTTGCGTAGTCAACCGGGTACCCAACAACCGTATCTCTTTTAACAATTTGTAAATGTTCCTCTAAAAGATCTTACAAAATTTCTCCGGATGTCCATTCTTTACTCGCTAACATATTAATTTATGGTTGCACAATCGTTGACATTCGTCTCAGGGTCGATATGGTGTACCGAGATCGTCCCGGAGCGGTTAAACGATTCGCGAGGATGCACGGGAAAGATATCCGAAGCAGAACAAAATTTACGAACATAATTTTTAAACGGTAGAACTCTAGGTAGAAATATTTTGCAGCGAACGAATCAGCACTGCGGAATAATTTAAACCTCTCGGAAGGATTCAAACGAAACAAGTCCGAGCAGCAGCGAGTGAAATCCGCGCGAGACGAGGGTGAGCGATTTTAACGAGCATTAATCTCGCCGGTAATCCTCTAAGGACGTGACGAGAGCGTGGGAGGACGCGGGGGTGTCTCGTAGAGGAACACAGCTCGAGAAGAAGAAGAAGAAGAGAAAAGTGGTGGACTCGGCAGTCCGAGGATCGTTTTGATAAGAAAGCGCATTCCTGTCTTGCGCGAGGGTGGAAACGGGCAAGGGGTGCGGGGGTGTAGTATAAAGGAGGAAGAGGAGGGGAACGGGGTGGGAGCGCGAGGGGGAACAGGGGGAGAGACAGAGAGGAAGCGAGGAAAATGGCGGCTCGGAGGAAATCCGACACCAAATCGAAGGAGACGCCATCGCAAAGCGTGGCGCCGCCCCTCTATCATCGGCTCTTGCCTCTGCCGGCGGTGTCATAGTGCCGATGCCTAGAACCATAGAAAATCCCCGCGAATTTCAACCGATTTCCAATTTATCTTGTCAGCCTTCTTCCGGAGGACTCTTCTCCCGCAGTGGAGACCGGAAGGACGCCGAGCGCTTTCGATCCGAACGATCCGCTCGGCTTTCGCGATCTCTGTTCCGTCAGACAAATCGCTGAAAAGCTGACGGATCTGTCTCCTCTAGGCCTTGGCTAACGATTTCGGTTGTCGTCGATTTTTTGACCAATTTATGTGACCCTCTGTAATCTAATTTCAGGCGAGAACGAACAAAATAGGGTGATTTGTCGGATAAACGGCTGAAAGCCTAGCCAATCTGCTTCTTCTAAGTCCTAATTAACAATTACGGGTTCTAAATCTTTGCTGTGGCATTTTAAAATACGAAACAAATCAAAGACACATCGATCTCTGTTATTATTCAAATAATTGGATGATTGGTAAATGGATTGGTGAAACGTGTGGGTTTGATATTGGTTTGATACGGGGTCCTCAGTTATCTGTGCTTAAAGGGTTAAAAGATTACCTTGACAGATCTTGTCGGAACTGATCATCCTAGTTTTCAAGTAGATAATAATGCTAGGGCGGAATGACTTTTGAACGGACGCTGGCGTCACGGTTGTCGCGGTCGGAAAATTCTGATTTTCTTCGAGGAAATTCAGTTCGGGCGCATTTCTGAAGGGAATTCGTCGGTGTCGAGTATCGGGAAGACTCGTGACGAGTCTCGTCACGGTGGCAGAAGCTTCGAGCGACATACGCGAGGCAATTAGTCAGAAAAGGCGGAGCTGCGGTAAAGGATTGGCAAGGCGTGGCAAACGCGAAGATTTCCGTGGCAGACGAAAGACAACTTCGTTCGTCTGCCAGGACATCGGCTCCGATTGATCTACGCAAAGTCGTGCCGCGCCAGGGTGGTCCACGCTGTTTTATTCATTCGGCCCGTCACGTCAACCAGTTTCTTCGACTTCCTGCCTATGCGACGAACTAACTATACCGTCCTAGCAATCCTTATGAATAATTAATGCTATTCTTCTGATTTTAAAATAAACAGGATTAGGAACAAGTTCAATTTTTAAACTAGAACATTTTCTTACGGCGACCATAGAGTACAGATGCGATTAATGTTCGTTGCCATGCATGTTTTCTTGTATTTTAAAAATGTGTGCGTGCCATAAATGCATACAGATTCACAGTGATTGCGATTCGCTGGATCAGCACGGTTCATTAGAAATTGATGATGAAATTTCATTGGAAATTCATTGGTCGTTTGGTCCATTCTAACGTCCGATTTTCACTGCAACTTATAACCACGAAATATTGTTACGTCCTGGAAGAACGTAAGATCTTGATAATGGTGCAGTCCGCTTACAGAAATAGCACGTTAAACAACGATTTAGTCGAAGCACGAGTCTCGCGAGATACATACCTAAGTTTAGATTCGAAGAATTAGTCCGGAGGGGAAGGTTTCGGTTCCTGACGAAAGGAGAAGGAATCAACGCGAACGAGCCTCGAGATAAGCAACGCTGAACAAAGCGGGGAATTGTTGCCGGTTGTTATGAAATTAGTCGAACGCGAGGCGTGATAGCACAGCTTAGAATCACAACACGGTGTACGGTAACGTTGACGAGTTTCGTTTCCGGTGTACGTGTTCGCCGACTCCTGTATATTCTCAGGCGACGGCGACAACTAGAATCCTGAATTCGCGAGACCACACGCATCTGGACGATAGTGCACAATTAAAAAGATATGCATCAGACACACATACAGTCTGTTTCACAAGAGCGTACTCGCTGTATCTGTGTTATCTTCGAAGAAACTCTTCGAGTGAGATGATGAAATAAACATTCAAGGGGTCCCCTAATACGCTTTCGAAGAGATCTGTTGGTGTGTAAAACCTTCGAGAGTGAAAAAGAAACGTTTGCTCTCTTCGAAACACGTCGACGCCGGCTCGCAAAAATCTCAATCGTGATTCAATGATTGGCCATCTCGGTCTCCAGGTGCCAATCCAATTGAAAACGTGTGGGCATATGGAGGTCACAAAACGTTGCGAAGCAATAATCGCAAACGCAGGAGATTGAACCCACTATTAAGTAAGAGCGTAATAGTACTTTAAATATACTTTCTAATTATCGATAAATCTTCTACACACAAACAGTTGGTTTCTTCGTAGATCTCGAGAGTACGCTCTTGTGAAACAGGCTGTATATCAGAAGCATGAAGTTCATCGATGAGGAAAACTGGAAGACTTGAATTTCAGAATATTGATGTTTCGTGTTCAATCTATTACGATCATTGAAGAAGGAAAGAACATCTGATTTGGACGCTACTTCCAACAACTGAAAATTTTAATGTTACACGAAGATCCTTATATCAATCCTCCAATTACAATCGAGACACAGTAGGATCGCTAGAAAGAGAGAGAGAGGTCCGTGCTATAAAATCCTCGAAAGACCGCGGCAAAGTATCGGAAAAAAGCTGTGCGAGGATATCGCCGGTGATATTCCCGGATGCTAATCGGGAGACAGCAGCAGATCGCGCTATAGTAGGGGGTACGCAATCGTCTATCGAACTCGTCGAGGACGTTGCGTCGGCAGGTGAGGATCCACGGTGTTCCACTCGACGGTGGTCGCCGAATGGGGTGGCTTTTGTTGGGGGTAATGGGGGTAGCAGTTTGCGCCGCCCCCGGAGCCGGCCAATGGGACGAGCTGGCGCGCATCCGCTCGGCCAATGGGACGGAGGATCGCGCCGCTCCGCTCTCTGCTCCTCTCCTTGGCGAGAAAAAAAAACCAGGCCGAAGGGAAGAGGAAGAGAAAGAGAGAACGCGGCAGAACGTCACCACCATCGGCGACCTAGCCGCTACCAACGAAACGGCAGCGACTCTCGCATCTGCATCAGCATATCGGTGCTAAAGCGATCGGCAGCGGGAGAGACGTCCAGTGCTACCACGAGCGCGTTGCCTATCGGATACTCTCGTCGGATTTAGGATCAGCGTGGACCCCGTGCAGTGTGCGCCGGTGTGTCGGTGTGTGTTTCATCAGTGCGAGAGACTGTGTGTCCGTTTTCGCGGGTAGGGTCCTCGAAGAGGAGGCAGAGGACAGCCGCGAAGCTGGTGGACGTCCGGTTCTCGCGCGGCGCGCGATAAGGATTCATGAATGAAATATGAAAGTCATGAATGAAACGCGGCCGATCAAACAACCGTCGGGTGGCGCCGATCGTTCGACCAGCGGATGTTTGCTTTGGTCGCGGCTCGGTCATCCGGAATCGTAAGAAAACGCGTGGTTCGTCATCACAGTGCACGGACGCTCGCGATCGAATCGATATCGAATTGTTTCACCAATCGACGGACGCAGCCGGATATCGTGGATCGTGACTTTCCGTTTGTGCTTCTCGAAGGACTCGCTATGCGCGTGGACTGAGGTGCGACGAGGAATATTGAGAACATCGAGAATGTCCGACAGTTCGGATCAACTGTCACCGCCGAACAGCGACTGCAACAGCCAGATGGGAGCTGTGCACCGGAACCCGTCCGCCGGACAGTACAACACCACGTCGATGCAGGGTATATCCCTGGCGCATCATTCCCATCCGCAAAATCTGACGTCCGCGTCCAACGGGAGTCCCCAGTACCCTCAGGAGCTGGCCAGTTGCAACAACGCCAACGGGAACGGGAACGCCGGGAATATCGCGGGTCTCGCTTTGGGCACCTCGACCACCAACTTCACGCCAGACCAGATCTCCTGCATGTGCGAATCACTGTCACAGAGGCGTGATATCGAGAAGCTGACCAGGTGAGATCTACGATCTTCTGCCTCTTCCAACGGCCGTTACGTATCGACCAAAAATTCTGTGGTTCTCCGGGAGAACGCCGCGTTTCGCATACTTTCACTCTCGAGATATTGCCGTTTAAAATTTGGATCTCTAACGAATCGCTTTCGAATTTGTTTTTACACTAAATCCCGAATCGTATCATTAATCGCGATAAGAGTTCGAACAACCATTCGTTCTTTAATAGTACCAGCTATTTGTAATTGTTGTTTCTCTCTCAAATGCGATGACGTATATCAAAGTATACAACAGCGTGTTTTGTCTATCGAAGGCGCCTCGATTGTTTTTCTCCGATCAAGTTAAACAAACATTTTCGATCGCTATCGCGTGTACTGCGAGATACGAATTAGTAGAATACTATTTGTTTACACGTTATAGCGACCCAAATGTTCTTTCACGGAAAACTGTCCCATTCATTTTTCCAAACTATAACAACTCTCTGTTGATTTTATTTCGATTTACGATGCTCGGTTGTTGGAAAGCTTGCGATATCGCTTAGAGTTCTTCGACCGGAAGCCTCGGATATTGTACACCAACGGAATAGTATTTCTATCCAGAAAATGGTGGAACGCTTCTTGTTCGAGCAAAATCATCTTCAAGATCTAGTGGAAACAGTGTAAAACTACCATTTACAAATGAAATAAGTTGAGGAGAGAAAATTGTGTGTGTGACTCGGATTTATTTTGTTTCGCGCGTTGCGCAGCTTTTCGTAAAGCTGTTTCCGTTCGCGACGGATTTTACTTCCCCGTCGGACTACTACTTGAAAAGTCGCCCATATTTAGAACACAGTAAATGAACTCCGTACATTCGAAATATTCTAATTTGAACGAGATATATCGCTTTTGCTCAGCTTCGTTTGATTCCGTAAAGTAAACAATCGAATCGTAGATATAACCGTTGAGGTTCATCTAACAATAAGACATTCTAAGAAATCTCCAGTAGGTTCCTCGATAAATCTAACAATAAATAATCTCCTCTAATGTTATTGTGTGACCTAAAAGTTTCGAGTTGATTTTCTTGAAAATGAAGTGTACCACCACCGGTTAACACTAACCGTACCGAGCACAAAATGCGACTGCTATACGTTGTTTTATAAAAATGACAACACTGAATTCATTTAAATTTCTTGCAGTTTTTATAACTGTACGTGTGCTTGAATGAAGAAACTCATTTAATAATTTCTAATGGAATTATCCTTGCAACTTTTGTTTTGATTATAAATAGCCTGCGGATCTTTATGCAAAATAAAAATGTTCTGCGTTGATTGTGGGATTCAAGAATAAAATGAAAATTTATTTCATCCCTTAATTAACTTTGTTACACATTGAAAACAACATTACAATATTCTGAAATTCTTCTAATCTCTTACTGTTCTATATTCCATCCAACCAATTTCTCCATAAATGCATAAACTTCCGCAGTCTAATTATAAAGTAAAAAATGTGACACCGGTCTTGGTACGGTAGGTGTTAAGAACCACTCGATATAAGTACCGTATAAAAATCTGAGAAGTTGCGACCGCTGTCGACTGAAACGCATGATTTCGATTAGGTTTCTCTGGTCGCTGCCACCGGGCGAGCTGCTACGGGGTGGCGAGAGCGTGTTGGTAGCGAGGGCGGCGGTGGCCTTCCATCGAGGTGCTTGCCACGAGCTGTACTCGATCCTGGAGAGCCATCCTTTTTCTCCCCGTCGACACCAAGAGCTCCAGGAGATGTGGTTCAAGTCGCATTATCGCGAAGCCGAGAAAATCCGCGGACGTCCGCTCGGCGCCGTGGACAAATACCGATTGCGGAAGAAGTACCCGTTGCCGAAGACGATCTGGGACGGGGAGGAAACCGTCTACTGCTTCAAAGAACGCTCGAGGAACGCGCTGAAGCTGTTCTACAAGAGCAACAGGTACCCGAACAAGAACGAGAAGAAGAATCTCGCGGACAAGATCGGCCTGACGATGACCCAGGTGTCGAATTGGTTCAAGAATCGGCGGCAGAGGGACCGGACCCCGCAAACGAGAACGTGAGTCGATTTTCCCGGTCTATTAATCAATCGCAACTATTTCTTACTGATCAAAGAATCACACGTTTTTTCTTGATTGTATTATGGTAGACATTGAATTTTTGTCATCTCTGTTTTGTAGTTCTTTTTACTACCAACAAATGGTGGGTTGATTAGTAGACTGCGGATCTTTATAAATAGTTTATTCTCGATTTAATAATTTTAACAAGCTGAGAAACATACATAGGTTAACACTCTTGAATCACTGTAAACATTTTACTGATTTAAATTGCACACACTCATTTTTGCCACAAATGCATAAAATCCGCAGTCTGTTGATTAGTCAACACATTTGCACCAAATATCACGTAATGCTATCGTCAATATCTTGTTTTTCCACACATACAAAAATAGCCGCGAGCAGTCGTGATTGGTGTTGAAATAAAATCTGGTTGAAAGGATATTTATAATGTGTAAATTGAAACTGTTGATAGGATCATAAGCTTTGTACCTGAGAGCGACGTACAACGAACCTGTCAAACATAATAGTATTTCTTGATCAAAACGCATTGCAACATTTGCATTCTAAAATCGAACATTTCATCCGCAACAGCCTCAAATCTTTCGCTCTTCGAAGCATCGCGTGCTCTTCGAACACTTGAAGAGATCTTAAGAGGCTTTTCGCGCGGAGGCAACACCTTTGCAGTGCAGGGTCTACGATTTTGGACAATTGCAGGAAACTCCGCCGCGCGCTAACGAGTCTGCAAGAAGTACCTTGGAAAATTAGTTTGAAACATTTCTGAACCCACATAAATCGGTGTTCCGCATCATCGAATGTGTAATCACAAAAATAGCTCGCCTTCGGCAGAGTTCAAACGTTCCAGAACAGAAATACTTAGGCTACGCGGAACGGGGCTAGATTTTCGAAAGGTGACTTCTCCGTAGGGCGCGGGTGGAAACAGCAAAATTGCCATAATTTTCAGGGTTTTCGAGTAGTTTATGGGGACACGGGGCGTCCTTTACGGCGGGCTCGGTGCATGGAGGGCACATGTGCCGACGGGGGGTCGTCGTCTCGACTTTTCCACCGAGCAACAAGTGTTCCGACATGTGTACCGGACCCGTGCGGCCTTTCTCGACAGGCACAGCGGGTACAGTGTGCACTTCAGAGGCGGTAAATCATTCTCGACGAGACTGTGTACAGTGTGTACCCGATCGTCCTTGCGGGGTAGTAGAAGCGGGCCACGAAAATCGTCGACCATCGAGTACCGCCTCGAACGAATCGAATTTCGCCCGTGCAGGACACCGAGAACAACGACCGGGTTTTCCAGCAACGCTGTTCTCTCTCTCTCTCTCTATCTCTCAAACGCTTCTTTACCCGGAACGATTACCGAATCGAGAGGCGAGACGAGACTAGAAGCTAACCAACCATCAGCTTATCGAATTCCTAACTCCCCAGCCCCCACACGATAATCGCGCAAGGTGTGCGTAAGACTAGAACTCGTCGGACGTTCTGGTGATTAGTCCATCGATGTTTGTAAACTGTTCGATACCGTACCTGTTGTTTAATCGCTCGTTTATCGCTCTTTACGCGTCGCTAAAGCCGCGTTTACGTCAGGCAACATTTGGTTCGCCGATTGAGTCGATCGAGTCTCACAATTCAAAAGTTATGACACTATCGTCTTGACGTTTTGTTGCTGGATCGTGGCTAGTGCAGCGCGCATAGAGATATTAAGGGGAGGGAAATTTTCCAATATTCGATTTTCTTTCGCTCGGAAACTATAAGCGATATCTCCAGAATTTCATCATAGAAATCCAGAACTCCAGGAATCATAATTTCATTAATTATAAACAGACTGCGGGCCTTTATGCAAAATAAAAAATGTTCGCGTTGACTGCAGGACGATTTTCGTAGATATCGGAAAACCACACAGTGGAGTGTAAAAAGGAAAATTACATATAGTCACCATTCTTTTCTACAATTCATCATCCATCTACAATTAGAAAAGAATGGTGGCTATATAATTGATTAACAAAGCTGTATTCGTTGAGATTTAACCATTGAATTTTATTTTGAAATCGGTTACGAGCTTATGCAATCATCCAATACGTCTAATTATTAAATAAGTAACCGCTTGTTTTTGATCGTGATAGGTTAAGCGTGAAATATATTGTAAATTGCCAATTTTTCATAGATTAATTTCAACTTAATCTCCTCCGTCGCTGTTTTTCTTTTTGTCAAATTGCAATTTTTTGGGGCGTTTTTTGGGACGCGCGTGCCCGCGTATTTGCAAATCTTCCTCGCGTACGTGCGCGTGTAGGTGAAGCGAGTTCGTTCGGGAAGAAAGACCGCAGAAGAGAAAGAGGAAAGAACGAAGCGTTGTTATGGCTACGACGAGCCTCGGTCACGGACCACCATGGACCTCGTCGGTTGACGCTACTCGCCGACTAAAACACCGACTGTTTAACCCCTAACTGGCTGAACTGGATGTGCTCGAAAAAATGTGCCTCTGTTCCAATTCACTGCATATAATCAAATTGTAAATTCACTCTGACATGGACACGTACCGTGAACCCTTCGCAGCGATCGTGAACGTTGAAGCTGTCGCAACAATTCGAAACGTACGGTAATGCTGCGTTAGCTGATAGCTAAAACACCGACTATTTAACCCCTAACTGGTTGAACGATGTAGTCGAATTCACTGTGTACAATCAAATTTAAAATTCGCTCTGACATGTGTGATCTTCCAGAAAAAAAACGATCGTGAACGTTGAAGCTGTCGCAACAATTCGAAATGTACAGTAATGCTGCGTTAGCTGATTAGCAGCGCATCGCGTGTCGAAAATGAACGAACGTAACCGATACCGGCATCTCCCCCGTGCCGAATAAAACAACCGGCGGCTATTTCAATAGCTCGGCGGCAGATACGACAACCGTAAACGGATCAACTAACGCGACATTACCGCAGTCATCTCGATCGCGAACGATTTTCTGACGGACGGAGGGTGGTTGTTCCAGGAGAATCGAGGCCTTGAAATCCCCAGCGGATATTCGCTGCTGCATAGAACGGCTACGAGAATGTTCCTTTTCGGAGGCGGACGAACCTAACGCTCGTACGTACCTACATCCTAACTTTCTCCCTGGCCCC
>CM052313.1:5423658-5445478 GCA_028455605.1 Lasioglossum malachurum | reverse complement strand
TGGGACTTTACTGTTATATCAGGTCAGTGCAAAAGTTGTATTTGCCTTGTTGTATTTGAACCCTTTGCACTCGAGTGGCGACTCGGAGAGGCGCCGCTAAACATTGGTGTACCATTATTCAAAATATTTGTTGCGTTGTTCAATTTCTATTCGATAAATTTCTAAACATATTTAACCCTCAGCACTCGAGTGGCGACTCAGAGAGAGTGACCACTAATTATTATCCCAATTATTCAAAATATTGTTTACTTTATTAAATATGTTGGTACCTAATCAATTGCTAAACATTTATATATTGTATGAGGTATTACATCAATTTTATATCCATAAAATGAAAGGAAGAAGATACAATTAAAATAGCTCCAAGTGCAGAGGGTTAATATTTTAATAAACTACCGGAAGCATTGTATAAGGTATTATATCAGTTTTATATCGATAAAATGAAGAAAATCACATAAAAGGCAAACGTTTCGGAAAAAAAATTCGGTTTTCGAATTGGAATAGCTCCGAGTGCAAAGGGTTTACCCTCCGTGAACAACCAGCAGGTTGAATTTCTTTCTTTTCGTTGCACCGACCTAATATTTTGAATCTCGACTAAAGATTCGCGGCAATAATGGTCGCTAGAGCCATTGCTATGCGCTTCCAGTCACCAATAAAGAAGCGAGCGCGTCCGCAAACGATTTGGGAGGAGCCTACCGTGGCGTAAAACTGGTTTCGATCAGGTTTTGCGCGCAAACGTACCTCGCGCCATTCGGAAAGAGAGAGGCGCCAAAGATGGAAGTCCGCCGTTGCGGTACCTCTTCAACCCCATTCAATGATTCCCGAAAATCTTCGACCGTGTCGGAAGGTCGTTTATCTTTGGATAAATGCCGTTTCGACCAAACAGAACGCGATTGCTTCCCGACAAGAGCCGAAACATCGGTGGACATTACATATATAAGATAAGACTTCGAAATGCGTTCGGTAAACGCCGCGGTTGGAACGAAACTCTCGTGCTCTCCTAAACTGTACATACAGAGAGTATAGAACAACCACGTTCGAATCCAACTGTGAAATATATTTTTGACTGTGGATTTGCCTGTCCCGACTCCAAGCGATTCGATCTCGCAGTAACGTATCTCCTAAATAGAAACGAAGGATCTCTCGTACCCACGACGCTGCTTTGACGACAATTAATTGTGAAATTACGACGACGAGCATTAGATATGTATAGAAATAAAACATGAATGCGTGAATTATACACACCTGCGGTCTTTATTTCCAGCTTCGATGTGCGGGGTGTTCGGACTTCTACTATATTATATTCGGGGAAGAATAAATCCGAATTGATAGGAAATAAATAGTTCAAGTTAAATATTTAATAATTGTTCATTAGTAGTGAGAAAAGAAGATATTCATTAACACAGTTTAATTAGAAACATAATTGGTACTCATGCTCACGTCCTCTCCTGCTTGAAGAAAGTGCGCCATGACACTCAACATTTCGCATTATTTCGTAGCATTTCGTAGTATCGATCTTAGCTATCTATATGATTTTTCGATCGATTCTTTTCCCACGGCATCTGTAACAGAAAGAACAAATTCATTAATTCCAATTGACAAACAGTCAGAAACTAAATCAGAATTAATAGTAAATAAACAGTTCAATTTGAATAGAGAATCAAAATGAATGTGAATCAAACTTAAATAAACTTGACTTCTACAAAAGCTCGTAACTAAACTTTTTCCAAAATGAGTAAGAGACTAATAAAATAAAAAGTAAACATTGCAGTTACAGTTTTCATAAATATTTATACAGAATGAGATACAGCGACGATTCCCCTTTCCCCTCTATATGTACACTTTAGCAGAGTGGGCTGTGGCATCGTGGTACTTCCACACGCTTCCACACTTCTCAACAGACTGTAGCAGGGAGCTGACTATAGCACTTAGCCCACATCCGTCATCTGATAGATGAAGTAATCTTGGAACACACCATGCTATCTGAAGCCGGGTCTAATAAGTATACATGGTCTAAGGCCTAAGGTGGTAATACCAGGTAATACCAAACATGACAGAAAATCTATTGCAGAGCATTCTTTCTATATGTAGTTCGATGAGAACCTGCTATACTCACGCATGAAAATCAGCTGTGGAATGACAGGTAGAATAAAAAATGGCTGAAAATGGGTTGGGATCGGATGTTGAGTCCCAAGAATATCTGGCAACAGAGGTTATTAATTTAGACATCGAAGAGGTAATTAAATATCCTTCGATATTTCTGTAATAAATACATCAATTCCATATTACATCTAATTTACAGGTTATGTTCTCGCAACTATACCGATTCTATTGTTGTGGTTATTATACCGTATCTTTTTAACGGTACAATTACCGTACTACGTTTCATGAAGTTGTAACAATTCGATTTTTTATTCACTTTTTATCATATCGTACATCTTTTTTAAACGAATGAATTTTTTTGTCCTCAAGTTTCTTTTTAAATGTAGATATAGTCAGTCGCTTCTAATTAGATTAACAAATAAAGTATAATGCGATCTATTTGCTTTAGTTGGACAACACCGAATATGCTATACCTGCTGTGGAGGAATTACCCTCCTTAGAAAGTATACTAACAGAGCCAGACTGCGCTTCCTTGTCTGGAACAGACGATGATTTCGGTTTAACGGTAAGCGAAAAATTGGGGAGCAGCGAAACAACAAGCGTCGGAAGTCATTTGTCGTTGAATTCTTTAAATAAACCAAATAAAACTTCACAATCGACATGTTCCGGTGCTATTTTGAGGCACGTTATCCTGAAAGGAATATCTGCACAAATTGTGTCGGCTAGCGTGAGTTTCCAAAAGCAATGACAAACATGACTATATGTCGAATGAAATCTAACAATTGCATAAATATATTTAGGAAAAAGTAAATGCTGGTTTGGCGAGCGCGGTTGCTGCTGGAGGAAACATGCTAGTTGTTGGTACCAGTCATGGTCTGGTTCTAGGTTTTGATTCTTCGCAAACGTTAAGGTGGTGTGATCAAGAAGCCCGGCATCAGGGTTCGGTATCTGCTTTGTGCTTTAACTATGACGGAAGCAGGGTATTGGCAGGTTTCGCTAGGGGACATATATTAATGATAGATAGCTCCAATGGAAAAGTATTGAGAACACTCACCGATGTTCACCCTATTGATACAGCTGTGCTACACGTTAAAGTAAGATTTACTTAGATTAGGACACAAACCGACCCGATATATACTTTGTATACTTCGTTTATATGTCACTGTTTCCTACTTTAAAACAACTACTCTTTTACAGTTTACAGATTCACCGAAAGTTGCGTTATGCAGCGACAGCGGAGGGTCAGTTTTCGAATTAAATTTTACAAGAGTCATGGGAGTACGAGGTTGCGATAGTAGATGTTTATTTAGCGGATCTAAGGGCGAAGTGTGTACGTTAGAACCTTTGCTATTGAACCATCTGCCGTCACACCCCCTTAAAAACTATACACTGGTCGCAATGGCAACGTTATCAACGGTTTGTATAAATATCTTTTTCTTTATTCGTTTTAAAAACGCATTAAATGTGTATATACATGTTTTCAGGTATTAGTAGTTTGCATAAGACCTCGAGTGCGTGTGGTACTGACGCATCCTCTATCTGGTGCTCCTATAGCACCGCCACAATTGTCATGGCAACTTGTCGTTATACAAGCAGCAGATGCTTCTCGTGTAATTGACCCAGTCCTTGCACTCGCAAGAGACGACGTGGTTCATTTTTATCAAGTAGGAATTTTACGTGACTTATTAAATAATCGCGTTGCCAAGTGTTTTTATCTTTTCAATTTCTCGACCAGGTGTGCACCGAAGCTTCTTCGAGAGTGAAACTGTTTCCTCTACGGAGAATGACTCTTCCTTACATGATAAGTAACTTACGATGGTTAAATCCACGGTCTTTAGCCGTGCTAGATACCCAAGAAAGATTGCATCTGTTGGATGTAAGAGCGCAGGATAATTTGGAAACCTTAGATATGAGTCGTGTCGGTATTTCATATGCTTCTAGCCATTTTAAAGGTCTGTCCACCGGAGGAAATGTCTCAAAGGTAGAGATTCGTTAGATAATTAAATAATTTTACCTAAGGTGGGAATAATAAATGTTTTTCTCGACGTTAGGCAATGGCGTTAGCCGGTGAACGAGCATGCTATAATACTGTGGTCACATTTGGTACGCAACTTCTGCTTTTGGGCACGAAAAGCTTACATGTAGTGTGCATACGAACGTGGACTGAACGACTGAGACATTTAACGATGCAGGTTTGTTGAATCGGGATCTCGAAGATTTTGGGATTCCGTCGCAATCCCAAATGAAATTTTCGAGAATCTCAATTCGTCTGGACTCTATCGGTTATCGAAAGACAAAGTTACAATAGATGTTTTATCATTTCAGAAAAGATTTCCAGAAGCATTAGCTCTAGGTCTCTCCTTCTATCAAGATAAAGGGAAAGCAGTCGTCGGCCTCCGTGGTTCGAAGCAACGCCGTAAACAGATAGCACGCGACAAAGTGTGTCAGGTTTTAATTCAATACATGGAAGAATTGAATCGTTGCAACACAGACGAAAACACAGAGTCCGAGATAGTCACAACGTGTGTAGATTATTGTATACAATTAGAGAATACAGAACTATTATTTGGGAAACTGTGGGATCTAGTTTCCGAGTCGGAGGGGCTTAAAGCATGCTATTTACACGCTCTCGAAAATCCTCTGTTGGATGGGAGTTTGCGACCGCGACTACCGCCGTTAATTGCTCAACAATTAGTTATGGTTTACGACCAAAAGGATAAAGTAGACTCCTTGCAAGCGATTATAGTGCTACTGGACGTTGATTGCTTAGACATTCATCAAGTGGGTAAAAACAATTATACTGGACTGCGGGTTTCATGCATTTACGACGAGAATTAGTCGATTCGATGCAAAACAGTAGAGACATTTAAAGAATTTAAGAACACAAACAATTATTTTGCATAAAAATTCGCAGTCTAATTATTACAATTACTTGTTCGTTGACTTTAATTCGTTCGAATTTGCAGGTGACAACGATTTGTCGACAGAGTGGACTTTGGGAAGCATTGATACATCTTCAAACGACAGCGTTAGGTGACTTCAGTGCTCCGATTCATCAACTAGTACCTATTTTACAAAGTTCGTTAACGAATTCGATAAATCCTTTAACTCGAGACGTGATACAGCTTGGTAACGCGATTCTGGTCTATGCCAGTTGTTGCCTTGCCGGCCGTGGGTTCCCTAGGGACGAGCTTCCCGAGGGTAAATCTCAAAGAGCGAAAACGGATGTACTGAGGGCTTTACTTTCACAGCATTCGAGTTTGGCTAACGATACGGAAAGGCAATATCCGTATCTGAGGACGCTGCTTCAATTCGATGCGAAAGGATTTCTCGATGTAATAGCGATTGCATTTCAAGAACCAGAATTCACGTCTGAAATGGGTCTCAGGCAACGACAGAGGCTCATAGACGTACTGCTGAATCTTGTCATGCCAAGTACACCGCTTAGTCCAAGGAGTCCCGACTGTATCGCCGACGATCAAAGAAATCTAGTTCTTATATTCGTAGCTAACGAAGTCGCGGAAAACACAGTTAGTTTGGAACCTAGTATGTTAAATAAGATGATAGAAATATTATGTACCGATTCAAGCATAGGATCATCGAAAGAGCTTAAGACTGACAAAGAGAACGCAATATTGGGCCTGCTACGTTCGAAGAAATTGCGTAATATATCAGATAACACTTTACTTAATCTGGCTGAGCGAGCTAATTAGTAAGTATATATGTTCAAAGTTATTTCTCAATCTTATTATTGACCTTTTGCCATGTAATGTCGAGTCGAACTCATGGTGAAAACTTCAAACAGAATCTACTAAATTTTCTTCTTGAACGCTAGGTTTACGGAACACTGAAACCGACTATTTTACATTATAAAAATAACGAGAATGTGTCTATCCAAATTTTTAACCACTTTTCTAATAATATAGCCGAGGAAATAAATTAAAAATATTAGAACGCGCGCGTTCCGTAAACGTAGTATTCAAACGATGAAGGAGGAAGACGTTCTGATGATTGTAGCTTAAGAAAATTATATGGTAAAGAGTTAATGTTTACATAAGTGTATGCAGGGTGATCTACCTTTGGGTAGTCTGAAATTCCATAATTTTATTAATACTGGTAGCATTATACATAGTAACTTGTATCGCAGTACATAATGTTACAGTATGCAAGTTGCCGAGTTACTGTACAGCGCCAGGGAGGACTGGATTTCAGTTTGCAAATGCATGATACTGCATCCGTTCAGACACCACGATATCTGGCCCTGGTTGGAGCAACTTTCTCCGAGTTCGTTACAAGAAGTTGTAATGATCAACGTGAAAGCTCTTGTGGGAATCAATGCAAGTCAATTCGCAATGCTTATAGCGACACATATGCAAAATAACGTTCAGGAAATCATAGAGAAGCTAGGAAACACACCAAACTTGCAGTACACCTTACTGGAAGCTTTGTATCAAATAGTTCAATACAAAGAAGAAGACATCACGTTAGAGCTCTCGATCGAATTGTTAGAAAAGTATTTGGAATTAATGTGCGTAATGCAACCGGAATGTGTAAGTAAAATTTTTAATCGCATTCATGTTTGGAAATGTATAATATTGGAGATTAATTATTATACTTGAATGCAGGTAGTCGACCATATTCAAGGTGTTCATGGTTGCAGACTGAACGAAGCGCTTAGTATAGTTCAAAATGCAAATCATAAAGATGCAGAGGCTGTAATGCTGGAGAAGCTAGGCAATTATCAAGATGCGTTCGACATTCTTTTGAAAGAGTTCCAAAATAACCTCGAGCTGGTAAATATATATTATAGAAACAAACATTAGTGTAATCAATTGAGAAATATTTTACGAGAATTTCTTTCTAGTATTGCCAGAACCAGATTTCAGAAAATGAATCGATTCATACTGCTGTACAACTGGCTGGATTGTGCAGGAGGTCTGCTGGAAATTTGGACTGGATGCCGCTTGTTGAAACAATACTTAAAACTCATTCGAATAGCAACAACGAAAGAGGTACGCTTTAGCCGGCAGTCTCACTGTGAACAGTTCTGATACTCTTAATAAGACGATATAACTCTTTTAATATTGGACCATATACAATTTAGTAGAGAAAATACTAAAAGTTGTTTTTCAGCTATTTTGTATGGTCCAATATTTAAGAAGTTCTCGTTTTTGTAAGAGTGTCGAAATATTGCGAGTGACTGTGCATACCATTACATACATTTTGACAAATAAATTGAAATAAAGATTAACCACATTGAATTACAGTGGAAAAATTACGTGGGAAACTGTTGAGAATCGTATTAGAATTTTTGAGTGGTACAACGGCACTGTCCATCGTCTTAGAACAAATTCTAAAACATCCACTAGCAACCAGTGGCACAATAGGTGACATAAGACAATTACTATCCGGTGTACTTACACATTCTCGATATGAGCAAACTTTAGTGGAAACTACTGCACGTTTGGTCAGTTTAGAGCTTCACAAGGCACTGAAAAAATCGTTAAGGTATCAGACGTATCAGTGTGAAATCTTAAACATTAGATCGACGTTGACAGTTGTTTAAATATTCGTATTTGTTTGTTCTGTTTAGTGACGCAGGAAAGGCGTGTGCGAGTATATCGCTGATTTGCCCAATATGCCGCCATTTGTTGTCGCAATGTACGGATTATGCAGTGATTTTCAGTTGCGGGCATGGTTTTCATGCGGAATGCCTGGGTGAACCGAGGTCTTGTTACAAATGTTTAAACTCAAAGGGATGGGCTCCCATTGTTACTAATATCACGCATCCTACAAGATCATTCCATGCAAGTGACAGTACAATTATTCTTATTATTAACCTTCCGACGGCGGAGCCTGGGTCTATCTTAACTCTGAATATCAAAATCATTTAATCGCTCAGTTTTTAGCGGTTAAATGAAACGAAAAATTGATGAAATTAAAAAATTAGTAAATAAAGAGCAGCGAACAGTCCTAAACATCGACGATTATAAAACTGTAAGAATGGTCCACCGTCCAAGGGTTAACATATACTTATACCATACATTGATAGCATGATGTTCATCGGTGTCGTTTTACAGGAACATAAGCAAATTCTACCACCAGAATTTATGCGTAACAACCTTACTCTAAGACTTGCTCCACCCACTTTACCAGATCTTGAAGGTATTTTCTAATCTAGTCTTCAAATATCAAAATTCGATATCACACTTACCAGTGGACTGTAGCATTTTAACGATAAAAAGATGACTCTGGAGTTTTATGTATGTATATTATATACCAGATCCCCCATTTTCATTCCATGAACACTGCGCGTGGTTCTGTTTCCATACTCCATGTAATAAATTCAATTCTTATCAGTTTTAATAAGGTCCCTTTTTATAATAATTACTCGAGTATACCAGGTTGTTATTATAATATTCTCCGTAACACTAGGTTTACGTCAAAATGATGCGTTCTAATAATTTTAATTTATCAGGAATTATTCGACAAATGTATTCTCCTTTGGGTATATATTATAAAAACTTGCTAAAAATTTGAATGAACACGTTCTCGTTATTTTTATAAAATGTAAAATAGTGAGCTTTAGTGCTTCGTAAACCTAGTGTTAATTATCTGGATCCCGATATTTAAGTCATTCATCTGTCCGACTAGCTTCAAATAATTGTACGTTTGTATATTGTAAAGTAATGTATTATGTATAATATAGATAAAAAGTTATCGCTGTAAATTCTATTCTTTACATTTGCAGCACATTGCCAAATATCAGTCATTAAGCGAATAAAAACATATTAATTCAAACGATAGGATCATCCTCATTTCTTGTTATAGTAACTATATATTATTGTATTGCTTTGCATGTGGATAGAAATTGCTTATGAAAACATATATGATTTTGTTGAAATTGAAGAATTTGTTGGAATTGAAACGAATACGCGTGTACATAGAAATCGATCCTCTTATATGTTCGCTAGCTAGGACAAAGAGTTTTACGTTTAACGTTCTTGATAATCAAAACCGGTTTCTTCGGTATATTCTCCATAAGAATGTGATTAGGATCTAATTGCTCGTATCCTAGCAATTCGCCTGTCAGCAACTTGGCGACAATCGAAAATGTACTCAAATCATTTAAAAATGATGTTTGCACAGGTAGTAACTCAACGTTGGAGACATACTTGTCCACCATTGACTCTAGCTTTGTAATATGCGGAATGATATTCGATATCGATAAATACTGTTGTAACTATAATTTGAAGAAAAGAAAAGGAACATTGAACTATTATTTATCTCAACTCAAGATCAGTCAACTTCCTTACCTTATAATCACATTTTTCTAAGCTATTCAAAAGTTTCTCAACTTCCATGATCAACTTGCATCCCTCCAATGCATGTTCATGGTTGTAAGAAATGTCGTTAGCTTGCAAACACACTTTCAGCAAAATGACTTCTTTTTTTACTTTATCCAGTAACAACGATAACGGGACTCCTTTTAATGTTCGACTTGCCATGCGAATCTTGGAGTTCTTATCACAAATCTGCGCTTACGTATAATTCAATCATTTTTTTACATTATTATTTGACGATGCAGAGCGTTCACGCAATTACTAATGTTTCTCACCTAAATATTAAATAAGAGAGAAAGGTACTACTAACAATTTTTGTTGGTTTTTCTTTTTATTAATTAGTAATTGCCTGAACATTTTGTATATGAACAGAATTTGGTAATTTAAAAAAATGCTTCGGGACTATTACCTGTCGATTAATAGAAGTCCACGAATTCGAAATCCTATCTATAAACTGTTTGACTTCGTTTCCTTCCGGATAGCGTGCATCAGCTAAATTCCATAAAGAGTCGAGTTTACTCTCGAGACCCCGTGAAACGTTATTGAATACCATGAGCTTAGATTCTAATTCATGATCGATTCTTAAATTGTAACGATTCTCCGTTTTCAGTATCGCTACCTAAATAA
Organism: Lasioglossum malachurum; assembly: GCA_028455605.1. Classification (NCBI taxonomy): domain Eukaryota; kingdom Metazoa; phylum Arthropoda; class Insecta; order Hymenoptera; family Halictidae; genus Lasioglossum; species Lasioglossum malachurum. Next base: position 5,435,405 of record CM052313.1, on the reverse strand, counting down.
ACACCGATACACTTCTTATGTTTTCTTACTGGTCTTTATTTATAATATACTTTTATGTCGTTTGTTTTCAAATAGAAGTTAATGCACTTTTCTATTTTTTTATATCCAGAATCATGGTTGTCAAACTTTTATTTTTTTTTTGTACCACTTTAACTCCATGTTACGCTAAACAGCTCGAGAATACGTGTTTTTAATAGTAGTATGCAAATACAATTCCGTTTTCCGACATTCTCGTGACAACGATGAAACTCAGTTGGATTACGAAATAAATTATAGATAAATCGAAATTATAACGATCGGATCGACTCGTTCCGAAGGTATGAAAGTGTTAAATCGTTTAAATAGGTAAATACTCACATTCCTCTCGAGCGTGTTTATGAGCTCGCTTTGGGACATTTCCTCCTTTTTCAACAGAAACTCCATTTTTTTTCTGAATATCCAGAAACACGTGTTGGATACTTTTACAAATAATAGAGATATATAATATCGACGAGACGTAACATTAATAAAATGCTAAAATAGATTACTACGTGTGTCTACAAACGTATTCACCCTCGCCTGAAAACGCGAGTCTTTTTTTTTCTTTTACAGCGTAAATGCATGAATGTCGGTTTCTATGTATGAATTTTGACCGTCCTCTATTCTCACGCGTCTCGATATATTGATATTTCAAACATCGTACAGATGACATTTCAGTTTTTTTTTAAATTATTATTATTTCTTTTTTTTGTTACGATACTTGATACATAAATTAATTGTGGCATTCACCGCTGTATAGTCGGCATCACATACGCTCGCAATACTAAACATAATGACCTTTACAAATTCTCGGAATCCGTCACGCATATGATACATGAATTTGCATGTCCCTTGCAAATGACCGTTATTCTACATACTTCAGCGCGGATGCAGTAACATCGTGCCCTCTTACTACAAGGTTACATCATGATAATTATATTATTATGTTTACCGCGTTATCAAGCTAATATGATTATTAAATTGCGTCTAATACTTAAGATATAGGTCCGACGAGCACACGACAAATGCATGTACCATCCGGAACGAAATAATCAGTGGGAATCGACAAGATCCGTTTAATCAGTTGCCAGATCTCAATATATGTTTTATGTTTATCTTCTTTTGGCTCCTATTTAGTTTTTGTAGATTGATATAACGAGGTATTACAATGTAACGAGCTGACAAAATCCGCCGGTCTCTTTACACTTCGCTTAACAATTTATCTATGGCTTTTTGCAATGTTTAATGCACTATAAGAAGTCTATATTATTAAAACTCTACACTTAACTATTTAATTTACACTTTTTCTCGTTTTAAGTATAGGAGTTCAATAACTTGGTATCATTACTCATCTTTAAAATTAAACATTCTCCTTCCGATTATACACAAATTTCCTCAGTCACTCTGGAATTGTATGTATAGTAATATATAAAAAAAAATTCAGAGTCCACGTATATTCACAGGTATGCACATTCATTATATTTTTCATGAGAAATTGTTCGCTCAACGGTAATAACAGTAAACTCGGTTTTCCCTTCGATACTCGACACGTCGAAGAACATCATTTCCCTCAGTGCAACATTTGACCGAGAATTGCTGCATGATTATGCTATTTTGGCTATCGGTTGAAGAGGGAGGAGTATCTCTGTCGACCAAAACAAAAAAAAAAACAAAGGACGGATTATTTTGTTCTCAAAGAACACAAGATGTGTTCCTGAAAAGAAATCAAATTCTAATTCCTTTAATAACAAGAAGCAATCGTACAATCAGTCGCGAATGAGATGTATACAAAGTGAAGCGCAACATGTGCATACCATGCTTGTAATTTTAGTTCGAACGGTATATTTGATATTATACAATAAATCTCCAAAGATTAGTATAAAATGCTTCCTTCAAATTATTACATCACGTGAGAGTTAAAGAATTTTTAAAAATAAAATTCAAATCACGTAATTCGAATGAAATAACATGAACATAATTGCACCATCGTAACTAACTGAGAAATAGTATTTAAAATTCATTAATATAATGTTTAAACATCGGCGCAACCGCCCATTCATTCCTCGGATGTTACGCGTTAAAAGACTAAATCTAATAACGTTCAAAATTTAATTCCATTCATTTTGAACACAAGATTGGCAAAGTTACCGATACTCATCCCGCCTCCCCCCATGTTATATGTTTAAAAGTCTTTCTCAGAAACTTGCAAGACTGTTAAATCATGCAGTTCGGTGACTTTTCTTTTACAATAAATGTTAATTGTCTAAATTAGCATTTTGTCGCTACAGCGTTTCCGTGTTTCAACATGTTGAAAAGAATTACGATTTGTTTTAGCAATAGAAGAACTAACAAAGTCTTTTGATATCAGATTGCTTTTCAAAGTTTCTTGTCCCACAATAACGATTGCCCGTTCATTTTATCCCCGTTGCCAGTGTGCTCGCGAATGACTATGGTACCGGTAATGTGTAGGTCTGTATGGTCTACCATGTCGCTGCCGACTATGGTTGAAAGTGCTGTAATACTGTCTCCGATAATAACCATCGAGAGGCCGGTCCCACGTTTTGCCGTTCTGATACTCTTGGAAAGGATTGTAACCCGTGTTACTTCTCTCTTCGTATGTTCGGTGATCCTTCATCTTCTTCACTCGGCCGCGGTCTATATCGTCGTCGTTTGTGTACAAGTGACGCTTACGCTCTTCCCGTCTGTCATTGTCTACCTCTCGGTCTAAATGCGTTCTGTTTCCGTTCCAATTCAACACTGTAAACATACAAGCACATATATTACGCTGTTAATATTTGTAAACACACAAACATACAGGGTGACCCATTCGATCCACTCGGATATCTTCAGAGCTGCTGACGATTTTGGCCCACCCTGTATAAAACTATTCGCAACGAACATTGATAAGTAGACTGTGAATTTTATGCATTTATGGGCAAAATGAAATCTACTATTTTCAGCTCGTTATAAGTGTTAAAATAACAATGAAATGCCTATCTCGCTTCAGTCTCTTGGTAAGCAGTCTATCGATAAGTTACAGCCAGTCTCATAATTATAACGCACACTTTATATCGGAATAATTATTTATAAATGGACCAAACGATTTAAGTTTTTCTGCCAAGCTAAACGAGTTAGTTTACTAGATGATATGTAAGAAAAATTTTGGAAAAATTGCGTTTATTCCGAATTAAGAAAAAAATAAACCAATCCGTCTAACTTGACAGAAAACCCAAAATCGTTTGGTCCATTTATGAAAAGTTATTCTGATTTAAAGCGTGTGCCATCAACTGTGAACCGACTGTACGTCTAGACATTGCGAAATAGCCTCAACTATTTGTGTACCGCATAACAAACTGCAAGACACCTTTGACATCTAAAAGCTGACAACGAACTGTTTCAGACTCGTGGAGCTGCCTCGCAATGTCTAGACACAGCTATATACGTAGTTCTTTTAAATGAATTTTACATTAACATTCGATAGCGATGAAATAATAACATTTAATATAATTTTCTGTGATATATCGATGCTTGACAGATTGTACCTTCATTATGAATTTAAATATCATTTTGAATAAAAGTTGATCGACTATGATTTGATAAATCACGCTTTCCTATAAATGTTGCTGAATTACTTTACGACGAGCTTTTGCAACATTTGAATTGTTATAAATTTTCGATCCTTGTATATCTATTCTATTACTTTGCGAAGAAATGCTCGATTGACGACACATGGAAGCGCAAGAAATTGATGAGGATTTCGAAGGAACGGGTGCTGGTTTCAGTGGGAGATTCGGCAATAATATTCGTTTGCTGTACTGACCCGTAGAACTGCCATAACCACGATGGGACATCTTTAATAAATGCGAAACTGTCTCCGAATGGTTCGTTCCGTTGAAGTCCCTTAAGGCTGCTGCACTCGGTGTAGTGTTATTGTGGCTTTTATTAATATCCTCCCTGTATAAACAATAATTACAAGTCAATTATGACAAAACTGTGAAGATATTCGAAGAATTTAAGAGTAGTACATTTTTACTTAATATGTTTCTTACAATTGACTTGGATAATTTATATTTTGCATAAAGATCCGCAATTTAATAATGATAATTTCATGGGAGTCGCTTACCTATCGGTGACGGACCACCCATTAGGCGCCGCGGTCGACGCAGGTGAAAATGTGTCCTTGGAAACCTGCCACCCTTTCATACTACTAGTTGCTGCTTTCGTAACCACTTTCTCATCCTGTCCAGTCTTTATTCTGACAGATGGATGCCACTTGCTCTTGCTACCGCTGCTTTCCATTTTGCCATTTGCTTCCGACTGACCGTTCTGATACTTCTTCAGACTTGTAACGGTGCTGCAGCCGGAACCGTTTTGTGTTTTCGTACACTGTGCTATGTTGCTTTGGCTCTGCGAAATATTACTGCCATTCGTTTTCGATGCTGACTTCTGCGTGTCTTTTGTGGCGAGAACCGTTTTAGGCGAAGCAGTCTTTATCGGACACCCTTTTTGGACGCCGTTAGTACCACTAGAGAGAGCGTTCGGTTTCGACGCGGTATTTGAATTTATTTTACTCTTCACCGACCCAGCAAAATTGACGTCTTCTTCTTCGCTAGATCCGTCGTAAGGGACCAAACTATTTTCGTTCAAGATCTTGCCATTTTTAATGTGCATGATTAACCTCGGTTGCATTTTGTCTTGCATCTTCTGTGGCAACTCTGGCCCAATAAAATTCGTTACTTTCTGTGTGGAGAACTGTGAATCTGGATTCTTGTTCACCGACGCTTGCGAACTCGTTTCCGAATCTTCGCTGCTCTCTTTAATAGTCGTCGAGCCGTTCATCGATCCGTTCAACGTAATCAGTCCAGACGTTGACGCTTTAGGGCTTACGGTTCTATTCATAGGACTTCCAGGCGAGGATAATGTATTGTTCATGGTCAATGTGCCATTTAATTTAACAGTCTGTTGATTCTGAACCTGAGATTGCGTCGATTGCTCCATCTCGAAAATCATGATATAGGCGTTTGTACTCAGTACATTACTCAAACTAATCGGACGAACACAATTATCGTCGAAAGAATAATAATTGCCGGTTGAAACCTTGGCAACTGCAGTATAATGCCCACAATTCACCGATGGACCCATATGCGTGACTATTGACGTCAGTTTGTATGTAAGCGGTTGTGCAGGCTCCCCTGGCTCCCTCCAGAGATAAGGACCCATATCGATTGTTTGTTTAAAACCTATGTGCTTGGATATCTTCCCGCCTAGAACACTGAACCTCTTCAACTGCACGCAAAGCACTTTCGGAGCTCGTTCTAGGCTGAACTGTTTCGTGGCAGGAACTCTTCGTTTACAAGCTTCGCATTTGTAATCATTGTTATCTAGCTGTTCTCGACTAAAGTAACTACTCAACGCCTCGTCCAGAGTACTTGCTTTCCGTATATCTACCAATAAGTCCTACGAAAAAAGACTTGAACATTAATAATAAAATATTTTAATCACATCGGGTCAATCACTTAACTGCACCACCTAACTTTACTCTGTGTATTCGCGACGGTTTTCCGATTAAAGCGAGTCCAAACACTCACGTTGGGTATCGTTTTAATTAGAAAAATGTCACGAACATGTTGGTGAAAGTTTCATAAAAAAAATTCGATTTTAAACTTTTAAAAAATTATTAAAAACAAACTGTCTCGGTAACTATGACTTTTTTAAACATCACGCATTACAATACAAAAGCTCAAGATCACCTTTATATCTCGATAAAATATCAAGACATCCAAAAGCTAATGATCGCATCGCATGTCTTCTTTGACATAATGGAACTTTTATTTGAAACGTTTTGTTATGCAACGAGTAGGTTACGAGTAAATTCAGGCGGTACAGTTCAGCGACTGTGTGTTGCGAATTTACACGTACCTGAAAATGCTGAAATGTAGTAGAAACATGCCGACATTGTAGGCACTTTACTTCAGTACGAATATAGCCACCAAAGATTTGATTAATAGGAGTTGTCTCTTTAGAGTAACTGTCTAATTTGCTAGCTTTGTGTCTGGCTAAATAAGCTTTCTCCATGCCTTCTAATAAATAACGTAAAAATTCGTGAGCGTCTTCTTGTTGTCCTGGCACCATGGTTCGGCAAATGACTGGCAAACAAATTGGAAAGATTATTTACAAAGATAACTTAAAACATTGACAAATATACTACGATTTGTAAATACTCACGCTTCAATTTATTGTATATATAAAATGGCTTAATAGCACATCCAGATTTTTGATGACTAAATTGTAAAGTCTTTGCGACCGCACAGGTAAGGCACTCTCCGCCTGCATCTAAAACTAACATACTATCAAGATAGAATACAAAAACATGATAGATTATAATTTATCGAGATCTACATTGTCGAGAAGACACAATCTATCGTAACTCACCATTTTGTTCGCATCTCGACGTGTGGTGTGCATCCGACAATAACCAGTTAACAAGCGCCGGTACATGAAACAATGCTTGAAGCGTGCTGTTCAAATAACAAGTATTTCCAACATTGTACATGCCAGCACCGACGGGAAATGTGCCTTTCCATCCTAAAGTGATTTTCTTCGAAGAATAAAGTGTAACGGTTGGTTCCGGTAAACTGGGCCCCTTGGATGCTCTTTCATTCTTCTTCCCATAATTCCCACTGTCTTTCACCTTCTCCTCAGAATTCTCAGAGTTCGGTAAACTTAGCACGATGTATTTGGCTTTGAGCTGATCCAAAATCGTTGTTTGATAATCCTCCACTTCTGTATACTTAATTTCCGATTGTAGAATCCTAGATGCGCTACCAACTAAATTCGCTGATAGGTCATCCGATGTTTTCGATTGACTGGTCTCCAGAGTACGACGGAGCGTGGCCGCTACCGGGTCGCAAATGCTCACAGCAGGCATTGTTGTTACGTTTTCTTTTGTATCAAATGTTTCTTATCTGTTACTCCTATAAGCAATTTAAAAAAATCAATATTTCGCTACACAAAATAACACAGCTAGCATTTAGCAAACAATACAATCAAACAACAATGTTTACAATACATACAATATTTTCTTGATTTTTTAATTATTTACACGAGTTATCGATTTGAAAGTATTCCAAATCGATGCAAAAGAAACGAAAATGAAATGTTCGCGTTTGATTATTAATTCCATTTGAATTTTACCGTATTATCGGAGATTTTGTTCTCTATATGAAATCGAACACGTGAGATTAAATATGGCAAGTAAATAAATGATACGATATTCGTCCCGAAAGAAGTGTAGAAAAGCACATAATTTTGTTTTAGCGAACGATAAAATAACCCAATTACACCGTACGTCACTTTGCCAGTCGCGTCGAACTAAACAAAACGGTTTAATAGCACAATAATCGTACATTTTTCCTGTTCGCATTCAAGATACATGCGTGCGTGCGTGCATGTTACAGATATAAGGATGCCGCAGATGTCGAAGTGAAAGGGTTAATTCCACAACTAATTCATGTAGAAAGGCACTGTTAATAACGAATCGATATTTCACTTGTAGAAACCGTCCGATAGAAAAACGTGAAAAACGAATCGCTCGAAGCCCGATCGGTAATTACACAATATTCGATCGAAAACTAAGTAACGAAAACCAGGAAAAGCACGCGGCATGTAATAGATACCGCGCGAACGGATTCATTGTTTACCTTCTCCTCGTGATTATACACGTTACAGCCTGTACTGAGTATTTTTATCGTCGTTACCACGGTGCATTTCACATAATAGATGAAATTCTCGGATCGCGGACACGTAGAATCACAATGCTATCGATTTATTCGAAATTCCACACGCTTACGTGCTCCAAAACGGTTACCGGATCGGTTTAACTGAGGGCGCGTGTCTCCGGCCACGAGTCATTTTTTCCCGCGTACTTTCTCACACTTACCCAACTGTCGTTTCGACGCGTGAAACGGTAACGGTAATTTCAATGAAAATCACTGTTAAAAATACCACGGATCGGCACTACACGACATTTTTCGAACCGTTAGTTTCAGGCATATGAAATCAAAGCCCATCCTCTATCGTGATGTCAGCCATTTGCAATTACACGGGTGGCCATTAAACTTTTTCTGATGGACCGTGCGACGTGCAACCTTAGACTATATATACTTATAGACTCGACTTCGGATAACCACGGATATTTCCAAGATTACTGAAGATTATTCTATGATTATTCTACTTCATCTACCAGATGACGGACTTGGACAAAGTGATATAGTCTGTTGAGAACTCTGTATAACATGTCTCTGTTTCACATGTCGTTGATCTCTGTTGGTAGACGCGTGATCATAACGGTATTGAACGGTATTCAAAATTGCTATACTGACGACCGATCGCTTATAAATTTATTATTACAGAAATTTCCAGAAATTCTTCGCAGACACTGTGTAACGGGAATTGAAAGTAAAAAATGTCATTTTAGCCTTCTGAAGTTATTGATAAGTCGACCAACAGCGGCGTGCGAACATCTTGTAGATTTTTATGGTGGTACGATCACATTTTTATTGTTTGCTGTTGTTTGCACAACAATGAAAACGTTCAATCGAAACTTGAAAACGAAGCTGCAAAATCGCATCTTTTTATATATATATATATATATATATATATAATATTTTACTGAAAAATCATCCGTTTCTAGCCACAAGATTTCGCCGCAAGGTAGCGTTACAGTTCGCTTTATTGACGGAGAATAGATAAAAGTATATTTATATAAAAATAATTTCTATTATTATTGAAGTTTCCATTGTTAACATTTTTTCATAATAATGTAATCAAATCTATATATTACCAAATTTCTATTGAATATCTATAACGAATCGCGTTTTTCATCGCGAGGTTCTAATCGATCTTTTACATTTTACATAATGTCTCTGATAATACAGATGCAGAAAATTCTAGCAAACGTTCCTGTATTTTTAGAATATTTTTGCTGCTCCACATTTAAAGAAATAAAGAATAACATAGAAATCATGTCCTTATCATAAATTCGGTTTAGATCTGTATACTTTTAATCGAAATAACACCACAGTAATATTTATTTAGTATATTATAAGCGTTCCAAATCGTTAACATTCATCTTATTAACTAATGCAACGTTGTATTCTATTTTGACTGAAACGATCTTCATTGGCGTTGTAATAGTTTAGTGGTACTTGTATTTCCTGTGTCCCCCTATAAATTGAATAACATTTTGTTATTGTAGAGTATTCATAGTATTTCAATCGAGAAATACTTTTAAAATAATAAACTTACTCAAACGCAGATAATTCATTATATAGAATGTGATTGATCCTGCGACAGCAACTTGTATGATAGGTGCTAAACCCGACTTCAGAGGATGTATGTATTTATGCTGCCAGCGCCAGAAAGCTACAATGAGATGATAACTTTAAAGCTGACTTATATCATAAATTATACTAGACTTCTAACTCTACGCAATGACGATACAGTCACTTTTACTCTTTTTAACCTTTTACATACTTATCGAAAATATTTGCAGGAAAAATCCTACTGTAATATTTTTTCCAGTTTCATTTTACACTTCGAAATATAAAATATGATTGATCGAATCGAACAAATACATCGAATTCAAACGAGAAGTATGATGTAAGTGAAATAGAGGGTGATCACGAGAGGGAGAGTGGAATCGTTACGCAATTATTAAAGTATAATATAGCCATTTTGACACAGAAAATAAGTACCTCGTGAACATAAACCAGCAAAAGGACGGAGTCCCATCTCACGTCGTCCAACCCATTTAGTTAGCTCGCCAAGTTTCACTTCCCCGAACGGTGTATCGGCTGTAAATGTATATATTCACAAATAAAATTTTTAAATTAACATTCAATCAAGAGATCAGTGACGACGAAACTCACGTTTTCCATAATACCGAGCAGGATCGTACGGGCCGTGTACGCTTCTATCGTATTCCTTCGGATACAATCCGATATTCATATTTGCTACTACACGAGACTCGCAGTCGAAGAATTGAAGTTGAACGTTGAACGTCCGGAACGTTCGTCAGAACGTATCACGAACTGGCTGTCGGTCGATCACAGTCGATCACGATCATAGGATAGGTTCAGATTGGTTTAGATTTCAGATAGGTTATTGTGGCCTTGCCATGCAGGCACTGCGGGCGTAACTCCTTGTAAAGAAAATCTCTAGAACAATGGATTGTACCAGCAGAGAGGATATGAGAGTCACTGATATATATACTATGGATACAAGATTCCCATAAGCCAGCCGTACAGCCGTTGAAGCCAGTAGAAGAAGGGACTTTCTTTTGCCAGCGCCGCCAAATGTCGATGCTGGGACCAATGTTGGGATATTGGGCGGGCTGCGCGCGCATGCGCGACAATTCTGGCGACAGTGAAGTACAAAGTTGGGGTACCATAGTCACCCCACATAATTTCGCAAAATGTTTTTTTTATGAAAAGGTCTCAGAAGCGTAAGGTTTTAAGGGAAGGGCAATAACAGTTGTTCGGTATCACCCGCGAAGGCCAAGGTACATAGTGTCGCATGGTTTAACGATGTTTTGAAGCATTCCAGCTGTTGCTTAGGACTGTAGGACGCACAGACGTTCCTGCATGTGGTCGCGCATGCGCGTGCAACCCGCCCAACATCCCAACACTGGCTGGAACACTGATGTTATTTTAGTGTGCGTCTCACTGATGTATATATATATATATATATATATATATATATATCAGTGGTGTGTCTGCGCGTGGCGAAGTGAGGCAAAGAGTAGAGCTCCACGGGTGATCGTGGGGTGCGGAGGGAAGCATAGTTCATAGTCCGACATTTGATGGCGCCTCTTGCAAACTGGGAAAATCTTCTTCTGAACGGCAGGCTGCTCGTATCCATAGTATATATATCAGTGATGAGAGTGCTCACGCCCGGGTCTGAGTTGCCACCACTTTTTGGCACGCTCACGCTTAGCACGGAACAGCTCCTATGCATACGGTAGAGCCCACTTTTACCACGAAACAGAGACCACACTGTTTTAGCATGAAACAGAACCTTTACTAGCCTGTGGCATAAATCAGAAATAGTTTCAACCGATGCTTCGTGCGATATAACCACGTATCGGAAATTGCTAAATGCGGTAATAATCATATCTTTATTAGAAGAACGCGTGCGGAATTGACATAAAAAGTGTAATAAAAAAAACAATTGTAATTAAAATCACAATAAACATAATAAAAATTAAAATTTCAATAACAATTAAAATCACAATAAAAATAGAATCACACACACACACTTTAAATCGGAATAACTTTTTTAAGAATGGACCAAATGACTTCAATTTCTCTGTAAGGCTAGAAGAATTAGTTCAGTAAACGACTTATAAAAAAATTTGAGTTGGTGTCACCCGAATATTTCGGTGTTCTCATACGCCCTCTTGAATGCATTCTAGCTGGAGTAAGAAATAGAAGGCCATCAACGTGATCTCGTCGGTGCAGAAGGCCACTAAGGAGATTCTCGTCGTGTCGGTAAGAAGGAAAATCGTCACGGAACTATATTGATGTGAATTGTTACATTCTGCACCGAACGTATTGCAGATATGGGCAAAAAATTCCTAGATATATTAATTCCCACTTTAAATTTTGTATGACATACCTCTATTTGTAATTTCAAAATATTTCGTAAACGAGAATTATTACCTTACACAT
>CM052313.1:5393354-5423558 GCA_028455605.1 Lasioglossum malachurum | reverse complement strand
AAAAAAAATAAAGTATGCCGGCGAACGGGAAGGATGCGGGAGGGAAAAATCCGCTCTACGCATAGGCAGCTGATCCAGGCTAAGCGTCCGCTCTACCGTGCGCATAGGAGTTGATCCAGGCTAAGCGTCCGCTCTACCGTACGCATAGGAGCTGATCCAGGCTAAAAGTGGGAGGCGGAAATCCGCTCTACCGTACGCGTAGGAGCTGATCCAGGCTAAGATTTTGTGTGGGGGCAGCACTATACCGGAGGCATCGAAAACCCGGGCGTGAGCACTCTCATATTCTCTCTGTTACCAGATTCAACCAGATTTTACTCATGTACTGCTCATGTACTCAATCATACTCAATTGTACTCAATTGTACTATATAGGGGGATTTCGAATCAGAGACAATGACTGGACAATGACAATCAGAGATGACCAGAGATGATCAGAGATTGTCAGAGATGATGCAAAGATGATCAGAGAGCATCAGAGAGGATACTCTTGGACCATAGACGGCCCCTACACGGTCAATCAGGAAATGACAGTCTGATTGAACCAGATTGAACAGTCAGACTGAATGGACTGAGCAGGACTGATGTCATTCCTGACTTCAATCTGCTTCAATCATTTACAGCCAATGAAAATTATCTGGAAATCCGTCAGTCCACTTCATCAGTCCGTCAATATTGGTCAGTATTCAATCAGAATGGCAGTCATGTCCAGTCACGTCCAGTCACGTCGAAGATTGACATTCTGATTGACCGTGTAGGGGACGCCTTATATCCGTACGGAGTTTCACCCAGTTTCACCTCCGGTCTGTGTGTAGTCTATGACATAGAGTAATCAGTCATGCGTTCTTACGACGTGAGTTTAGAAGCCGCGTAAATATGGCCGCGGCAATAACGAGCGGTTACCATGGTCGTGTGTAATGAGTGCATGTGATATTTGTGATTTGTGTTCTGTGATGTACGGTGTACAGTGATGAGATCAATGTATCATTGGCAAAGATGAGCGAAAGGAAGTTTACTCGCGGCTTGGGTAAACCAGGCATGGCAGCTCAATTGCGAGAGACTGTCTCCCAGGTAGTACGCGAGAGTACCGTACAGGTAGGACCGCTGACATTCTGATTTCGTTACTTTTTGCCGCTCGATCTTCGCGATCAATTTTCACTCGAACCTCCTAGAACAATTTCACAATGACAATTCAGACCGATAACAGTTTGTTTTCCTTGACACTATTCGTCAATACATTCATTAGAATTTTAATTCATTATTCATGATAATTGCTGTCAATCCTGTTGACAGAAATTCTCCCTATAAATATATTTCGAATTGTGAAATAATTAAATAAATATTTCACTAATTCACGCTGTTTATATTGACTTTGACAGACCACCGATAGATTTATCAACTAATTGTGGAGTTATTCATATGAAATTCGGTTTATTTCGATGATACTGTTATTCAGTTTAAAACATGTCTATTTATGGTAGCGAATATCGCCTTTTTTTTGTACTGTCGGATCATTATTATTATTACTTCCTTGAATCAAGGACAAATTATATTCTTTTTGTACATCGTTGTTTGTCCCATTTACTATCATCACATAATAGAGATTGATATAAATTGGTGTTTAACTTCTAAAGAATGTACTGGTAGAAGTTCTAATCTGCATGCGTCGTGCATTACTTGAATTAACAATTTAGTATGCGAATTAAATTAATATACACGTGAGTACTGTTCTCTTTTTTTTTATTTAGCTCATCAGAATTACTATTTATTTTCAGAGCAAACCACATTTAGTAGAACCCATAGATTTCGAAAGTTTTGTATTAAAGAATAAAACTTTATTACAAAACGACCCTCAGAGAGAGCTTCTACTCTATCCTCAGGACGACGTCTCTGTGAGTTTTTGTTCGCTATTTCTTATCTATTTATCAAAATTTGCATCCGTTGTATGATAAATTATCATGAATTCATGCACAGGATGTTACCGAGGTCGGACTATACCTACAAGAATATATTGCTATGTTTTCCTGGAACAGTTAAATAAAAGTATTTTTCCCTTACAGCAAGTAGTATTGCCCAGAAGATACCGTACTCTTACACCAACAGTACCGCAAGTCTCAGATAATGGCGAAGGAGGGGAGAATCTTCTTACAAAGGAATGTTTACGAAGTTATACATCCAACTGGAACCTGATACATTATAAATATTCTGCTTATAGTGGAACTTATCTTGAATTGCCTAAGTATGTCTTTTACCCTTGTCATATCTGTACTCCCACACTAGCATAAATATTATTGTGTTTCCTATAAACAATGTGTGAAACTTAAAGTTACATTTTTACCTTTCTCTTTTCTTTTTAGAATAGCAAAAACAGACGATTTGAAAGATGAGATATACGAAATCGATACTGAAGTAGACCAAGTTGACGAGGTAAACTATTCTGCTTTAAGGGCTTAGTCTCGTTTCCAGGATTGTAAGGTTGCGGGATGCGCCTTCTCATTTCTCGATAATGCAAAGATGAGGTTTTTCGGTAATCAAAAGCGCTAGATAGGTCCTCAAAAGTCCTATTTTTATTCCTCGTAAAAGTAAAATTGGGACTTTTGAGGACGAGTGCGGCCTAGATTGATTTTTTATCTAGCCCTTTTGACTACTAAAATATAATCATAAGCAAGATTTGTCCATGAGATATTGTTCGTTACAAGTTATAATTATAGTTATATTTATAGTGTTAATTGTTTTTTATTCAATTCATTGTTCGGGGAATTAATTTACAACACAACAACGTTAGTATCTTCAAAAAATTGTTTTCGTGATAAATATACTACTAGCTTCTTTTTTTTTGTGTATGGAAACAATTTCGCATTGTAATAATAATTTGTTTAATGTCACCAGGAGTCAACGAAGAGTAATGGAATCACGAAAGAGGGCTATCTGATGAAAGGACCAGAAATTGGAAGCAGCGACCGAATGTTTGCACATATTGGCTCGAAATCATTTAAAAGACGCTTTTGCCACCTTAGACAAGAAGTTGACGGCACATATATTCTCGAGTTTTTTAAAGATGAGAAAAAAGGCGAAGCGAAATTAACGATAGTTATGGATTTTTGTACCGAAGTTGCGAGGAACCCGAAACGTGGAAGGTACTGTTTTGAATTAAGAATGAGCGGGACTCATAAATCGTATACTTTAGCGTCAGACAACGAGGCGGACATGCAGGATTGGTTATTAAAGTTGAGCTCAGTATTGCAGCATTATAAACAACAAGAAGAAAAGCGCGCTGCATCGTTGGAAAGAGCGTGCAATACACCTCCTCCCTCGCCTCAACCTATGCAGGTAATAAACGTAAAAATAAAACAGACATACCAGATTCTTTAACATTTGTAACTTTTCTAGGTTCTGTAAGAATTAAACATTTTTTATTGGTATTTCCAGGTTTACGGAACATTGAAAGGCTTAGAGCAGAGCATGAATCCGCAATTGATTAAATATTCCAGAGAAACAGATACAAGTATAGCATTAGTCAGACGTGAAAATCGTAAACGACTGTTTAGTATTTACCCTCATATTCCACACAGTAAGCAACAACCAGGATGTTCCAACGAGCAGAACCTGGACCCGTTCAAAGAGCAATTCGGACACAGGATTTTTGTGAAATGCGAAAGTCTTAAATTTAGATTACAAGCGCCTATAGATGAAAAGGAGTCATTATGTCAGGTGGAACCGTATCAAACAACACTGAGCCTTTACGATGCAAGAAATGGTAGAAAACTCGCCGAAAATTTTCATTTCGATATCAATCATGAAGTTGTCCAAGGAATGATAAAAGAGTTGAGTCCTGTAGGTATTATGACGGAATCTACGGATAATATAAAATTACCAGATGATTTAAAAAATGTATCTTTAGAGTGGATGAAATATCCAAAACAGGTTTGTCGTTTTAAATATTTATTGTATATTACGATTATCATATTATATAATTGATTAACAATATTTTCTTCACGTTTACAGGCCATATTTAGCATTAGTAACCCTCATCCCGATATATTCTTGGTCGTAAGAATAGATAAAATATTACAAGGAAATATATGTCAAACTTCGGAACCATATTTGAGAGCTACGAAAGATCCACGCTTAGGTTTAAAAGTTCACAAACAAGTCAGAGCTTGTTGCCAAAGGTAAATTTTACTAGAACTTTATCAAAAAATTATTGTAAAATTTCGATCAATGCGAATTGTATTTTTCAGACTGGGAAATTACAGAATGCCTTTCGCTTGGGCTGCCAGACCTTTGTTTCGATTATATAGTAACGAACTAGATACATCATCTGATTTTCCAGCAATATATAGGCAAGAAGGAAATAAAATAAAGGATGAGGAATTGCTGAAACTTCTCTCAGAGTACAGAAAGTATATGTCTATGTAGTACAAACAAAGTCGCGTACGAATGTTTATTAATGCGTTCTTTTATTTTAGGCCTGAAAAACTTAGTAAATTGACTGTGATACCAGGATGGTTAAAAATAAAAATTGAGTCAATTACAGAACTACCTGAAAGTATGTTTCGATTCTTAACGGATTATAATGAAACAATGAAAAGTATCTAGGTTCCTTTTCTCTTTCCAGACACACTGTCTACGTCCTTAGCAGCTTTAAAGCCATTCCCATTGCCTCCGACTTCGGAACCGACTCTCGAAGTGGCAGAATTCGAGTGTACTTCGGAAAAAGATGTTCATCCTTATACGACATACATCAATCACCTTTACGTTTATCCGCAAACTCTGTGTTTTGATACTCAAAAAATATTTACCAGAGCCAGGAACATTGCGTGCATCGTTGAACTACGAGACGAAGATAGTGAAAATGCTACACCTTTGAGAGTACGTGTATACTTTAGTTTTGCTCGAACAGGTTGCCATAATATTACTAACATGATTCTCTCGCTTTCGATTATGTAGTGTATATACGGAAGACCCGGTGCTCCGCTTTTATGTCTACGCGCGTGTTGCTCGGTTTTACATCATAACGCAATTCCTTCGTGGTACGAAGAAATTAAAATACGACTGCCAACGAAACTACATTCGAAACATCACTTGCTTTTCTCTTTCTATCACATAAGTTGTGATATGAACAAGAAGAAGGAAAACGGAGTCGAAAATTGTGTTGGTTACGCATGGTCCCCCTTGCTACATAAAGGAAGGTAGGACAACAAAACATTCAGTCATTTTATAGTCACTTATATTAAAAAATCGTGTATTTTCTACAGACTGAATGTGGATATGGATATGAACGTACAAACTCTACCCGTAGCGACACATTTACCTTCAGGATATCTTTCGATACAGCCTCTTGGGTTGGGAAAAGGGGTAAGAATGAGGTCAAACGAAATATGTATGGCATGGGTTTGGAGAACTTTCGACAACATTTTGGAAACGGGAATTTTTTATAATTGTAGAACGCAGGACCAGAAATCACGTGGATCGATTCTCAGCGACCAGTATTCACAGTAGCGTTCCAATTAATTTCCACTGTGTTCACGCGCGACGTGCATTTGCATAATTTGTTTGCCCACATGGAACGAATCCTGGATACAACGCAGGGAGCAATACCAGCGGATTCGGAGACGTGCAAAATATTAAAAGCTGCTCATGCAGTACAGCTAGTTACCGTTATTACATTTCTTCCTACTATACTGAACCAACTGTTCACATTATTAACGCATACGATGAACGACGAAGTCGGATTATTTATAATAAGAGTTTTAATACACTTTATAAATATGGTACACGAAGCTGGTAGAAAGGAAACTCTCCAAGCTTATATCAAGGTAAACATTCCTGGAAGACGTAACCTTTTTTATCGTCTATAAATAATAATTAGGGATACAAGGAAAATGTTAATCTTGCACTGACGTATTTTATAGTTCGTTTTTGTATCGCCAACACAAGGAAACGGCAGTGTTACAGTTCACGAACAGTTGGGAAAGCATCTTCCTATACTGTTACAGCCTAGTAATACTGATTTTCTTGTGGTAAATAAGTTTATGCACCACTCCAGCTTCTTCTTTGAAATAATGATCAAAAGTATGGCGCAACATTTACTCGCAACGGGTAGAATAAAGGTGGGTCCTGTAATAGGACGTTAATAATTAATCCATAGATTATCGGAGTAAATGTATTAACTGAACTGTTTTACAGATGCACAGAAACGAAAGGTTCTCCAGAGAATATCATGAGAAAATCAAGAGCTTGGTAGACGTTATTATGCCGTATCTTATGACTAAATACAAAGAAATGCCCGTCGAAACTCACGAGTTGAACAAAAGTCTCGCACAATTTTTAAAAGTAAGTGAACGCAACGTGTTCTCTAGAAGTTTGTCTTTGCGAAGTCGGGCGTGTTAACCAATGACAATTTTCATAGCGATGTCTCACGTTCATGGACCGCGGATTTGTTTTCTGCCTAATCAATTCATATATAGACAACTTTTCCCCGGGCGATCCACGTACATTACACGACTTCAAATTCACATTTCTGCAAATAATCTGTTCCCACGAACATTACGTATCCTTCAATTTGCCAATGATGCAATCACGAATCACCTCCAAAGGTAATATTATAATCACCATTATTATTATATTCAGTATCTTCAACTACGTAATATATAACGATTTTATGCTTTATTCAGAAGATACAGAGAGTGATCCAGAATGTGATGGTATGTTAAGTTACGTTCATACACTCCCGTCTTTATTGTGGTTTGTTACTGTAGCCATAGCGAGTGGGAGATGCGCACAATTTTTTGATATTCGATCACCATCAATCACTAGATTTATAGAGAATCTTTTCATGGCATTCTTATTTGTTGCTATGCAAGCTTGATTTATTATATCGTTGAGATGCACCGAGTATCGAAGGTTTTATAAGTTAACCCTTTGAACTCGGAGGTATTTTTACTCGAAAATTAGACATTTCTTCCGACTTAGAATATTTCCGTTCCCTATGATTTTTTAAATTTTATAGATATGAAATTGGAATAATATCTCATACAGTACCTAAATGTTTAGTAATTGGTTAGATACCGACACATGTAATAGTTTTTAGTGGCGCCTCAGAGTCACCGTTCGAGTGCTAAGGGTTAATAGGATATTTCGTAATCACACTACATCTATAGTATGCTCACACTTTGTTTCACGTTATTTCAAGCATAGTATCGTATAAACTGCACGATTCTATAAACATTTTATAAATACAAAATTAGCAGAACAATATGAATTAATCGATTTCTATGAAAAATTGTTTTCAGTGGCCTTGACAATTTACAACATGAATAAATTATGGAATAATTTTATTTTAATTTCATTTGATATTTAATGTTTTTAGGTGGACTTTGAATGTCTATATATACATTTATGTGTTCATATCATCAGTTTCATTAAAAGTAAAACAGATTCATTAACATCAAGGTATTCGTTACAGATTTAATTAATGAGTACTGTTTATCCGAAGACTTCTGTAAACATCACTTTTTGGTTGGATTGTTGATGCAAGAGGTAAAAACGTCTTTGAATGAAATTGTACAAATTCGAAAAGTGGCGATGGCTACCTTAAGAGATTTAATGGCGAAACACGAACTCGACGATAGATATCAGAATAAGGTAAATCGGTTATAACTCGATCATTCGTGATAATTAAGTTGCAAGTAGTAGTTTAAAATAATTCTATTCGCGCAGGGTCAATTAAGTAGAATAGCGTCCGTTTATATACCATGGCTGGGGATCGTATTGGAAAATTTGCATCGGCTGCAATCCGTACACGATAGTAGTAAAACAGAAGCTAAGCAAAATGGAACCAACAGAATATCAACCAGTAGCTCATTCTTAGCGAACAAAGATACTAGTAGCGTCACAACAGCTACTGGAACTCCAAAGTCAATTCACAGGTAAGATTGAATAATAACTATTTGAACCTTTTGCGCTCGCAGCTATTTCAACTCGAAAATTAAACATATTTCTTTCGACCTAGAATAATTTGATTTTACATGATCTTTACCTTTTCATGGATATGAAATTGATGTAATACCTCATACGTAAATGTTTAGCAATCGATTAGATATCAACATATTTTTAATAATTTAAACAATATTTTGTATAATGGTACAGCAATTTTTAGCAGTGACTCTCCGAGTCGACACTCATATAATGTAAATAATTTCCACCAAATATTGCACACAGGCTCACAGTCAATTTGGATACACAGTCTCCGATAAGGGCGTCCATGCATTTACGAGATTCTACGTACTTCGCGGCCATAGCAGGCCAGGGTTTAGTCAATGGATATTCGTGTACTAGCATAGAGTCGGATACGTCAACGATATCTGGTGTCTCGCAGTCAAATATATCCCAAGAAACTACAATTGTGATCCGAGAACCAATCGAAAATGGCACCGGTGAGAAGAAGAGACACTCGCGGTCCCTAAGCGTTACACAGTCATCTTCAAGATGCGATAAATTGCAGTCGTCCGAAGTGAAGGATATTCTGCTTTGTTTCTTATTTGTTATAAAATACTTGGGCGACCATCAAGTTATCGCTTGGTGGCAGCAATGCAGTGATCTTGAAATTTTGAACTTTTTCTCGGTGATAGAGTAAGTCGATGCCTACAAATTGCAATATCGAAAGATTTCTCCTCACTGCGCGGAAAGTGAATGCATTCGAATCTTCTCTTTTAGGATGAGTCTTTATCAATTCAAGTATATCGGGAAGAGACAAATTACAACAAACGTGACAAACAATTCTGGAAAACCTCGAACAGTGAAGGCGATGACGTTACCAGCTAGAATGGCGCCTCCTGATTTTTCCAGCGAAGGACCAGCTACCAGCACTTTACAACCCCATAACAACACTCTTCGAGAAAATCTTGTCGAAAATGACACTGGAAAGGTCCATCAAGTTTTATTAGAAGCAAATATGGCAACAGAAGTTGGTCTTATCGCATTAGATTGTTTAGGATTGTTCTGCCTCCATTTTAAGGTATGATACTACACATTTCCGTTCACACGGTTGTCTAACCGGAGGGCAATGAAATTAACGTGCGTTTTTGCAGGATGTACTTTTAGCAACGAACGGTGATAATCCCATTATGCAAAAAGTTTTCAATATATATTTATCATTCTTACAAGTTGGCCAGTCGGAGACTTTGTTACGCCACGTTTTTGCCAGCTTCAGAGCTTTCCTAAACAATTACTCTATAATTCTTTTCCAAGGTATGCATTCCAATAACATCTGAAAGAGTCGTTAGGCAGGTGTTATTAATCATAATTAATTTTACAGGGAATGCAGTCCTTTGCGGGCGTTTATGCTACGAGTTATTGCGCTGTTGTAACAGTAAATTAAGTTCTATTAGACAGGAGTCTTGCGCATTGGTTTACCTACTCATGAGAAGTAATTTTGAGTTTACCAGTCGAAAGGGTTTGACTAGAGTTCACTTGCAAGTAAGCGAGATTTATAAAATTTAATATTTTTGTATTTTTTTATTGGCGAACGAAGATAGAAGTGTGTTTAAAATGTTTTATGCATTTATTTGTAAAACAGGTGATAATCTCTGTTTCGCAAATGCTTGGAAACGTGATTGGATTGAATAACTCAAGGTTTCAAGAATCATTGTCGTTGATAAACAGCTATGCTTCCTCTGACAAAGTAATGAAAGGTACAGGTTTTCCAGTAGAAGTGAAAGATCTCAATAAAAGAATCCGGACCGTTCTAATGGCGACCGCGCAAATGAGAGAGCACAATAACGATCCAGAAATGTTAGTTGACCTGCAACACAGTTTAGCCAACTCTTACGCCAGTACGCCGGAATTAAGATATACTTGGTTGGAAACTATGGCTAGAAATCATGCGAGGGATGGAAATTTTTCAGAGGTACGCATTTTTATGTACACTCCATAAGTCACCGGACACTTACTTATCTTCTACAAAATGGTAATTAAAGATGTAGCTATTATACGATCATATTTGAATGGATAATTAACTATATACATATACTATTTGAATAAATGTTGGAAACAGAGATTGAGAAATGGTTGAAAAATTAGAAAATACAAGAATAATACTTAAAATTTAGAAAATATATGATATTTTAGTCATATTTAATTTATTTTCTTTAATTTTTTTCTTTAACAAAAAATCGTCTGTATCGAAATTTGAATAAGTGTCCGGTGACGGCGGGAGTGTATCCTCGAATAACTGGATTTATTAAAAGAATTTTAATACAACTATTTTATCTTAGGCTGCTTGCTGCCATTTACATATTGCCGCATTAATGGCGGAATACTTGAAATTGAAAAAAGTTCACACGTGGGGTGCAGAAGCGTTCGACAAAATCTCTGAGAACATTTCTAGGGACGAGTGCAGTCTGAAACTCGATGCTGGTGAGATTTGTATGTTTTCTACACGTTTCTATTATGATTTATATTTATACATATATTCAACCTGTTCCATCTTTTTAATTTTAATCTTTTACATTGCGTATATGTGATTTGCATGGTGTAATTTTTATCTTAATATATATTCTAATTTTAGAAAGTAAAATTATTCACATACGCCCTTAAACAATTCATTTTCCGATCTTACTATTTTAGGTGTACAAGATATTCACTATAACGAGTACTTACTCCTCGAACAATTGGAAGTTTGTGCTGAGATGTTAGAAAAGGCAGAAAGATTCGAGTTGCTTGGGCACTTGTACCGTTTAATAGTTCCTATCTACGAAGAGAAACGAAACTACGAAGCTCTAGCCAATTGTTATTCGCACTTAGCACAGGCGTGTAATAAAATCGTAGAAGTTACTAAATCCGGAAAGAGGCTTCTTGGGAGGTTTTATAGAGTTGCATTTTTCGGTTCGGTAAGAAAAATTGAACGTGCTTTTGTTCTACAAACGTGAGTTTAATCGATTTCGTAATTTCATTTTTGTACGTATATATTTTATAGGCGTACTTTGAAGACGAGAACGGGCAAGAGTACATTTACAAAGAACCAAAAGTCACGTCTTTGTCAGAAATTTCCGAGCGTCTGAATCGTTTATATTCCGACAAGTTTGGCGCGGAAAATGTTAAAATGATTATGGACTCCGTGCCAATTGATATCACCGAATTGGATCAAAAATTTGCGTACATTCAAGTCACTCACGTGACGCCTTATTTCGAGAAGTACGAATTGGAAACCAGGCAAACCGAATTTGAACAGAATCATAACGTGGCATGCTTCATGTTTGAAACTCCATTCACTAAAGAAGGAAAAGCGAGAGGCAATCCAGAGGATCAATGGAAGCGGAGAACGATTCTAACGAGTACGTTCGTTTTACATCTGCAATTTTTAATTTGATTGTAGCTTCCTAAGTGTTCACTTCATGTGTAGAATATGTTTATCGACGTTTGCGTTAATATTTCAGCTCAGTATTCGTTTCCGTACATCAAAAAGCGAATTTTGGTGTCTGAGAAACGGATAATGGAGCTTAGTCCAATAGAAGTGGCACTGGATGAAATGCGGCAACGAGTTCAAGAATTAGAGGATGTAGCCCTTATCGGTCCAACCGATGTGAAAAAATTACAGTTAAGACTGCAAGGAAGTATATGCGTTACAGTGAATGCCGGGCCACTTGCGTATGCTTCTGCGTTCCTAGATCCCGCGTTGTCCCCGCAATATCCAGACGACAAAGTCGAGGAACTAAAGGATGTTTTTAGGTAACCAGTAATTCTCAATGGTCAGCTATTTTCTCCGCTTATAGGGATTTTCATTTAATATACAAATGCTTGCAGGGAATTTGTTAAGATATGTTACACGGCTCTCCAAATAAATAGTAAGTTGATTACATCCGATCAGCACGAGTATCAGGAAGTATTACGTGAGAATTATCAGAAACTTTGTCAAAGTTTATCGTCGTTACTTGGAGAACCTATTTGGCCTGATGAGCAAGTTTGTACTTTCAAGCGCAACAGCGCTGCTTTGTTTAGTGCTATCAGTGGTGCTAATAATCATACGAGTACAGCTTAAACAAAGCCATGTCTCGAAACAAGTCACCGGAGCGAATCGATTAGATTTTGTTTCACAAGAAATTTCTTCTCCAAACAGGTGGTACAAAATGGGTTGTGCGTTAACCCATTATTCATTTCTTTAAGCACAAAAATAACTGTGTTATTAATTATGAATTAGGGGATATTGTTACTAGTTCACAGTAAACCGCTGCAATTATGCATTAGTAATAGAATCAAACTGTCATTTCTTATATTATATCGCTAAATGCTAATACGTGCGTACGCATAGAAATGAGAACAATTAAAATAGTTGGTTTCATATGGCACTTTGTATACATTGGACGTATACTAGACTACTATCTTTATAAACGGTATATATTTATCAGATGGCCTAATCATAAACATCTCTCATGTTTGAATCACTGCCATGTTTCAATGGATTTTCCACGTGTAGTCTCTTTTTAGCGAAAATTTACACAGATTGAGAGGTAAAATACGGAGAAATATAGTGGTTAGGTGTTTTGCCTCAGCGAAAGACTTAAATTTGTCTTTATTAAATTGTCTTACACACAATTTCTATGTATTAAAATATTCTGCAGTGTGTAGCCCCCAAGATGAATTATCGTTTTTCAACTGTTTTCAACTTGTTGAAAACATATCTTCAAAAATAGTGATTAATCTTCGAGGATGTACCCGGTGTATTAAATCTAGTTGAATGTAGTATAGTTTGGTGTAGTGCACCTAAAGGGGCATTGACATGTACGCATACACACTGACTTATGAATTGAATGATTTGTATATTAGAATGTGTTACGTGGGTAGAATTTAATTTGTATATATTTGTATAATTTATTCTTCATATACGCATTATGTAAAGAAGATGTGGCTAGCGAACATTCTAGGATTCTACGATTACTCGAATATTATGATTAACCGAAAGAGAAGAATATTTTATAATGTCACCACATTTTGGAAAGCAAAGTATTTCAAACATTTTACAAACTTTTTTACGTACTTATACATGGTAATACATATTGAAATTTAATATAACATTTATATATACGCTACGCTATGTCTGCCATGTCAAAATTGTGATACTCGTTGCGTTCTCTCATTCTGATTGACGAAGTAACGGAATTTTATAGACGTGGTACTTAATTCGAACAAGTTCTGTCCCGCAAATTAATTTCGAGTTTACACTGCGCGCTTATCTTCTTTATATAACTTTGTTGTGATACATTTAAAAACGGCATGCAATAACTTCATTGCAATCTGTACAATTCTTTCGTGATTCGTGTACATAAAATAACGAATATTGAAATTTATGAGATATGTAAAATTTAAACATCTAAATGTTGAATATTTTTGAATCTTTATCACTTTTCTTTGCAATTATTGCATCCGGGGTCAAATTTAAAATAAAAAAGGAATATTCAATGAGTTTTCATTTCGTGCAGATTTTATGTATTTCTATATGTAAACAAAATGTATAATTGTAATTAATGCACACAAAATATTGTGTTTAAACAATGGCGTAATGTTATTTAACTTTAGGAATATGTATCGCTTCGAATTAGAATTTATTTCGAAAGGTGATTTATTTAATACACACACATATGCATTTGCAAATTATATTATGTGCTTTATACATATATTTGCAAATTTAGTAGTACAAAGCTGCTTATAAATGTTTTTCCAAGCATGGGATATACTGTATAATATATGGATATACATAAATGACAAAAAACTTTTTCGTTATAACATATATTATAAATAATTTTGTTATTGCATTATGACAAATGGAATTATGTAATTTAATTGAATAAGGAGTAATTATTGTATTCATTTTGTTGAATTCACATTATTATACTTGCCATTTTATTCGTTTTAAAATTTATCAACTTATTATAATCTGCAAAATTAGTGTACAGTTGTTTATTGTCATAATGCTATAAGAAAAAGGCTGAGTAACAACTACGTATTACAGTATGTACATTAAACATATTAGACTTGTATACTAGTAGTATTTAGTTACAGAACTGATAAACTTTAAAATAAAAATAATATTTGACTAA
This sequence comes from Lasioglossum malachurum, assembly GCA_028455605.1. NCBI lineage: Eukaryota > Metazoa > Arthropoda > Insecta > Hymenoptera > Halictidae > Lasioglossum > Lasioglossum malachurum. The sequence goes on along the minus strand of CM052313.1, from coordinate 5,409,466 downwards.
GAAAAGTGAGGAAAGCTTTTGTGCCATGGCGTATTTCTTTTATACAGACTACACTTTATAGTTGAATATTGCATACCATTAGAAGTACGTATGAAATTATAAATGATTTCAAAGAAATAATTGTCAGGAACAATTGTATGTCTTCGACGAAGCAATGCGTTTGGCAGTTCTTTACTAAAACCTAAGTTAGGGACATATAGTCAAGTATCGGCAGAGTTGGGCAATATATATACATATAATGCAATTAACGATTCACTACTACGGTTGAAATATTTAATTATTGATTACAACTGAAGTATAATCGGAATGATATTTAATTACCATTTATATAATTGATTATATGAATTAATTATAATTAAAATTGTTAAAATTGTAATCGATTAATGCTCAACTTTGGCAAGCGGAGAATATATTTTTGTTGTTTCCAAGTGTAATTACGTGAAGTGCGCTTTTATAAACTTCTTTAGAAGTGAACGAGATAATAATCGTGTAATTAATTTATGCACAATCTCAACTATATATGAAAATGAAAATTCTTTTCACACTCGTCAAACATTTTTCGTACGTTTTTTTATATATTCTTTTATAAAGTTTTAACACCCGGTGTTATATAAAGTATATCCAGTAAAAATAATTTTCTCACTCTGTACACATTCTGTATTTTTCACTGGAGAAAAATGTTTGCTATAAGTGGATCCTCTTTTATTCGTAACATTGAAATAAGACGTGTTTTCTAGTACAGTGCCTATTTAGTTGCAGAGGTTTTAATAAATGAAAGTCAGAATGCTGTCCAGTACTATATTTATAATGAAAGTTACACTTTTTATCTCGATTAGAAAGCTGATGATAAATATTACATCGTATAAAGTGTACGACGTCGTTTGTTTACATTCAATATAAGCTTTTATAACGAAAGGAAAAACTTATAGTAATGACTATAATGTGTATGTATGTATGTGACAAAGGGAAATCACAATGTGTGTCTAAATTCGAGTGCTGCATGAATATAAATGTTGCTGTTATGTTTGTAAGTGACACGATGCGTCTTTGTTCATATAAATATCATATTAATCAGAAAGCTAATGTGATAAATATATAAACGACGAGTTGCGAAATAAATTTATGTTCATTAAATGTGCATGAATTTGTTGCATAACAGTTTTTTTAGTCAGAGATTGTATTGGAAATAATGTTAGATTAATTATTAACTTGCAATATCAAATGTACAAGCAATCGTTTTTGTTTAATGTAAATCAGTTGTAACAGAATTGTAAGTTGTGAACACACTCGCAGAATTATTTTACATTTTATTATTATATATACTAGTGTAGTCACATATATAGTTTACAGCTTTAAATACACTGATGTTATAATAACTGATGACATATGGCCATTATAAAAATATGCCATCGTGACTAAAACAATAAAATGACAAATAATTTGAAAACTATCACGGTACTGATAACAGAGAAGATACCTGATCACGCATACACAGCATAAATAGAATCGAGTATCATATACAGTCGCGGACAATAAGATAAATGATTCATACCAATTGCAATCTAAAAAAATTTTTGTTTACTCATTCTCTAGCAAACTTGTCAGTCTAACATCTTTAAAAAATTCAAGTTCTTTGGACCAATTTTAAACAAGTTATGCGATTTTTAAAAGTGACCACTTAATATTGTCCCCAACTGTATACACTAAACAAATAATCGTGCATAAAAGTTACTTTGACATGCTTCAAAAGTTACTCTGTATCTCGAACTACCAATTTTTACTAAAAAGAATTAGGATAAGGTAGCCAAACTAGCCAAAGGAGTGCTCGACAGCATCATTGGAAAAAGGAATTCTTATAATCGTTGAACAAGCAGAGATATAATTAATTTATCAGTGTATTGTGTTCAATAAATTAATGCGTGCGAATGTTCATGGTTTAAAAATTATTCAAAACCTCGAAGTCGAATTGTTCGCGCTCCTCTGCAGTACCGACGAGAATTAACACGTTGATACAGCAGATTCTTAGGTCATGGAATCCTATAGGATGACAAGTCTATGTTGTATTTACCTAGTCTGTGTTTCTTATAAATAAAATTTAAAAATTTCGAAAAATATTGAACGAAATATTTAGAAATATAAATGTATTATATATTATAAGAGTACTTGTAGTTATATATAAAAAAAAGTCTAAATAGAATGCATTTCATATTTTAGCAAATGAAACATACGCAAATACATTGATCAATATCGCAAAAATATATATATAATAAAGTATAAAATAAAAGACCATATTTTCTTGAACACATCGTTGGTGCAATTCTATTTACGTAGTTGCGTTGAAATCTTTTGTAATGATATACATAAAAAGACATGTACATTTGACAAAATAATTCAATGTCACAAAAAATACGCATATGCGTGTAGCGCATTTTCAAATTTTTTTCGAAGATTCGTCGATGCACATGTAATAAATATGTAAATATTTCGAAATATGCGTCTTCCGCGTTCCAGAGTAGACTTTGAGCTTATTTTTCTGTAGAATAATGTTCAGTTTGTAGAACTCAGCTGCTTTCTATCAGGTGATTCTGACATTCTTATCTACTCTCAGATTAAAATGAAATCATCTGTTACAACATCGTTCGCATCGTATGCTCGAGACTACATAGAAGTATACATAGAACGATAGAACCCATGCGCTGGTGCGACTGCTAGTTTTAGACGGCTGCGTTAGGCCTTTTAAATAACTTTAACCGTTTCACTCACGCAATAGAAACATCAATGCATCATTCTTGATAAATAACGACGCTAAAGGTGGGTTACCGTTCTTCCGTCGAGTTTCGATAGGAAACAAACAGTTTAATTGTGACACAACGTTCGAAATTCCATGAAATTGTTTACGAAACGTCACGTTGAGACGCTGCGTTTACGTTTTGCTCGCTGAAAGTATTTTAGCACGGTGGATACATCATATTTTCCGTCGGGCTATTCCAAGTAGCTTTTCATTTTCCTTTTTTTTGTAAACTGTTGAATAAAGGAATTCCACAAAGCTGTACCAACCGAAAAGAAACTTTGCACATTCGTATGTAGAAAGTTCTGACTCGAATTTTTCCCTTCTGCTGCATCCTTCGATGAAATGTTTCTTCAATTTTTTAATGTTATATTAGCGTAATTCGTTCGCAGTGTATGTCTAATATATATCTATATATACACATATGTAAATAAATAATAGATTACTACGAGGTTATGAAAGATCTCTCAAAGTGTACACATGTATAATTTGCATATCGAAACGACACGGTTCACAGCATACAGTTAGATGTTTCTGTTATTTAAGAAAGAAAAGGCTATATTTTCTGTGTTGCAGATGTCAAGCAAAGAGTATGACAGTGAAATGGATTATTCCGATTCCGACTGCGGAGATCCAGGCTATGAAGACTATTACAATGTTCAACCGTGGGGTGGTGAGGTCGACAATGACATAGATCCCGATCAAAACCGAAGGGATCCGGAATATGCTATATACGATTGTTTGCGAGTCGAAGAAGTGGAAAGACTTTTAAACGAATACGTTGAAATGTTAAGTAATAGTCTTCACGTAACACCGTCATTAGCCAAAGTTTTATTACACGCGCACAATTGGGCATTACAAGATATCATCGTAAAATATAGTACCAATGCTTCCAGTTTATTAATTAAATCAAAAGTAAAGCCAATTCCTCCAATGGACACGGTGACAGGATCGAAAGGTCAAAGGGGTGGATTGTGTTCGGTTTGTGTTACAGTTTACCCTGCCGAGAAGTTTTCTACATTAACATGTGGACATTCGTTTTGTAAAGACTGTTGGTGTATGCATTTCGAAGTACAAATAACGCAAGGTATCTCTACGGGTAAGGTCATTCACTGAATAGACATAATATATTATAGAAACTATAACACCTTTAACTTGGAATTACCATTTGTTTATTCTAATTGGAAAACCGAATTTTTCTTCCAGCCTGATAACACTGATATAATACCTCGTACAATACTTTCAATAGTTTATTACAACATTAAATACATTCAGTAATTTATCTAATACAAATTTAATAATGCAACAAACATTCCTGTTAATATTCCAACCCAAGTTTGTAACAGATATCTTCGTTTCTCTTAGGAATAAGCTGCATGGCCCAAGAATGCGACGTTCTAGCCCCAGAAGACTTTGTTTTGTCTTTGCTGACAAAACCTAACATGAGAGAGAGGTATCAACAATTTGCTTTCTGCGACTATGTGAAATCTCATCCGCAATTGAGATTCTGTCCTGGACCCAACTGTCAAATAGTTATGCGGTCGAAGGAACAACGGGCGAAAAGAGTTATATGTACATCGTGTAAAACTATATTTTGGTATGCATCGCACTGCGCGACAAGGTGCATAGGGAATTTACTCGATTCTAAATAAATATTGAAACAATTCCAGCTTCCGATGCGGTATGGATTACCATGCACCTACCGACTGCAACACGATTAAGAAATGGTTGACGAAGTGTGCAGACGACTCTGAGACAGCTAACTATATTAGTGCCCACACCAAAGATGTTAGTGCACATCTGCTCCTTATATATGTGGTTATAAGGAAGAACACTGCATGTCGCATACTTTCACTTTTGAGATATTTAAGCTTTCAAATTTGTTTCCATGACTTTTTTTTCTGGTAAATACCTAAATCCTATACTCTAAAGCTAAATTGATGTATAAACTCAAATTGTTTGAAATTCTGACATGCGGCGTTTTTCCTTGCAACCACAGATATATCGAGACCTTACTGTACACAAAATTGCGGTTTAGTAAAAGAACGAACATTTACTTTGCAGTGTCCAAAATGTCATATTTGCATAGAGAAGAACGGTGGCTGCAATCACATGCAATGCTACAACTGTAAACATGACTTCTGTTGGATGTGCCTTGGAGATTGGAAAGCGCATGGGACCGAATACTATGAATGTTCTCGCTACAAAGAGAACCCTAACATTGCCCATGAGAGTGTTCATGCGCAGGCTCGAGAAGCTTTGAAAAAGTATCTTCACTATTACGAGAGGGTAAGTCCGAGCCTGGTGTACGAAACGTGCATAGTTCATCAAAATTAACATAAACTCTTTTCGTTTCGATCCGACTCGAATAGTGGGAGAACCACAGTAAATCGTTGAAGTTGGAAGAACAGACTTTGGAGGGAATAAAAATGCGAATAAATAAAAAGGTGATGAATGCGAGCGGAACTTGGATCGACTGGCAGCATTTGTTCGAAGCTGCGTCACTTTTGGCACGTTGCCGTTACACTTTGCAGTATACTTATCCCTACGCTTACTATATGGAACCGGGGCCGCGTAAAGAATTGGTAAAACTCTTTCGTCCAACATAATCAAAATTAACGTATCGTACGGGGAGTGCTGACGAAGCGCTTTTATTTCAAGTTCGAGTATCAGCAAGCCCAGTTAGAAGCTGAAATAGAAAATCTGTCTTGGAAGATAGAGCACGCGGAAACGACAGATCGCGGGGATCTAGAGAATCAAATGGACATTGCCGAGAAACGTCGTGTGACGTTGTTAAAGGACTTCCTCGAGGTGTAAGCATTCATCGGACATGTAATGTGTTCTGTAATCATTAACGCGTTTTCTACATTCGGGCCAAACTTGTAAAGTAATTGAAGTTTAATTTTTGAAACGATTAATCGTATATTCCAAGAAATAATATTTTCTATGTAGCATGTACTAGATAACTATTCGTCACTAAGAAGACAAGACACAGAACATAGGACAAAGTTTTAATGATTAGAAGGACGATTACAGATGTTCAGCAAACGATAACCGAAGAAACTATCTCTCTTAACACATGAAGAACTCCAGCCGAAAGATGATAGCGTTTCCAAGGATTAAACTATTTGTCTTTTTTTTTTTAATTATAGCGTTTGAGGACTGATTTTGTCCGTCTGTATCACGAGTGACATTTTCCATGGGATAAATTGGAATTCCGATAAAACGAATCTCGATTCGATTCTTATTAGCTAAGTTATTTATGTAATGATACATAACGAATGATTCTACTGGTGCGTAAACAGAAATTAGCACCACGGAGGAGGGGAATAGGAAAGTATTAATTGTACCGACTGACTGTTAAAATTTGTTGTAGAGTGTATATTAATTTCCTAGTCTAAGTGTATTTCCATAACGATGCAGCGCTTTCTTCGAAGTTCAATGTTTAGGGACTACTTTTTGTCGATGCTTACAGATAAAGTCCGCCATCAACTGCAGTAACAATTGCGAATCTTATGGGGTACTTTTAACATGGTGCACCATCGAATGAACTTAAACTTAAACAAACGTTGGTCATGTTGGAAATTTTTAACATTTCTTTTCGAGTAATGCTGCTTTTTAAGATACGTTTTAGTACTGACAAAACTTACGAGAAAAGAATAAACAAGAAAAGCAGGTAGCCTAACAAATACAATTAGGTGCCAACGAATGGTATCTTTCGCCGTGTAAATATTGTGGTAATGTAAAAGGATGTGACGTTTTCTATAATTAGCGTATAAGATGTATGCAACGATCAAAGACATCTGCGACGAACGTAGCCGTAACCGAGCATTAATTCTTTGTAAGCTATTTAAACACGATATGTTAGAATAGCGTGATATTCTACGAGAGAATGATGATCGTCAATGATTCGTCGATGAATATTATTACAGCAACGGCCATCGCGCCAAACTAAATGTAACAACCACTGTGTCGCTAAGAGAGAAATAAACTTTATCGTAAATTAACTGAAACCAGGCTCGAGGTACAATTATTTATTTCAGTGCATTCAGGAAGCTCACTGATTAAAAAAAATAGTAAAGGGAAGATTACAAAAAAAATTAGTACAATAAGACACTTTTTAAGTGTATTGTGTGTGTACACTGTCGTCTATAAATCATTCTCCTAAATATATTATGAAGTAAAAATGGTACTTACTAATTTTTTCGAATGTAGAGAAAATGTAAATCGAATCCTCTGACGAAAATATTCTATATTATATGTAAATTTTAATTATTATTCTTATATTTTCAATCTCAATCTCTTTTTTCCAACATTTATTCAAACAGTATATGTGCGTATATTTACTTTTGCATTCAAATATTATCGTATAAAATAGCTACATCAAAATAAACAAAATCAAGCTGGAATTATGGATGGGAGTGTATATAATTAATTTCCGCAAAATCCGTACTTGTACTTTATTTATAAATAGAATTTGATGGAAATGAGTGTTTTCGGGTTAGGTAGGCTTTCTTTGCAGGTTGAGATTCTCGATCGGGGCCGATATTGGCGCGAAATCGTTCGTTTGTTCGGCTATTTAAATTTTCAAAATGGCGCGGCCGATTGATTGTTACGGTTAGAGAAGCAGCCTGTGGGTAGACACCGTGGAATCGCGATGCGTATATATCGCGAAAATATCGAAGTATCGACGGATCAGCGAGAAGAGCGCTGCTCCCTTCCCGTGAGCTTTTAGAGAAAACTGTGCGTATTGCTGTCAGTGGTCGACGAACGAAGTGTTCGGTCGACAGAGGGAAAACATCCTGAGAATAGGGTGATCACGGTACCGCTCCGTATGACAGACGGGGCTGTCATATCCTGCAAGAACGTACCTTCGTCCCCGAAACCTTCGAAGACATTAGCGCAACAATGGCGATGGGCAAAGGGTTTCGCGTCTACGAAAAGCTAAAGCCGCCTAGTCCTCATTCCCTCATACTGGAGCAACGAAATCGAAAAGAGACTGTCCTATTCGAGGCGCAAGCCGTAGCCGTTCTCTGTAAGTACTTCGATGTTTATTAACAATAACTGTTTCATCGATATCCTTGGATCCTGGTTGTTTCGTGCAGCTTTCGCTCGAAATCCTCGAACCGGTACCTGTCAAATTTTCCGTACGTTCAACTTTTTTTTCACGGAACATTGTCTCACCCGGATCGACGAAAATTTTTGTTTTCTTTGCTATTGTTGCTGAAACATTTATATTCGATATTACAGCCGCTGAAGAAACAGAATCCTTGAAAGGCAAATACACGAAATTATTAGACGCTTACGGATGCTTAGGTGTATTACAATTAAACGCAGGAGAGAATACGCTGTTGTACCTTGTCCTCGTCACCGGATGCTTTTCGGTTGGTAAAATAGGCGAGTCCGAAGTGTTCAGAATTACGCAGACACATTTCGTGCCGTTGCATTACACTCAAGGCAACGAGGATCGGGTGTCTGAAGTTAGAAAGGTTCTGAATTCCGGTACATTCTACTTTTCTTGGTCCGCTGGCCACCAAGATTCTCTCGATATCACTCTTAGCGCGCAGAGAAGATGCAAGGCTACCACGACTGATAACAGATTTTTTTGGTTTGTATTCTGTATATAGTAGTTCTTGGAATTGAATTCGATGTTGTAACATTGGTCTGTCGATGCTAAACAGGAATCGAATGTTACACATACATCTGTTGAGGTATGGAGTGGACACCAGTCATTGGCTGCTTAAAGCGATGTGTGGCAGCGTAGAGATTCGAACTGTATACGTCGGCCACAGACAAGCTCGGGCTGTTCTAATGTCTAGATTAAGCTGCGAACGTGCAGGCACTAGGTACGCTTCTACGTTCGTAGTAGTCCTGTTTTAATCAGTCGAAACCGACAAGACAATTGATTTTTATTCTTGATATTTCTTATCAATAGATTGCGGATGTTTACAGACAAATTCTAAGAAAGTGGCATGAACTAAAATCGTATTCTTAATAATAAAAAAACAAATAAAAATCTTACTAAACTCTATCGAATTTGATATTCTAGCATCTTTTGTAAATTTGCATAAGCCATAAATGCGTAAAAATCCGCAGTCTACTTATCAATCTACTCTTTGTGGGAGTACGAAAATCGACAGAGTATATCATTACAATATTTTATCTAGATTCAACGTCAGAGGCACCAACGACGACGGGCATGTGGCGAACTTTGTAGAAACAGAGCAAGTCATATATTTAGATAATGAAATCACTTCGTACGTTCAAACCAGAGGTTCCGTTCCCATGTTCTGGGAACAACCCGGCATTCAAGTTGGTTCTCACAAAGTCAAGATTTCTCGCGGTTTCGAGGCGTCTGGGCCGGCATTCGATAGGCATTTGAACATGATCAAACAGAGGTACGGCCAGCAAGTTGTCGTCAATCTCCTTGGATCTAGTCTGATCGGTAACAAAGAAGGAGAAGCGATGTTGAGTCAGCTATTCCAGAATCATCACGGCATGTCGGAGCACAGCGATGTTCCGCACATTTTATTCGATTATCATCAAGAATGCAGAGGCGGGAACATGAAGAACCTCTCGAAATTGAAAGCGAAAGTAGAGAAATATTTAGAATCTTTCTCGTTGTTCTACGCCGTGAACCATACCGTTATGTACGAACAGAACGGAACTATTCGAACAAATTGCCTCGACTGTTTAGATAGAACAAATTGTGTACAAACGTTTTTTGCGTTGGAAATTCTGGGCAAGCAACTCGGTCTGTTGAAGCTGCTAGAGAAGCAGCAGATGGTCTCCAGGTTCGAGGAAGTGTTTAGACAAATGTGGATCAACAACGGTAACGAAGTGAGCAAGATATACGCTGGTACCGGGGCTATTCAAGGAAGCTCGAAATTAATGGACGGCGCAAGATCTGCGGCGAGAACGATACAGAACAATTTGTTGGATTTTAGCAAGCAAGAAGCTATCGATATATTATTATTGGGATCAACGTTGAACACAGAATTAGCTGATAGAGCACGGTTACTTTTGCCCTCGAATATGCTTCACGCGCCACCAAGCGTTCTGAGAGAGATGTGTAAGAGATATAACGAGTATGTGACTCCAATGAATCTTAGAGTAAGCGTTAGTACTTACAACGTTAATGGTGGAAAGCACTTCCGAAGTATAGTACACAAAGATATCTCCCTTTCCGACTGGCTGCTAGACGCGCCCCGTAAATCGACATGTGAGTATAGCTGATTTTAAAGTGTTTCACAGGTGTTTCACATACAGTTGGGAACAATATTAAGTGGACACTCTTAAAAATCGCATAACTTGTTTAAAATTGGCCCAAAGGATTTGAATTTTTTAAAGATGCTAGACCGACTAGTTCGCTAGAGAATGAAAAAAAAATTCAAGTCCTTTAGACTAATTTGAACAAAGTTATGGAATTTTTAAGAGCTTTAACTTATAATATTGTCTCCGACTGTATTTAACTTTAATCAGAATGAATTTTCGCTATATCTGTGCCGTTTGTTGTAGCTCTAGTATCGGTCGAATACGACAATGTTCCTGTAGATATATTCGCAATAGGATTCGAAGAGATTGTTGACTTAAATGCTAGTAATATAATGGCTGCTAGTACTGACAATGCGAAAGCCTGGGCAGAGGAGCTACAGAAAGTACTTTCTCGAGACACTGAGTACGTGCTGATCACGTATCAGCAGCTGGTCGGCGTTTGCCTCTATTTATTCATACGGCCTGTGCACGCGCCCTACATAAGGGACGTGGCCGTAGATTGCGTGAAAACTGGATTCGGCGGCGCTACAGGCAACAAAGGAGCAGCGGCTATCAGATGTGTATTATATTCGACGTCTTTCTGCTTTGTTTGCGCGCACTTTGCTGCTGGACAGTCTCAAGTTAACGAGCGTAATGCAGACTACGCGGAGATCACAAGAAAAATCACGTTTCCCATGGGAAGAACATTGAATACTCACGACTACGTGTTTTGGTGCGGCGATTTTAATTACAGAGTCGACATGGACAAAGACGAGATGAAGGAGATGATCAAACGAAACGAGTTCGATCAAATATTGCAGTTCGATCAATTGAAGGTAAAAGAAAATGTTTAAACATCGTGAAAGAAAAACGGTGGAACGAGTATACTGAAAAAATTACTTTGTATGCGAAACACAGGTGCAACAAGCGCAGGGAAACGTTTTCAAGAATTTCTTAGAAGGTCCTATCAATTTCGCACCAACGTACAAGTATGATCTCTTCTCGGACGATTACGATACCAGCGAGAAGTGTCGACAGCCCGCGTGGACCGACAGAGTCCTATGGAAACGTAGGAAACAAGTACCTGACATTGGTTGGTATTAAAGTCAATTTTAAAGTGCAGCTATCTTGTTTTATTCAGTATCTACTCAATATATGAATATATCATTTTAGATTCGCCTACAGATTGGAATCCTGGAAAATTGCTCCATTACGGTAGAGTAGAACTGAAGCAAAGCGACCACCGACCAGTTATAGCAATCGTCGATATAGACATCCATTGTGTGGAGCCCGAAAAACGGGAAAAAGTATTCAAAGAAGTAATAGAGGACTTGGGTCCACCCGATGGCACTATAGTCGTGAAAGCGGTGGAGGAGTCCGACGACATGGATAGCGTGTTCGACGAGAACTTTATGATGGCTTTGCTACAGGATTTCTCGCATATCGGCGAGGTGATTCTCGTCAGATTCGTCGGGGAAACGATCTGGGTGACATTCAGAGACGGTCAGTGCGCGTTGGCTGCAGCCAAGAAAGGCATGACACAAGTGTGCGGCCAGACTTTGAAGTTGTCTCTGAAGTCACCGAATTGGGTGCAAGTAATCGAGAAGGAGATAGAGCTGTGCAGCAACACTACCGTCGCGCAGTTCACCCCGACTTCTCCGGTGAGGAGTCCTATACATAGATTGGAACAGTTGGAGATCACAGATCGAGGTTCGCCGAGCAGAGGCAGCCCGAACGGATCAGTTCCACCGCCTAGACCAGCTCCACCGGGTAGACCATCTCAGCCACCGAAGAGCCCGTTACAAGACCGGAAGCAGGGACCGCGCGCTGGCGTGTTTAGCGTGCTACCTAATCAATTCCCGACGCAACTGTCTAGGGAAAGATCAGGGTCTGATCAAAGCGAAAGGCTATCGCCGGAATCAGCGATTTACGAAGAGATACTGGACGGATCTCCTAGTTATCCCATACCAAACCGTCCGCCGCCGCCATTACCTCGTACAGACACTGCGCAAGAACCATCCAGTAGACCACCTAACTCAAAACCTCCTCCCCTGCCACAGAGACAAGCTCCTCCTCCACCTCAACATCCACCACCCAGTTTACCAACATCGAACAATCCACCGCCCATACCGGCCAGGACATCAGGAGGACCACCTATTCCAGCTAGAAACCCGCACTAAACAATTCTATACGTTGTCCCATTCCGATGCGAATTATCAAGGATCCATTAAGGATCATTGTGTAGCTAATTATTTATGAATATCGATATAGAACCCCTAAAATAGACCGCTTCCGAGTTAAACCGTTGTACAGCTGTGTGTAACTTATCGCAAACCTCGAGTCTATTCTGTGATTAGCCGAAATTCTGTTTTTCCGTGCACCGTGGGAATCTATACTTTCCCCCTCGCGCGCTTTCCTACACAGAGTTGGGCAATATTTCTGTGGTTTTCCAGGAAAAACGCCGCGTGTCACAATTTCAAAAAATTTGAATTATGCATCAGTTGAGCTTCACAGTATACGATTTACGTATTTACCAGAAAAAGGTGATGAAAGTAAATTTGAAAGGCTCAAAAAAGAATAATGCAATTTAACCGATGTGATCAGAACTTTAAACGGCAATATCTCGAAAGTGAAACTCTTCTTCCTGACAACCACAGAATTAATGAGGCGACTAAAGATTCGAACGATGAATTACAGTTAAAATTTTAATTAAACCGATGTTGAATCGCGGTTAATTAAAATAGATGATTTATAGTCGCCAACTGAATAAATCGATTTGAATCGAATTGAATATTTTAATTGATTAATGCCCAGCTTTGCTTATACATCAACACACGACGCGTATAACCGAGAGTTTGTTAAATACCTCAAAGATTTCGTTATGTAATAAATATAATAGCGAATATGCATAATTAGCGACGCGCATGTAGAGTTCAAAGGCTTCTTAATAGTCGTTGAGATTTGATAAGATCAAATAATTATGTTAACGAATTCTATGATGTTAAATCTGTCACATGAATATAACTGAAAGAAATTTATAGTGGTGAAATGTTAGAGAGAATCATCGTTGTTGTGCCCCACGATTGAAACGAATGAGCCAGGATATAATATACAATTATATTTTTCGTGATGAATTAATTTATTCGTGCGAACGTCAACGCTTGTATGATTACGTATGTTTCTTGTTGCATCCTTTACTATATTTTTCTAACAGACAAAGAGAAAAATTTATAATCAACATATTGATTCACGAGAATCAAAGAAATCGCGTGACTTGTGTTTGTAAATTGATTCTAACGAATAAGAAAAAGAAATAGACAGACTCAGATAACAGTATTCTTATAAAATACTTTCCGTAACAAGTATTGTATTGTATGTATAAAATATATACAATCGTTGACCAATCAATGTTCTCTTGTGTTGATAGAGTAATAGCGAATATAAGAAATTGTTATCATAGAATAAAGAACATTAATCAATAAACTTCCAACTTGAAAAGCACTGTCGAGAAAAGAATAAAACATTGCTATATATTTATTTTGTAGTTTCATGTATTGTATTATTGTACATATACATATAAAGGTCGATACAAGATAGAAGTAAAAATGAGATTCTATGTTTACACAACGAAGAAAAAAAAGCATTCTTAATTACTTTGCAGGAATCAGAATAATAAGTACATGATATGCACGCGGCGTTATTCGTGGAATATTCCTATTCCACAAGAAATCAGAGAGACAACAAATTTTACAAATAGATTCCTTTAGTAGGCACACAATCTATTTAATTCGATAAAGAAATCGATGAAAATACATTTTTAAAAAATCGGACGATGTTTGTACATGGAATTCTGTATAAAATTCGAGAAACAAATGTAAATAACGATGGATTCGGTAAAAATTCTCTTGTAAAATTGATGCACGGTCTTCAAATACACTAGAACAAATTGCATACGGCCATTTTATTGCTCTTCTCCATGACTCGCTAAACTACGGAGATTTCTTTTTTATATAGGAATATAAAAAAACATGTGATCTTACTAAAAAGTTCTTTTTTATTTGCCTCACATAGTGATATAACGGGATTAATTTCGAAGTCTTTTGTATGGAAGCTAGAGCAATAATGATAGCCTTCCTAGTATTATTTAATAATACGTACGAAAAGACTTTACAAAAAGAAGAAGGATTGTTATCAAATTTGACTTGCATAAATATATTCTGTAAACACAGAGAGAAAGAGAAAGAGAAAGAGAAAGAGAGAGAGAGCGAGAGGAAGAGCTGTGCCCGTTGTCAAAGTATGTATAAACATTCACGAGAAAATTGAATGGCTTCGACCACAATCATGGAAATACATTTCCATTTTCATTATAGAGAGTCTTTTCAGCGAATAAATTATATACAAAAAGATATCACTAAATTAACAGCTAACTAGGTTCTGGTTAATATACTAAATACAATTAGCAGAAACCAAATATCCTTTCATTTGTAGATAGTATCTGCTATTGTCCACGAAAATGTGATATAACGATTTTGCGACTTTTCAATTTTCGATGCCCGCGTAACAACAAATGTCGTATGAAAAATTCAATTGTCGAAAAGCGAACTTTCGATATATAAAATGTTACGAACTTTTGGTGTAGAAAAAAATGTTGAGACAAACAGCATTCGGTAAATCAAGTATAATACTAGAGAAAAATGTTGGAAATTTCGATGGAATGCCAAAACGACACGCTGGTATGCACAGGACGTTTCTGATCCTAAAAATTCTTGTTCAGTCTCACGTGTATCCTTTGTGCTCTCGCGTAGGTCTCGAAACTTCGAACATGTATCTTTCGGATTTAATACAGTTTCCAATGAACGTTTAACTTAGCAAACCGCAATTGCTTAAGTTATTTTTGATTATGACGTCGGTCACAGCATCGAACACAAATTGAATATTGGACGTATCGGTGGCGCAAGTGAAGTGCGTGTAGATCTGTTTCTGATCTTTTCTTTTATTCAGATTCTCGAACTTCATTTGAATATAGGAAGCACACTCTTCGTACGTGTTCGCGCCTTTATACTCCGGGAAGCAAATGGTCAAGGGACTCCTCGTGATCTTCTCCTCGAAAAGATCCTTTTTGTTTAAGAACAAAATGATCGACGTTTCAACGAACCATTTACTATTGCAAATAGAATCGAACAATTTCATTGATTCTATCATTCTATTCATTTCTTCATCTTCCGCGAGTACCAAATCGTATCCGCTGAGCGCGACACAAAAGATAATGGCAGTGACGCCCTCGAAACAATGTATCCATTTTTTTCTTTCCGATCGTTGGCCACCAACATCGAACATTCTGCCAATAAAAAAAAATAGAAGAGATCTTAGTAACGATAT
This sequence comes from Lasioglossum malachurum, assembly GCA_028455605.1. Classification (NCBI taxonomy): domain Eukaryota; kingdom Metazoa; phylum Arthropoda; class Insecta; order Hymenoptera; family Halictidae; genus Lasioglossum; species Lasioglossum malachurum. The sequence continues at coordinate 5,394,045 of CM052313.1, read as the reverse complement.
ACGATCAGCATTCGATGAGTAAATACGATATATCCACCACTTACTTGAAATGTAAACCCTTGAAAGAAAAGTGTGTTTCTACTATTCCAGTGGTTTTGACACGTGTCCTGAGAACATCTTGCTGCGTTGGAATGTAATTCGGTTGAGCTATGCGATCTAAAGCATTAAGATAATATGCTGCCGAGTCGTTGATCTTGTATTCCCTACTGCGAGTGTAACAAAGCTGTACCCCAGGGTCCTGCCATAATCGTTTCATTAATAGCACTAGTTCCCCGGTTAGCTCACCCTCTTCTGCCGCAGAGGCTAGGGTGAAAAATTGCCGTGCTATGTCCTACAACATAATTAGATTTTGCTAATACCAATATATAGTACAATATTACATAGAACCTACTACCTTAGGAGCATGATACATACCGCTTTACCAGGATCCACAAAATCAATTCTAAGTTGTCCCATGGCTCTAATTATCGCCATTAGACTTTGTATTGTGTTACTGTACACTACAGGTTTATATTGTTCGCATTCCTCTTTATTATATCCAGTCTCGTGAATGATTTTCATTTGCTTCACTACAGTGGACTTTCCAGATTCTCCCGCTCCTTGAAATAAACAGAAAAACAAAACATACAATATATATCTAATGTTTACTTTAACGTGATCGTGGTTTACACTTGGTTATAACTAGACAGCA
>CM052313.1:5352007-5393254 GCA_028455605.1 Lasioglossum malachurum | reverse complement strand
TGAGGACGATCGCGGCCTCGATTGATCTTTTATCTAGCGCTTTTGACTACTGAAAAGCCTTTGTATTATCTTTGCATTATCGAGAAATGAGTCTACCCCCTTAGGGGAGGCACGAGAACACCGGAGGAAAGAAACTATGTAGATTACCGAGCAAGAGAAGCTTGACCTCGCTGGAGGCCCGTTCGCCATCGGCTCTCAGATCCTTGTCGATCTTCTTCGATCTCTCCGCGGCTTCTTTCTCGCCGGTGGTGCTCACGGCGCAGCCCATCCTCGCCGATGGTCTTCTCTCTCTGTCCACTAGAGGAGAAAGAACGGGGCACCATGCACGGCGTCTCTCTGTTCACGAAACTCTCGGAATACACCACGGTTGCTTTTGCTCGACCACGGTCCTGGTCCCTCGTCTAATGACACTTGTTGCACGGACGTGTGGGAACCGCCCGCACGCGGTTGCCCTAGCATACACACACCGAATCGGACACGCACCCGCGCACACTGGCACGCAGACGTTCCCCTTTGCACTCCCGCGTATTATCTAGCGATACGCGTATGCATATGTACGTATACGGCCGGAATGTATAGATACATATATTTCCCTCAAGATTTCGTTCGACGAGAAAGCGGAGAGCACGATGACAATGGCCTGAAACTTGCGCTCCGCGCACACACAATCAACCCCGAGGACGATAATATCTATGACCGGCTCCGATTCTTCGCCTTGCTCTCTCGTAAGTCCCTCAACGAAGCAAATGTATCCGCTAGAAACACCGCAGGACACGGCCAGGATTCGTGGAGATCTTTCGATCGTGATCCATGAACCAATCCTGTCCCAATCTACACCGACGCCCTTACCAATCACGAGCGCCACCTCCGTCAGGCCCGCGCGATCCTTTTGGCGCCATCTGACGCAAGAAACGAGTTATTCGATGGATCGATTGCTGTACAGAGATCCTTCTCTGCGTTGCAGTTCGCTCGTGACCCAACATTTGGGCCTGCGGGCCGCGGGCCCTTAGACCATATATAAACTGATATAAACCTGTAGACACGGCACACAGATAATTCTGTGGCTGCAAGGACGCCGCATGTCACAATTTCAAGAAATTTGAGTTTACGCATTAATTTAGCTTTATACTATAGAAATCACTTATTTTTTATTTTAAGATCGGGCGCGAACTTTTGCCATTATCCAATATTTATTCGTACGATCCTGCGTTATAAACGATGACGGAGGGACGCATGATAGACATAGGATCGTCGGTATTTGGACCCTGATCCAATTTCATTCAATTGTCGGGTCTGTCGGGTTGGTCTATTTATAAGTTCCATTCGGTATATAACAACCTCATTGGTTTCAGAATATCGCCGTGTACTTTCCAAAATTCAGTCGTAATTATAGTTGAAAAATTGCTGTCTCCGCGACGACGCCTCCCGTTTCGGGATAATTACGCTGAACGGCAAAAAAGAAAGAACGGAAGAAAGGACTGCATAGGGTGCCGACGGACAAACTTCGAGCGCGAAACCCACCAAACCTGTAATAGCACTTGATTTCTATTCAATGGGGACCTGGAGGGTCCGTGCCGGAAACTGCATAGTACCTGTTAAGTACAAGGACTCGCATAATCTGAGCTCGCTCGATGTTTTGTTGAATATTTCCCGATTTGTTAATCCTCAGCACTGGAGTGGCGGCTCAGAAAGTCGCCGCTAAAAATTGCTGTACCATTATATTCAAAATATTGTTTACATTATCAAATATGTTGGTGTCTAATCAATTATCAATGGACAGCGGATTTAATACATTTACGACAAAGATGAGTAGTTGTAATTTAAAATAGTGTACACATCACAGAAGAATTTAAGAATACTCTTATATTATTTTCAACCCACTAAGCATATTAAGAAAGAAAATAAATTTCCATTTCGCTCCAATTTGTTGCAATTCAGGTAGAAAATTTTTATTTTGCATATAGATCCGCTAATTATAATCAAACACTGCGTTGTACGACGTATTATTTCAATGATATAAAGGAATGGAATTATTCTAAGTCGGAAGAAATGTTTAATTTTCGAGTTAACATAGTTCCGAGTGCAAAGGGTTAACATTTTTGCAACCAGGATCTTATTAATAATAACGTTAAGCATGATTGGAAAGTTGGAGCATCAAGAACGCTATGAAACGCAATGGATCAGCGCGAGAACACCTTGAGATTCCTTATATCACGCGTGCAGGACATCGAAATCTGATGAACCAAATCATGAAAAAAAAATTCATACCCGAAGCTTCCCGATGCCAGACGTAAACCCGATCCCATCCGATTAGAATATAATACTAATCGTTGTTTGTTTTCATTTGACACGTCTGTTCGTACCCTTAATTGACGTCCTACGATCGTCGTTTCGAATCAGTCTAGTCGGTGAGTCTCTTCGGGGTCGAATGTCTTATCGGTGCCCGAGCAGGATCATGGGATTCTTAACAATTCTCGTAAGTTGAAAAATAGACCCTATAGATTATAGAAAACATTATATCTTCGCGAAATTTTCGTGGCTTCAGCTTCTTCTCGGCTGCATCGGTCCCAACGTTCCAGTGCACGGATCGGAGAACGACTATTTCGATGAAAAGATGAGGCAGACGAAAATCGAGATAGCGAAGCTCCATTTTCAAGATACATCGCCAGGTAAACGCGAAAAGGATCGATAAACAAGCTTAGAGTAATCTGTAGGACGAATAAGTTTCGTTATCGAAGATCAGAAAAAAATATATGATTTTGTGGTGTTGGCTTCACAGTTCCAAAGAAACTGTACAAGGTGCAATGGGATCGTCTGTGGCAAGAGAGCCTCGGCAATCAGCGGCTCTTCGTGGCGAACGCCTTGAACAAAATCCTCTACGTCGAAGGGAACCGCGTCGCAACGTTCTCCACAGATTCGCCTCCCTCCAATCAAACCTCAATGACGGAGCTCCCCTCGTGGCGCGGCAATGGTGCCATGAGATTCGTTAGAGTATGCGAAATAAATATCGAGTTGGCTAAATCAGACTGCTTAGTGGAACAAACCTGGCGAAACTCTCAAGATTCGCTTAACACTAACCGCACAACGACCGGTCAAAAGACCGATTTCACATTCTTTATTTCTTAATTATTGAAATTATAAAGATACTTCCAACAGGTTGTGTCTTGTCATTTTTATAAAACGATGTGTATCCGCTTCGGTTAGTGTTAAATGGTCCTTTAAATGTTGTTAACAGTTCTGTTCGGGATCGAAGAAGACTAGCGACTCTTCTACCGAAAGTAGTTTCTACTTGGTGTCCCTTTGTTTCTGCAAGAGTCACCGCGTTTGCTCCACCGACAAAAGCTCGTGGACGCCTGGAAGGGTCAACTACATAGTTTGCAGTTTGCACGAAGCGACTAAGTTGTCCGCGTTGCAGTCTTCCAGGCGTTCCTGAACATTTCATCAGCGTCCCGGCTAGTCTGGTTGAGCGGTTGATGACTCGCCGATGGTTACCACGCTCACAATAGGGTACCGTTCACACCCGGAAGCCTCGCGCAGCCCGAACAATACGCGATTCCCATTGTCTTCTATTCGTACGGTTCTCGAATCCCGGTTCACCCGAATGAGGATGGTGCATTAACATTGATCTCCCGCGTCACAATCGAATCGATGTTCACAGAGCACCGTGTGGAAAGCCGTGCTCTATCTGCTGATTTGTTACGAAACCGACTCGTGCAGTTTGTACGCGGGAGCGGAAGGCCTGCAATTAAAACACCGGCAGACCATTCAACAGAAGGGTCACCCCATGGACGCCAGCTTCTTCGTCGGACAGAACCGACTCTATCTCGTGGTGGCCGATAATTCGGGCCAGTACACTGTTTCGTCTCCGTAAGCTCTTCCCATTGAACTTAACGGAAGCCTGTTAACGGGGTATTCTGGTTTTTCTTTTCCGCATTTTCTTTAAGGGGGTAGACCCGTTTTTCCAGGATTACAAGGGTGCGGGTTCTCGGTAGTGCAAAGATAGGGGTTTTCAGTAGTCAAACGCGCCAGGTATATTATACAGGGTGTTCATTTGAAAACTTTCCAGTCGAATATCTTGAAAAGTATGAAAGATATTTAAAAAGTGTAAAACGCGTGTCCAAGGATTTCGAGGGGGAAAGAGGGGGGCAGTATCAGTTCTTTATTTAGGTGGCGTTTTCAAGGTTATTTGAAGGTCAACTTTGCTTTTTTCTTCAAATGGAAACCTATATTTTTTATTGTGGGATCTTATTGTACGTAAAAAGACTAGCAATTTTCATGGGATACTCTTTTTATACGCGAACTAGTTTCGGAGATATTTAAAGAGAAGTAGAGATGTAATGATATTTGGTCCCCTCAGGGTTTCAAATCCATTTACCACACTCCCCCTCTTCCATTCTCACTACCGTCTAATTTCAGCTGTTCTGGATCCCCTTCAACTCACGCATAAATCTTTCGCCTTTTAATAAAGATTTTCGTGGAGGGAAGCAATTGATGAGTCTAATTTGACTATTTTGTCAAACGCGCTAGGTAAAGAATCAATCTAGGCCGCGATCGCCCTCGAAAGTCCTACTTTTACACGAAACATGTAGCTGTCGCAGCTTTATGAAAACAGCTACATGCTTCCGAATGATGCAAATTAAGCCTCGTAAACGTAAAATTTTATCTGTCTCTTTTGACTACTGAAGAACCCCATCTTGGCATTGTCGAGAAATGAGAAGGTGCATCTCGCACCCTTGCAATCCTGAAAAGAAGTTTACTCCCTTGCTCCCCTGAGGGGGTGTTCAAAGGATTTCTTTGAATTCATAAAATTAACGTATTTACAGGCGTTCAAAGAATACATATCAGTTAGATTAACAGTCCAAAGGAAATTTTGTGCCCCATGCTGCCCACGATACGGTCAATCACGAAACTCTTTGAATCGTCTAGAATGAATCACATAGAACTCGGGAAACACGGCGAGGGGCACAAGATTTCCTAGTATCGGTGAAACTAGGCATATTAAATGAAACCATGTGAACCGTCGTCCAGAATATATCATTGGAGAGGCACGTACATGGATAAGGTAGCGGAAGCGATGACCACCGCGGCTGTTTCCGTCACCACGTTCAAGCACAAACATTCGACGATTATAGTGTTCGCGCAGAACGACCAGCAGGACCCAAACATCGGTACTATGGTGTACGAGTTTAAAGAAGACAACGCGTATAGGATTCAATTCCTGCCGACCATCAATCCCGTCTCCGTTCATCATTACAACCACGCGGGCTATAGTTTCATTCTTTTGCTGAACGAACGTGGACCCAGCAACCTGTTCTGGTGGGACGGTTCGTTTTTCTCTTTCACCGTTTATTTGTACACCATCGAAACGGGCAGGGTGACATTTCAGGATTGCTTCTTCCAGGACAGGAATTGCTGAATTGGCAGCAGCTCGATGAGATCGATGCGCCGAGCTTGGTCCGTGTAGTGACCGTCAACAATGATACTTTCTTCATCGTAGCTGACACCGTAAGCTTGGTGCAGCCGTTGCTGCTTGTCGAACCTACGATCGGAGAAATATACGAGACAGTCATCAGACTGCGGACCATTATGAATTTATGGCTTCCAAAAATATTCAGAAAATGCTAGAATACAAAATTCGACAGAATTTAGTACAATTTGTATTAATTTCAGATCTGCAAATTGCTCTACCCACTGAAAATAAGATTCTATTTTATTGCACTTTCTTAAAATTCGTCTACAAAAAATCCGCAGTTCATTTATCATTTTGTTGTACGACATACGACAAGCACGTTCAAGTTTTTCGATCGCAGGACTCGACGAACGTCCGATAGCGTTCCACAGCTAGAAGATTGACTATAAAACGAATGTCGTTCGTTGTAGAATCGCCTGACGCTGTACAAGTTCGAAAATGCATCCGACTGCGCCCTATTGAGCTCGAAGGAGTTGCCCGATGTAGAAACGGTGACCGAAATGGAGGCTCGAACGGAGGAGACTAGAGTGATCATCGTGCTGGTCACCACGGACCAGTATGGCAATCTTTCCGTGAGATCCTGGGAGTTGGACATCAAGGAGATCTTTTCCGGTTCGATCCGACCTCTAAAAATCTCCGAAATCGAACGAGATGGCAATCGATTAAAAATATTATTTCCAGGAGACTCGACCGAGGAGCCAGACGTTCTAACGAAGCATTTATCAGACCTGGTGAAAATACTGGAGCGAAGACAACCGCTCATACAAAAATTAGAGTCCTCGTGGCCGTCGTTATATCCGGCGAATGAGAATGTTAACATTTCCGATCCCCTGATAATTTCAAATTTGATTTTAGAATCAGGAACCGTCGGTCATATCAATGTTCGTACCTCGGAGGACATCCTTGCACCTCGCGAACTCGAGGAAGGCTTAAGAAATCTTACTCGCGAGGTCAATAGCACCCTGACAGCATCGAAGAACCTTTTATCCGCATCTAGGAATTCTTTAGCCGGGAACATTGTCATCGAAGACGGCGATTCCATGGAGATATTGGAAATCGACAAACTCGAGGTCGACTACTTGAACAACGTTGACGTTAGATCGAAGAGTGTCGAGTCGAGTACAACCGGAAGTTCCTTAGCTCCCTTGGATGGATCGAATATCAGCGTGCAGAACGTCGAAATCGAATCCCTCTGCGGGATTCCGTTCCAATGTGAGTTCGATCTTTCTTATCAACGTGTTCAATTATTTCTCCAACGTGAACAAGAACTAATTATGACCGAATGTTTCAGACTGGGTACTAAGAAATGGTTCGTCCGGAGTCGACATAAATCTGGAGCCGAGCGAGATTGAATATTCGAACGATACAGTACACTTACGATCGGACATTTCCTTGACAAACTTGAACGTGGAAATGATAAACGACGTCGACGTCGAACAGTTCCTCAACGAATTGTTTGTCGTCGGTAAAAATCAGAAAATCAGAGGTAATCCGTTTACCTCGCGCGCAAGTATTCCAAGCGTTAGAAGCTTTCAATGTTCATATTCAATTCTTCCAGGCAGCCTAAAGTATAACGACGTGCTGCAAGTTTACAATCTCACGGCGGAGAGGTTGAACAATCAGTCGGTCCAGAGTTATATGACCACGAGAACTAATCAGACGTTTGATAATTTCGAAGCGAGGTCGCTTCAGCTGGAACATTTGATCGCCGAGACGATCAATGGGGTTTCGGTCTCCGAGGCTGCGAGGATATCCCGTCGAAACGTCATCAAAGGTAACTCGTAAAGTGAAACTAAAATGAAATGAGGACGCATATTAACGCATTAGCACGTGAAATAATTAGACTGTGGATGTTTATGCAGTTGTCAATGTTTGTAGGCAAACTCTAAGCAAGTGAAATCACGCGAAATTTTGTTTTCCGTGGTAGTAGATCGTTGCAGATCTAAAATAAATAAAAATCGTACTAAATTCTGTGGAATTTTATGTTCTAGCATTTTTCGAAAATCTATAGAAGCCGTAAATGCATAAAGATCCGCAGTCTAGAAATAAGTACGCGTGTACCCGTGTACTTAAAATGACACGCACTAAAGTACGTGTACGTAAATACACGTGTTCGAAACCACGATTGCTAGAATCTACTTATATGCATATAGTACACTTTTCATTCCATCTCTATTTGTTACCGACGGCCTACTGTTGACAGGACAAGTAAAAATCGGAAAGATACACGTGACAGAGGAGCTGATGATAGACGGTAATTTCAGCCAACCGGAGAATCAGCATCAAATGTACTGCAACATTACCGTGCAGGGCGATTTGAGGATAAAAGCGCTCGACATGGATAAGCACACTGAACTGCTACTAGATAGCGAAGAGGTGCAGCTGAACGATATCCACAGGTTCTGGACAAAATCCACCGATCAGATCATCACGAACGATGTGATTTTTGAGAATAAAGTAACGATCGATCATCTGGTGGCGGATCGTTTGAATGGGTTCACCGAAAATGAGTTCCTGTACACTACCGCGACCGCTATTCCGGAATCATTCGGACATATTCGATTCGAAAACGTCGAGTTCGACGATCCGTTGAACGACATTCTGTTCGACGACGAGCCCGAAACGTTGACAATTCGGAACGAAATGCGCGTGGAACAGCTTCGTGGAAACAGTCTGCTTGTCGATCGTTTCAACGGCCTCGATGTGTCCGATATATTGAATAATCTACAGCCGGTTAATTTCTCAAAGCGTATGAACTTCTCCACAATCCGAGCGAGACAGGTCAACGTAGATCAGCTGCACTTCCAGTCCATCAACGGCCAAAACAGCACTGAGTTTTTCGCACACAAGGAAAACGATCGGAACAATCGGGTGACCAGTTCTCTAAAGAATCCGGAATTTTATGTCAGCAATCTGTCCGTCGAGAGGATCAATGACATCGACATGAAGAAACTCGAATCGCTACGGAATACTACCGATTCTAAGGACCTGGTGGTAGAAGGAGACCTGACGGTGACGGGCAACTTAAGGATCGACCTGATCGACGACCAATCGGCCGTGCTCTATCTGAGAAACTTGGCGAAAGAAGACATCGTGTGGGATCTAGACGAAACCATCGACGAGCTGATCGTACAGAACGCGACGCTCGAATCCATGAATGGCGACAACGTGCATAATTTCTTCGAGGGTGTTCTGTCGAGATCGAAAGAGCAGATCGTGCCTGGCCAATTCAGTTTTAATAAAATGTCCGCTGGTAACGTCGTTACCAGGTTCATCAACGACCGAGACAGCATGAAATTACGCTGGATCGACGAGCCACTGTTTCTTACCGGGAACATCACGTTCGACGAACTATATGTACACGATGTCACGACCAGGACTCTGAACGACCAGGACGTCCGCGAGGTATAGTTTCTTCTAGCGTGTGTTCTTCTGCTGTTGCGTGATTTTGTTTTAGAAATATTAAGTGGAATATTGATAGGACGCTTCAATACGCTCCTAGACGATCAATATTTCCATCAACATGGTCCTCCGTCAATAATGTACATGAAATATCCAATTTAAAATCTTTTCAACAACCTTTCCCATCGTTTCAGCTGTACGAGAATTTATCGATCGTGTCGGCGACGACAATCGGAATGTTATCAGTGGATGGAAACGTTACCTGGGGCACAGCTTCGCCGAGCTCGAGCTCGTTGACGTTCTTATTCGACAACGCAGTGACCAAAACCACAGCTCAAACTATTCACGGCGAGGTGGTGTTCGACGAGGCTGTGTCGATGTCGGCTGCAAAGTTAGAGCTGAGAGAAATCGACGAAATACGCGATATAGTAACCGACGCGGTAAAAGACCACGAGAATACTATCCAGATATCCGGACAGAAGATCTTCGCGAATAACTTAACGATCAACAGTCTATCGGTAGTCGGCGATGTGAAGATTCCGATCGTTAACGACGTCGATGTCGTCGAATTTAATAATTCCGTGGCCCGAAAATATCAGAACGAAACAATCACCGGTACCCTAACTTTCCTCGAGGAAGCAGCGATCAATGAGCTGTATGTGAACGACAGTATCCACGATGTACCTTTGGATGGACTGGTTTTGGCAACAGATACTCTACCTCCTAACGTGCACTTCAAACATCTTTTTGTAAGCAACGATGTATATCTGAAGAATTTTGATGGTGTGGAGTTCGATGAGTTCTTGGAGAATCGAATAACTATCCACGGAGACCATGATATAGCTGCTGATGTGACGTTCAATGGGATCGTAGAAGTAACAGGTTCGTTAGTTTCGTTAACACTAGGTTTACGGAGCGGCTGTTCATTTTTCAATAGGAATTGTGCTAGTTACTTTATAAGAATAACAAAAATGTATACAGGCAAACCTGTTTTTGTGCGGTTTTTTTTCTACGGTACCTATCTACCGCACAAAAACAGGTTTGACTGTATCTAACAAAATTGTTTGCATTTTCTTTACATTTACAGTGATTAAAACGTCTTCATCCCCAAAAATATCGAAGAATATTTGTACGGCTATATTTATTTTGATTGCAAACGAATGAAAGAAAAGAAACACATAACATTCATATTTGTTAGACTATGTTAAATCGGCATGACGAGTCTAACTCGTTAAAATACGGCAAGGGGTTAATAATTGATACCCAAAGCAATACATTTGTTGTTAAAATCCTTCACTGTAACAGGTCCCGTAAACCTAGCGTTAAAACGATTCATTCAAAATTGGCATCTCTTAAAAGTCCTGTTTGAACCGCCGCGCCGATAGGTAATGCAACGGTGGCGAGGATCAACGGAATAGATCCTTCCGATCTCGTCCTCGATGGACTGGCGGAGACGCAGTTTATATCTGGTTCGAAGACCTTCACGGAGAATGTTCGTGTGGACGGCAACATTCGAGCGCAGCTGATAAATGGGTTAAATTTATCTTCGGAGTACTCGGGCGGTATCCTGAACGACGAGGACGCGGAGATCGTTGGAGACTTGGTGAGATCAACACGTGATAAATCTCCTGGATCATGTATCGGGATCATATTAGAAAAATCCTCCGAATGTTCCCGTGGTTGCAGGTTTTTGAGACGGAAGTCAAAGTCCCGGAAGATGTAACCGTTTCAGGACTGGTGAACGGGATGAGTCTGAGCACGATCCTCGAGGAACTGAAAGAGGAGACGCAGCATACGCTTGAAGCGTTGAAATATAACGAGACAGTGATAGAAGGCGGCATTGAACGGTCCTCGCGAATCTCTGAAAGGCTGCGGAACATCTTGTCGTACGTAGAGTTCGAGAAGAATTTGAAGATCGAGGTGCCCAATGTTAAAGCGGTGGACGTGATTTATTACGAAAACATCACGAAGTTGAATATGTTTGGGGAGGAGGCTGGACCTCTTTGTGGCCTGCCGAGCAATTGCTCCTGTCCAACCGAGTACGTGGCTGAACTGAGGAAGGAGGGTTGTCGAGTGTGGAGGACGAACAGCTCGACGATAGTACGAAACTTCCACGAGCTGCATAGCACCTTCGGTGTAAATATAGTAACAAACGCAGTCTCGAGTAGTCTGGAATGTACAGCTACTAGTAGCGAGGATGAGTTCACGAAGATTTCGTGGATGAAGCCAGGAATTATGGACACTGGAGATGTTCTGGCTAATGTGATGGAAGATCCCACCAGGATAAAGGGATTTGTTAAGGACGCAGAGGTTTTCATGGACCACAGCAGTGCGTGGCAGGACTCGACTTATTTATTATCGAGAAATGAGAAGGCGCATTCCGCACCCTTGCAATCCTGGAAAAACGAGTCTATCCCCTTAACCTTCGGATCAGTACATAGCTATTCTAATAGAAGCAATGGAAAGACTAACGTGTCCAGGATAGTTAATAAATAATGCTGAGAATGACCCTAAGGGTCGACGGTTCTGTACTTGTTGAAAAGATCAGTTGTCCGAGGGTTAATCCGATCGAGTGGTTCTTCGAGGCTCAGTCCGGTTTAGCATCCCTTCGCGTGACCTCTTGACAGGTGTTGGGCTAGAAAGTAGCACTTCACCTTCACCTAGCCAAGACCACCCGCTTTCGTAGAGGGCAGCTTACATCTCCGATTGCTTTCAGACGCAGCTTACGTAGTTCTGGCGATCTACTATGACACTTTGAGCCAGTCCCATCAGACTGACTCCGTCGTCTACAAGATTGACTTCGACACCAACTTGCTATCACTGCACCAAAAGCTTGCTACCGACGGTGCCTGGGATATTGAAGTTTTCAAAACAAACCATCATGACGTGTACCTGCTCCTGGCTTGCTCCGGAATCTCCAAAACGTCTTTCCTGTACAGACTGAACGGAACCACGTCTCAGGTAGAACAATATACATAATGGAATGTCTAGTTGTCGCTAATACCATTAACAATGCGTTCTGTTCAGTTCGAGACTTTGAGAACGTTCGATGGCAGTTCGCGCAACGCGAAGAGCATCAATCAAGAGAAGGACCTATTCGTTTTGCTTGACGATTACGATACCAACGCGGTGAACGTGTTCCGCTACGAATCGAAGTTCAACAATTTTTATATGTATCAGAGTCTATTCCATGATTCGAGGATTGACGCGGTTGCGTGTTTCTATGCGGATGGTGAGCACCTACGTTATCTAAAATAGTTCATTAACACTAACCGTACCGGCTGCAAAATATATCGGATACACATTGTTTTATAAAAATTACAAGACTGAACTTATTTCGATTTTTCACAATTTTTATAATAATACGTGATTAAATAAAGAAATTTATTTAATAATTTCTGATGGAAGCATCTTTATAATTTCAATAATTACAAAATAAAAAATGTGAAACCGGTTATTTGATACCGACAGTAGCGCACTGTACACGGTATAAAAATGCATTTTATTTCAGAGTTCGGTGGAAGCGACGCCTTCATCATCGTCGCGACAGAAAACGATCAGTTTTACATCTACGAATACATGTACGCACAGGTACGTTCATCAGATTGTTTCACATAGAGTATTTCATTTGGATTCGATCTTATATAACGAAACAATCGATTGCAGAAGTTCCAAAGAAGAGTGCATCACCGAATAAATAATCTGCAAACGATAATGCCGTTTTACTATGCTGGGAATCGTTATATTTTTACGGGCACAAGCACCAACAGCACAGTACTGAGGATCGTGGAGCAAGGACCCCACTAACATTTCTATGATAGTCCTATTAATCGTTTATAATCAATTATAAACAGTATTTATTTATATTTTCTAAAAGATAATAATGCGCATGGCTCCTGTTAACTATTTCTTTTTAACAATAAACGAGCATTTATATATATAACACAGAATAATAATAATTATTATTAGACAGCGGATTTTATGTATGCATTTATGACGAAAATGAGTAGATACTTATATATATATATAATATTATATTATTATACATATTATTATACTATACATATTATATTATTTTCAACATGTTAATAACATGTTAGAAGACAGAATAAATTTATATTGCATTCCAGTTTGTTGCAATTCAGGTAGAAAATTTTTATTTTGCATACAGATTCGCTGTCTAATTACTATATTTCCATACTGATTCGATATCCTATCGTGCCAATTTTGATGTCACTCTTGCAGCAAAGTAATGAGCGATATATGATTTTTATCTCAACAATAAATACTTTTGTTAGGAAAAAAATGTCTTTCGATGATTTGTCAATACAGTGAAGTATCGTAAAGTAAGTTAAAGAGAATCGGTTGGATAATTTGATAAATAAAAAATTCCAAATGACGAATTTTCAACATACGCGAGCTCCCTCTTCGAGTAGAAAGGAGTTCGATCCTGACTCGATCCTAAAATGCAGCTCGTATATAACTGTAACTAAAGTAAATTGATGAGAGCAGAAGTAAATAAATCGTACACGATCCTAACGAAACGAACGTATGTTTTTCCTAAATATTCGGGAAGTATTTCAGCTATGTATGAAATTCGAATGGTCCTGTGTCGAAACGAATTTCATATGAACCGAATTGCGCCAGTGCGATTCCAATAGGACAAGATTTAGTATAATTAATATTTAAGCTCATTATCGCCGCGAGAGAAATTTCTCGGTGCGAAACAGATGGTATATAATATAGAATCACCACGTGATAATTTTATGAGAGTTTAGTCTCGTATTGGGAAACATCTCTGGCGCGAACATATAACACTTATCACCACGAGTTCTCTAACCGACGGGATACGAAGCGCTAAGGTTTCCTTTTTCGAGCAAGTGGCAGCCATTGAATCATATTGAGGTTTTTCCAGTTGTTGCTGCGCGACATCACGCTCGGTTTTCAAGGTACATACAAACGTGAAGAAGGAAGTACAGACAATCTTTTTTTTTATCCGCAACACCGTCGAAAAATCGCACATAATTGACGACTTTAAAATGTATCTTGTCAATGCACCATGACCTGTCGAATTTGATAATTTATTGTACAGTTGACTAATAATCAGACGTATTTCATGTGATCGAGATAAGCTAAAAATATTCTTATCAGACTCTGCATTTATTCTAATAGAATTTTCGTGTCGTTCAATCGCCTTTCGTTTTCTCCGGTATGTTTTATTGGTTATGTTAGCGAATGATGAATTGACATAATAAAGCATTCAACGATTTGTTAATAGGATTCCTTGATAATATTGTTTCAAACGATGTCGTGGATGCGATATTTGTTCTTTTACTTTAGTCAGTATACTTCGTCTTTCCACGAACATTATTTGTTGTCGAGAGACCGTGTAGAGGTTATGTCACGCGTCGAGGAATAATCTATCGTGTTCTATCGTGCAGTCGTCTGATGCCTGCTTTTATATTTTAGATTTAACAATTCTGTCGAGGCAGTGATGGCTGTCAAAGGACTGGTCGCAGCAATTGTTCAGTTTTTAACCCAACAATTGGAGGATGGAGATATCACTGAAGAATCTAGAGAGAGTCTCGAAGTAGCGATACAATGCTTGGAAAGCGCGTATAACGTGCAAGCCTCAGATACTCAAACAGATTTTAATTTACTCGAAGTTTACAAAAACACAGCCGAGCTTGCGAAACCTCCCGTAGTACAGGAGGCCACACCTGAAGCAAAAGCAGAAGCGGAAAGATTGAAAAACGAAGGAAATGCTTTCATGAAGGCTGAGAAACACCAAGAAGCTATTGCTAACTATACAAAGTATGCGAAATCCAAATACAAGAAACAGACACATTTTTCTTTTATTTTTAACGACTTCTAATATGTATTACTCGTCATAGAGTAGTTTCGGGTAGCTTAATTAAAGATTTAATCATTCAGTTAGGACAACAAAAGCTTTAATAGAATGCATACCATTAAAATATTTTTTGTTTAGGGCAATCAAATTGAATGGCGCGAATGCAGTATATTACTGCAACCGTGCGGCGGCGTACAGCAAAATTGGCAATCATCAACAAGCAATTAAAGATTGCAATACTGCGCTGAGCATCGATCCTACTTACAGCAAAGCGTACGGTCGATTAGGATTAGCGTACTCTAGTCTGGAGAAACATAAAGAAGCTAAAGCTAGTTACCAGAAAGCTTTAGAAATGGAGCCTGATAACGAGAGTTACAAATACAATTTACACGTGGCCGAAGAGAAATTAGCAGAGGTAATTGTAACCAATCCTAATCTCGTGGACATGATGCATCGTGCGGTAGCCGATCCAGCTTTCCTTAATGCAATGAGGAATCTCATAAGAGGAAATGGAGAACAAGGGGGGGGTGGACAAATGGATGCATTTTTCGAAACGTAACTATCAAATTATAATTTCCGCGTGCACGATAGCTCGAGAATATCGATTATATTTGAACATTTTTTCAGTGGTCAACAAGTAGTACAACTAATACAAAATTCCAATCCGGAATTGATCGAATCCTTGATACGACAAATTGGCAGAAACTCAAACGACCCTGAACCACCGCAACAGAATTAAAACAACTGTGATTATATAATGTTATAAAAATTCGACAAAATTGGAAACAACTAAGTTGATTCGCAGCACGGAATAGTTGCAGAATAATGCGTAACATTCATTCGCATGCTGAGAAAAAGCGGAAAGTTATAACTAAAATCAGATTACCATGGTCTTAAATCGATATTCATATGCGTATATACTATAAAAAAATTTTCCTTTTACATTATCTATTGCATAAAACCGAATGAGTTATCTTTTAGATACATACGGCGTGGTACCGTATGCAAAAAAAATTCGGTGATAACGATCAGAAAGGGATAAATATTTTCTGGATAGGACGACTCTCTAAAGGCATACGGATTGCTATTACTGTTCATGCTGTACAACGTGTCGTTAGATATCTATTCTTAATTTTTCCTAATTTGTATCGCGTTATGGTAGATATTATCACTGTTTCTTTTAACAGTAATTTTTAGTATGATGAAACAACGCATAGTCGAAAGAATTGAAAATTAAAACACATTAATATCAGTCTTCGTCATATTATTGCATACATTATGCACATCAACATTTTGTTGTCTGAAACCAATGGAAAAAATGTATATCGATCAAGAAATATTGAAAAATTTACAAGATATCACTTCTTCCTTAATATTTGTACATGTATAGAAACGTACCAAATATACGACGAATCGAATCCTTCTTTTCAAAATGTTTGTGTTTTACGTGACTGTTTTATAATTGTCTAAAACTAGAAATATAATTTTATCTATGCATAACGAAATTTAACAGCCTTTTTCTTAAAGTACAAAAGAAGGGTGAATGCAAAGAGGTATCGTGTTCGCTTATTTTCTTTTTTACCAATACATTTGTACACAATTCGTACATTTCACATGTATTTTTACCTGTGTTCAAAACTTCGGAACCGTATAACTAGCCGATAAAAGTTTTTCGAAATTTTCTAATAATAGTGTCGGGACACGTTAAATAATGATCAGCAGAAGTTCATTTAAGGTCCGCGATGGCCCCGGTAGTCCATTTAAGGGTGAATAAATAGAACGACGGATTGAAGAAACTTGGGAATTCGAATTTCACGCCGCACGTATCCTTTTAAACTGGTAGCACGCGTACGCCAATTCTGCGTGCGTCATCCAGTGACATCATTCTTATTTGGCACTGAACAAAGCCCGCGTGTAAACACACGGGACATTTTTATATTTCGTAGTCTAATTTGTTTTCGGTGTACGTGTGCATGAATACGCATTTACGGGTGACTGCGAACGCCATACATCGTTCTCTCCTGTAGACGAGCATCGTCGACGATTAGCCGTTCTTAGCCGGTAAGTCTCCTTATCGTATCGCAGTCCGCGGTTCCTAAATTTTGATGAACTCATCAGATGTTTTCTGGCTACGAGTGCACTCGTGACACACGAACAAACTCGTGAAATTTGTATTCGGTAAGGGCACATTCGTTCCCTTTCCCTCGGCTAGCTAAATTTAATTTTTCAGCCGCGTTTGCATTGTTCGTGCCTATACTCGGAAGTATTGGTTAGCTATACCGATCATCGGCCGCGTGAATGTATGTATGTAGTATTATAAATATCGCTTTAACTATACAGTTACAATGCATCGTGTTCGATCTTCTCTCTCCCTCTCTCTCTCTCTGTCTGCTTTCCCCCCTGTCCTTCTCTCGAAGCAACAGATAATTTCTTTTATCGAAAACGTGATAATTATGACGTACCGTGAAGAGACTTTGATTTTTTTTTCATTAACCACAGAAGTCAAAGAATTCGAAGCTGATATACTCGGCTGTTTCCCGTCGATTCGGCGTTGCTGATTTTCGCGTATCCTGAAACGCTGGAAGACATAACCGCGATCTACCATTATTATTTACATATTTTCCAACCCTTTCCATCGTCCACCCACAAATACATGTACAATCCGAGAAACATAATGCGTGCGCAAAGTCCCTCCACAGGTTCATGACGTGCGCGGGTGGCGCATGATTCGCCGGTTTCGGAGTACCGACCAGGAACGTATCATTCGACGGTATCAACTTGAACAAATTTTTTTTTGTCTTCAAAGAAAAACACTCGCCTCGTAGGAATCGTATTTATATCGATGACTGGAAAACGCGCGCGAACGTGCTTCGATCGGCTCTTATCTGAACGGATAATAACGGTCGATTTTTCTCCATGTATTTTCTAGACGCTTGATATGTTGCATCGATAACACATTTTCATGTAATTTATTCATGTTTCAGTTTTCTTTTTTCATTTTCCCGAAATCCTGATCTATTCGAAATAGTTGTAGCAGCTCGAATTTGAATTGCGAGACACGTGTACGCAGACAAACGAATATTTTTAATGTTAATCTGAATTCAGATATATTAATATATGTAGAAATGTTTTTTTTAATAATTATTTTTCTCCGTTACGGGGAGGAATTTGTATTGTTGGGGAGCATTTATTGTCAAATTTCTGTTGGAAAGATCCTATATCCTGAAAACGTGTACGTAGAAAATTTTTAAACAATTTCACTGTAAGAATACGGTACTAAGATCCACCTTAATTCGCGCAATCGATCATCGAGTATTATTAGTCGTGAAATACAACTGATAACGAGTCGTGAATTCGTTCAAAACAGTCCTCGAGCAAGAAAGAGAGAGAGAGAGGGAATTCGAGGGCGTTTTGTATGTTCGTAAGGTGGTCCACGGCGCAATAGGTACGCTCCTGAGCGTAGTGCCCCCCTTGCTGCTCGATTGCCGCACACTCAACAGATTGAGGTGTGGCCATCGAGGGCAGCCATTTTCTTGACTTTCTGTCGCTTAACATTTCAGGTAAATACGCAATTATTTCTTAAGTAATACTGATTGGAGCGGTGCGAGAGTGTGGTGTTCTGTGCGCCCGGGTGTTCGATAGGTGGCCCGTGATCGGTTCGTTAACACCGCGACCGGGAATATTGTGTGTGTCTGTCACAAGGAGGGAAAAAAAGGCCTCTCCTTCTCCTGTGATATAGAGAGAGGGCCGAGGGAGTGCCATGCGTTACGAATCCACGGCATCTTCGCACGACCACCGTTTCAGTTAGCATAGAAGCCACGCGCTGCTCGCTCGGAGCTGAATTCGATCGGTGATTTTGGATTATTCCGTATCGGATACTCGATTCTCTCGAGCTGGCTTTTAGATCAGTAAGTAAATCGTCCACCAGGCACTAGACCCCTGCGTCGCTGTCCTGTCGCACCCCTAGCGCCCCCAGCCTCCCCCTCTCGGTGCTGCGTTCGTTCCATACCCCCCCACCCTCTTCCCCGCCCTCTTACCCCGTTACGCGGCAATGCACTTCCGGCTGTGCAAAATTCGGCAAAAAGCTCTCCGGGCCTCTCCTGTGGAAACTTGAGCAAAGAAGTGTGTCGCGGCTCTGACTTGACATTCCTGTCTGTTTCGGCGTCGTCATTGTCGTTGTCGTCGTCGCCGTTGCTGTCGCCGCCGTCGTCGTCGTCGTCGTTGTCGCCGTTGTCGCCTTCGTTTTCGTCGTCGATTTCCACCCTGTCGTCGACCGACGTCTCCTATCTCCGATAAACAAAAGGTCGGTACGTTCTTTGACACGATACGGAGGCCGCGTTAGTCTTCGCTTTCCGAAGAGCGCTCCACTTTATTCCTCTCTGTTGTTCACACCACACGTACGTTTCCTCACCTTCGGAATGATTTCATCGGAATTTCTGTTCGGTTCCGTAATCATAGATGCCCAAACAAACGCACGGCGATCTCCCGTGAACGATTAAGCTTTTATCCATTGCCGGACCCTGTACAACGCGATTAGACATCGCCGAGAAAGATTACACAGTCTTTTCGAGGAATTTCGCGATCGCCTTTGTACGGGCGTAGCAGCGATTTTTTGATCGGGTTGTACGAGATTCTACCGTATTTCGAATGTACTTTGGAACAGTATATGCTACTATAAATAATTGCTGCATCTGGCAGATGGCAATTGAAACGTTTCTGACGGAGAGTTTCAACTTTTAGAGGAGTCAGAGCGAATACTGCATCTCTCTATGCAGCGTGCACTGTTTGCAGTACAAAGATTGAATAGGCTGTGTTGCTGTACTGTTAACAACGCATAACCCGTTTCTCATTTAATCGACACAGTACAGACTACTGTTTGTTCGCATCGCTTCCGCATACTAGATTATACTTTACGCTAAGGTTTCTGCTTATGAGCGAAAAATTTGACTAAGTGCTTTTAACTTTGCTCACATGGAATAATAATCTTTCTATATGGTCTGTGGAAGAAAAATTTTTGTGCTTATATTGTCGGATGTCTCTCGGCTAGAAGTAATCTTTCCATTTCCTATGTATATTATTGACTGTAATCTGTAAAATATGAGCATCGAGTACCCAACGTTATGTCGTTGAAAGGATCGTTAACGATTCAAAGCTCCATGTTAAAGAAATTTTAATGTCAGCACTATGTTATGATATCTTATACTTCTTTCTTAACACTCATTTATACTATATATATGACTGTTTGTTGATTGCTATCAAGTAATTATAAGATTTCATAAAGCATCTTATCTTCACACCATGCGAATGTTCTGCCTATTACGTTTAATTTACGCTTCCCGAAAATAATTTTTACCGAGTTCACTCCATTCTGGATAGTGCATGTTTCATACAAAAAAAATGATACTGACCTTATATGTTCATGCATGTTCTTTGGAAACATTTTCATTTTGTTCTAAGGCATAAGGTAAAGTCTTACTTGGTATGTTTTGCTATATATAGATCAAACGAATTTATATACAACTCTCTGCATCTATAATACTAAGGGCCTTTGTGTGAGGGATTAAAGGCAAAAAAAGTAGTTTAGTTTATTGTTAGTAAGGTGTTCTTACTATTGCTCAGATTTATGGGTATTCTAATTGAAGTACCAAAATACTTACTCCAATCGGAGCTTAGATTACATCGAGTGCCCCAAGCACCTCGTAGTAAAAGTACTAATTGTTAGCAACAAAATTGATTCTTGAGTTATTTATGGGTTCATCGAATAAAAGGCCCTACCTTATGCATTCCATATTACATAAAATTTAATTTAAATGTGTACACAGTAATATTGACTATGATAACATTCAATTTACATTATGTTTAGGCAATGGCAGACTCATAATGCCTTGTAGTATACACGTTTTCAATGTATCCGAAGGAAAGAGTTAAGAATTGAAAAATTACATATGCGTCGTACATCGAATCATCATAGATTTTATTTAATACTTTTACAGATATTTACAAGTACATAGCTATGACAAAAAAGAAAAGAGATCTATACGCATACATATATCCGACAATAATGATGTTTGTCTAGTACATGCAATTATCTCGCAGCCTCCTATCCATTCTAACATATAAAATGTCCACTTAAAACAGAGACGCTGAAAGAAAGACTAAAAACATGGGATGCAATGCGGGCCGATGCCTCGGTCCAGACGATACGGGGTACCCTGGATCAGGTACGACCCAGTCAATATCCTTTAAATCTTCAGCCCTCGTAGGTTGCTTTCTTAAATAGCATTTAAAGTAGACAACAGAATAGAAACAAGAAAATCTTACCTACAATACCCACACTGTACAAGTAGCTGGCAGTAACGAGATTAGAAACAATTTTCTAGCAATGTAAATTTAAGTCGATGGAGGGCTTTAAGGCTATTGTACACATATGTAATGCTAATACCAATCTAGTATTTCAAAGAATAACTACGACACTGTTCAGGGAAGAAATTCTATACCCTACGAGGTTTGAATCCGAGTCGTTGTTTCTAGCATTGTCAGAAAGTGAATCTAATGCAAACAGTTTCGAAGAAATTACCCTGACTTCTTCCTAACTCTATCCTGAAGAATGCTTTTTCTCAATCTCTTTCACTGTTTCTTTTTGTATCTCTCTATATATGTATATACGCTCTTGGATCTGTCCATTTAAGATTGCTTTTTCACTTGTTCGTGCCTTTTTAGGCTATAGGAGATGTATCTTCTTTTAACAATTACATTAATTCCATTCTCTCGGCACTTCTTGCGTTTCCCATTAAGTTGTGATTACCTTACGTTTATTACATGTTCACTCGCTCTGCATGCCCTTAGTTGATTTTTTGGTGGAGTTTCCGAAAGATGTTCGATCATTTGATTTTAGACTCATTACCATTAGAAATGCGATAGTTCTGAAGCTGAAAGATCAATTTAGAATCTATTTGTTACTCGTATCATCCACAACTTAAAAAGATTTATGCATATATAGACACAATGTTTATGTACATGCATCTGTAGGATCAACTGCTAGAAATTATTAGCGCACACTTTTATCGTTTCATCTGTACATAATGTCGAGATCGTTCTCGGTGCGTATTATACATCACCGGCAAAGATTCTAGTAATAGAGCGAATACACTTTAAAAGAGTACAATCTAAAGAATTATGTCGCTATTCGTGTATAGGTAAGTTATTAGGCGTACAGACATTTCATTAGCGTAATTGTCAGCCGTTTCTTAAGATTCACGAGTTCTCTAAACGAAAATTTGTTGATCGGTATGTAACCTATGTGTATTCGTTGCTTTTTGATTAATAGATACTCTTTGAAAGAGGTTTATGCGCATATAAGGAGATATATTTTTTATCAAAGCAGAATTATAACGGAGCTATAGTAAATAAATGCTGAATAATTTTCGTTTTAGAATTCATGGCAGCCATTAGGAAGAAATTGGTTATTGTGGGTGATGGTGCCTGTGGTAAAACTTGCTTACTCATAGTCTTCAGCAAAGACCAGTTCCCCGAAGTATATGTACCCACAGTATTCGAAAATTATGTTGCGGACATTGAAGTCGACGGGAAACAGGTGAGTCTTTGGGACAATTACGTTGTAACTTTTGTAATTGTTTATCCGTCGTATACATTCTATAAAATCTTATTGGTAACAGGTGGAGTTGGCTCTTTGGGACACAGCTGGACAAGAAGATTATGATAGGTTGCGTCCGCTGTCGTATCCTGACACAGACGTAATCCTAATGTGCTTTTCCATCGATAGTCCCGATTCCCTGGAGAACATTCCCGAGAAGTGGACACCAGAGGTGAAGCACTTTTGCCCGAACGTGCCCATTATCCTTGTTGGAAACAAAAGAGACTTGCGCAACGATCCTAACACCATCAAGGAGCTTAGCAAGATGAAACAAGAACCAGTAAAACCTGAAGAGGGTAGAGCTATGGCCGAAAAAATTAACGCTTTCGCTTATCTTGAATGTTCTGCTAAAAGTAAGGAAGGTATTAGGGAAGTATTTGAAACGGCAACTCGAGCTGCGCTACAAGTTAGTATTCCCAAAGTTCGGAAATGTTTAACAACGTTGTTCAACGCATATTTGATTTGTAATTTCACGCTGTAGTATTCTACAGCTTCCCCTTTGGAAGCTTGAAGTTACACATCCGAAATGTTCGTTGAACAGTGTAATTTTATAACGTTATATGTTTATGGTACAAGTTTATGTTACTGTAACAAATATTCTAATTTTCAGGTAAAAAAGAAGAAGAAGGGAAGGTGTTGGCTTCTTTAAGTAAAATGCCAAGTATACCCGGTAACGGGCTAAATAATGGAATTGCGGAGCTAGCTGCAATGGAGCTAGTTGTTATGCCGGAGTCCCCCAGCGGAAACCATAATATGATAACAACAACAACAACTTATCTTTAATTATTTTACACAATAAAACAAATCTATATAGAAAAAAAAACGGAAAAACAACCACAAAATGCGCCCGCAATATAAAAAACTGTCATTGATGAAACCGGAGACTTAAACATTGACTAAATTCAATACAAGTATATGTGCTATATATATGAAAAAAAAACTATAATGTATATTGTAATGACTACTTGATTGTATTTTTTAAATGGTAATGAATTGTGCTTCGAGTTTAAACAATTAAACAATTGTCATACCAACTATTTACATTTACGGTACATAATTATCTATATCATTGTAGCAATTATTACTATTATTATTAGTATCTCTCATTACTATTATATGCATTCTACATTTTTTTTTAATCGTAGTGGCTGTTTATTTTTTGGTAATAAAAAAAGATATGTGGAAGAAAAGTACGACGGAGTTGGGGGAATTCGTAACAAAGTATAAAGAGAGAGAGCGAGAGAGAGAGTGATAGAGTGAAAGAGAGAGAGAGAGAGAGAGAGAGAGAGAGAGAGAAATGGGGAGAGTAGAAACATAATATGCAATGCAAAGTCATAGAAAGCAATGTAAGAATTTAAAACAAATCGTTAAGAATTCCAATTGTTACGTCACTATTTTACTGAACTATGGCATTATCGATATTTCTTAAACAAGCAAACAAACAAAAAAAAAGTAACGAATATTATATTACAATTATAAAATTGCGTAAGTAGACCAGCGGATCATTTTGATCTATAAGAATACCAACTAGGCTAAATGTATTATTATTATTAATTATTATTATTAATTATTTTTATTATTATATTGTAATACGATGACACTAACATTACGGATTATAACAGCGGCTATATTATATTTATGTATTTCGACAACACATCCCTTGTATCCAATCATGCATACAAACGATGTCCCGATTTGTGTTTTTTGTTACGCGGTATAAATTCGATCCAAAAAATTTATCCGACATGATGATTATGATTGATAATCGAGGAATATTTCTGGATGACTCTATTCATTTAGAGTACAAAAATCTCACAGAACACGTTAGCTTTTATAGTAGCGTCGTGCGACGTACACGACGATTGCTTTCCAAAAACACATTTCGATCGAAAAGTAATGTGTGCGTTCCTCAAGAAAAGAAAATATCGAGTGATTTACCAATTTCAAGAAGTTACCTTGTAAAGCATTGATTATCGAGCCTGTTGAATCGTCCTATCCTTCCTTTTATTTCTTATTCTTTCGTTTCTCTCTTTCGTTCATGTGTATTTATAAATACTAATTTTACACACTTTCAAACCTACACGTCTTCTATAAAAAAAAACTATATATATATACATATATATATATATATATAATCTGTAAGGTTCATAAGATCGTTGCTTTTTGCAAGAACTACTGAATTTACGGCTGCAATGCAGTCCTGGCCATTGATTCAATGAATGACTGTGGAATTGTGTTCAACAAACGTTTTTTTTTTTAAACAGTTAGCAGTACTATCGTTGAATTACGCTTTTAACCAGACACCTTCGTCAACTTGCAGTCAAACTTTGCAACGGTGAAGAGGATCTCGTTCATCGTGGATCAACGGATGGATCGAACAAACGATCGTCGTTGATCAGCTCATCGATGCATGAATAAACTTATTCGTTGAGTCAACGGTGAGCAAGACTTCCTTTATAGCGTTCAAATGAAATGGAAAGCTTTTTAATCTATATAACAAAAAGATCCGTTGCAGAGTTTGCGAAAAAATGTTCTTTTATAATAATTTCGAAAACTGTACTGTTCATTACAACTGTATCAGTGAATCCTCTATGGACCATTTTCTCTTATGGTGTAATAAACGCGATTGTGATTTCGAGCAAAATAAATCATTAAAAATTTGTACAAACGACTCTACCATAACATTTTTATACGATATATGAAACGTTATGAGAATCGCCGATAGAACTGACATGTAAAATTTATTATTTTCCATAAAAGTGATGATCGTATTCGATCCTCACGTTAGAAAGAGCGCTCGTGAGACTGATTTTTTAAAAATGAATAATTAATAATACTGTCACGCGACGTGAACTCGAACAAGCTGCTGATACCTTTTATAACAGAGATTAAGCGTCGCTATAAATGCACAAAGTTTCCGATGATAAGCGCGTAAACGTTTTATTCAAGTTCTTCTATGTTTGACGAAGATCGAGAAACACGATGATTTATATATATGCGGCAAACACAAATAAGAGATACGAACAATGTATCTTTCTTATTTTGAGTGCCCATATACTGGTCCATATGGGATTTAAGATTGTATATATAAATTTTCAACCGTACTTGGGATAGAAGGATCTTGTAACGCCTTTAAAACGAGTGGCTCGTATGATTTTTTGTTTTCCAGCATTTTGTTTGTCGTGGGTATATGCAAGAGCAATAAAAGTACGAGTTGCTTCGACTCTTTGTTATTTACGATAACATTGCGAGCAATACACGCGCATGTAACATTTATTATACATAGCGGGCGTACTACCTGTTTCGTTGGTATTTTAAACGTTAAAGCGGCAAGGTGTGTTACACATATACGAACCGAACAAGAGAAAAGAAAGGAAAACCGTTGTCTTCGAAGTCTCCATAGTCCCGTACAATTAATAGTCTTAGGACGGCGACATTTGTATAATAACATATGTCGTGCAGCTAACTTAAAAAGTTATACGGTACTTCCTAGGGCGAGAACTTAACGATTCATACACGTAGTGTTTTCTTCAATATCGAGGACGAGAACCGTTACTTTTTTATGACTATCAAGAAAAAACGAATTCGAGCGTGAATTTTGTAGGATTCTGGCAAATCGTTCTACGATTTAAGTAGCTTTTATATAATAAGAAGGTATTTACTCTACGATTGCTATAATAATAAATTGTAATTAACAATAAAAATTACTTGTCGAGATTTGTAATATTGCCTTCACTGAATCGACCGAGCGCGTTATAAGCGAGAACGATTGTAATCGCCAACACTGTGGGAATTCATATGGTAAAATGAATATTATACGAAACATATCAAATGTATTGTAAACTGTCATTTACAAATTTTATTGAACAAAATTCGTTTGTTTCTTTCAAAACGCATCTCCTGAAAGGTTTGCGTGATTGGCGAGTTTTGAAAGTACAATCATTTCTTAACAAGGAATATCATCGGTTGCAATGCATCAAAAGCTTTTCATATAAAAACATTTTATTTCATCTTTATTCTTACTCTTTCGTATAAACAAAACTATGTGCATCAACCCGAGAAAACCTGCCCGTAGTCGAAATGCGAAAGAATGGAATGAATAGTCGACTCTTAGACGTAAACTGGAAAACATTGCAATGATAATCCTAAATCAGTTCTGTATAGTCTGACGCGATATATAATATTATAAAGTTGCGTTAATACATGTAGACGACCCTATATGCTAAATGACATTTCACTTCGCATTCAGATACTTCGTAGAATAAGCGCGACACGCAATTATTTTTGGGAAGAAGGGAGCGTCTCCCTTTCTCACTCAAACCTCTATCTCCAAAACTAAAAACATTCTTAGCCCTTACATTTAATTGAATGTCACTCTTCCCGCCACACTCGTAAGTCTCACAAGGGAAATCTGATTTCGGATGCTGCTGAATTATATGTATATATATAAAAATGTAGCAATCGTATCACGTTATTTGTTACGAAAAGAAAATTTACAATTCCTCGTTCTTAGGCTTGACGGGCTTGCCTTTGCGATCAAATCCTTTAAGCTCGTCGGTCGCGTGCTTGGCGACGTACTTGATGAAATCGTCGATTCCTCTTCCACCCTCGTATTTAACAGGCTTGTCTTTGGCATCCTTCGGTACCCAGAAAAGTGTCGGGAATCCGACAACTTCGTAAGGTGCCGGGACGTCGTTAGCAGTGGCGTCGAACTTGACGATATCGACATCTTCGTCCGCGAGTTTTTCACCCAATTCATCGTAAATTGGAGCCAATTTCTTACAATGTCCGCACCAAGGAGCATAGAATTCGATCAACGTGTCTTTGCCGCTGTTTGTGATAAGCTCGTCGAAGTTCTTTGCTACCGCGACCTTCACGTGTCCGCTGTTATCTTCGGGAACCGCTTCGGACTTCAAATACGGTTCCAGATTGTCCGCTTCGAGGTCTTTCAAGAACGTTTCGAACGTACCAACCGAGAAATCATCTTTCATGACGAACTTCTGGTTCTTCGCGTTTCTGGCCAATACTATGGGCTTGTCACCTTTCACGAAGTCAATTCCGAACTCGTTCAATTCGTGCTGGAAGTCGTCTTTCGATGAAATGGCGAAGTTCAGTTTCGGGAAGTCCTTAGCGACCTTGATGATCCTGTTGCGCCAGTAATTCGTGCCCTTCGGGTTCTTCACATAGTCTACGGCGTAGTATGCGACAACCAGAGGGTTCTTGAATTCTGCGGAGTTGTCTCTTGTGCGAATTCCGGCAATACCAAAGCTGGGGAATAAAAGGATATCGTTGCAACAAACAGTTCTTAAAAAATCTACGTACAAAATGATCTTAAAACTTACTAATGTTTAGTAATGAGGTCTTGAACAGAGGTATCGGGCTCAAGTTCCACGGTGTTTGGTTCGAACTTGTTCTGCAGAATCTTTGGTCGGTACAGAACAACGGTGTTCCTAAAATTGGATTCAACAGCTGTTCATTTCGTATTCATTATTTTCTAGACAATTTCGTGAACAATTGATTATTTACTTGTGTCCTTCTTTCTCCATAAGCGATTTCGCGGTTGTGTGAGCGAATCTGACTTTCTCTTTAAGCTTCTTAGATACCGTATGGAAGGATTGCGCCAAGGAAGAGTCCTCCTTCTCAAAGAAACCAACAACGCCAACTTCATCGGAGTTCAGGAACGATTTCAAGCAATCTTCTCCGGTCAGTTCCTTGGAGGCTGGACCAACTTGTGCCTAACAGATTAAATTCCGTTTGTGTTAGTCATAGGTATTTTCTATCTGCATTCTACGATACATTGGAAAAAATGAATTATACATACCTTCATGTATTTGGCAATTCCAGCAGCTTCCCTAGGTCCATTGTAATCACTGACAAAGTCTCCCTTAGAGAAGATCTTCAGTGTCGGGTAGCCGCTGACAGAATGCTTATTACATGTCTCCTTTCCACTTTCGGTACAATCTACCTTGGCAAGAGTGATCGAAGGATCATTGCCTAACAGCAGCTCCGCCGCTTTGGCGTATTCTGGCTTCAACCGTTTGCAATGACCGCACCTAGAAAATTAATATACAATTGTATAATAATACAATACATTTTCTTGTTTTTAACATTTACACAGCAAAAATGGTATCGATTCCAATTCATTTTTTATTTCGGAAATATCCAGTAGACGGTTTCGCTTTCAAGCAATAAAACAATATATGTTTTATCGGTTTAACAGTGACTTATACATCTTCAAAATTCGAGAAGTGCGACTTGTTAAATCTCTGGAATCCAGATTTAGATATCAGAAACGTGTCTTTTATATATATATATATCTATAAATAAGAATTTTGGAAATAAAAAACGTGCCTCATACGATTATATATGTGTGTATAAATGTATATATAACAATATTGAAGCCGATGGTAATTCGGAAGGAGTAGGAACAAAGTCGTGTTGGGTAATGTGTCACGAACCGGCATCGAACATTGCGACCGGAACTACGAAAAACCGTTCGAATTCCTGGTTTTCTGCGACAGGCAGGATTTCGGAGGTACGATAACGAAAAGGAGAAGGTTCTCGCAGCTTGGAGAACATGAAATGATCGTGAAATTTCTTACCATGGCGCGTAAAACATAACAAGCGTGTTGTCGAGCCGATCTAACTCATGGCTGAAGGTTTCGTCTGTTAGTTCCAACACGTCCTTCTCCTCGGCTAAGACGGTGACCAGCACCAGGAAAAGAAAGGCAAGGTACTTGGGCAGCATCGTGGATCACGCTGCAGCTTGTTAAGCAAAATCGGTTCCGGCTCTTTCCTTCGGGAGACACTGTTCGTCTAAGACGTGGCTTTTGCAAGAAGTTAGTCGGCGATGCACGGTACCCCGCGCAGTGCTGTCGCCTCCTGATTGGCTGTTCCTTTCCCAAATACGTGTGCGTTTGTATTCCTGTAAACGCCACGTATCGTACAGGGTGTTCCTAAAATCGGTGACCAACCTTCGCTACATCCTGTTAGCTGTTTTCTTTTTTTATTTTGCTCGATGAGTTCATCTATGTTCCTACGTACTGAAAAGGGTCGATAGGAAACTTTTCAAGTGTTTCTGATATTTTTAGACTCTGTTGCGGACACTTTTTGTCCTTTAGACGTAACCGGACGGTTTTGCAGTTTCAGACGCACCCTGTAGACAAAATGGAAGATAAGGTTCCAGATCAGAAGCGGGCAAGGAGAAGCCACATTTCGCTGGTTTTTGACCTTGGTAGGAGGAGATACGAGGAACTTTATAACGGTACGTGTGTCTTTGGATGAATGCTACGAGATCTGTTCTGATCTCTCTGATCTCGTTCCGACATTCCGACGGACTTCATCCGTGACGTGACCACTTTATCCAATGTTTCAAGTAATCGCAATTGATCGCAATGCCCTCTGTGACAAACGGAACAAACTGACTCTGTTGATTCCCGCATTTTGCTGAATTCGCAATAAAGGCAGAAGGATTTATAATGTTTGTCGGTGTTCTCTGTGAATCGTAAGGAAATTTTACGTATGTTTTTGCTAAATACATAGATTGGATTTTGCCGACCTCTAGTTCACAATTATCGACGAAAATAACCAAGGAGCTTGGCGGTTCCGCCGTAGATGGCGCAACAAGTATTTTTTTACCGTATTTCTTGTTTTTGTCGATTTTTATACGGTAAATAACTTGACGAGTAAATCGTGATTCATTCAAATAATTTGTACAAATGTCTTAACTACTGCATCAGCACAGAAAAATACAGTAAAATCAAAATAATTTATATATGTACCAGAGAGTGTCCTCATGTACATACAATGAAATAAAAACTAAAGAGTCATGGCCGTTTTTATATTTCCGAGGAAAAGTGATAACGAACAGGATAATCCGTAATTCATACGCGTGATGTATCTGTGATGAAACGTAATGTAAATTACTATGTTTCCTATCGAAACGGTACGCACTCACAGTCAGTATATCTGTTTCTAGTGTGACAAAGTGTGACCGTGAGTTTGCACAAATGCAAAAAGAACGTAGAAAGGTTTAACATAAGCAGCAGCCTTCATTAAATATCGCAACCGGTGAGCGGCATTTGGTTAGTCATTCCGAAACTGTGCTGTTGTTTGAAGTCACTTATCGGTCGAAATCCATTTTTTTCTAGTTGACAATATTATGGTGAGTGAAAACGACGAAGCTGAAAGGCGGCGGGAAACACGCGCGAAAAGTCTTGAGTGTAAAAATCAGTTAAAAATTCTCCAGTTAAACTTTATATTAATCATTTCAAGAAATAGCATTTACAGCTTCGAACATTTCAGTGGAAATTAATTACGGACGGATATGGACACTGGCATTTCATTTCTGTTGCTTGAATATCGCGTTGCGTGTCGTAGGTTCAATTAATTAGGGCTGCACGAATGTACCTTGGAATTAATTGAAAATCAATTTGACTATTACAATCTCAGGGCATCGACAGTTGCCCTGATGAAATGATAAAATTTTCGCAATGTTTGCAGCAATAAAATGACTCATAGTATAGAAGTCAGAATAAGTAATCGATCCGAACACGACAGACGATGACTATTGCAAATACGAAGTAAATACAAAGTGAAGATAGTCGCGCGCGAACAAGTGGTCGGTTCAAGGATTTATGAAAAAGCCTTTACATAAGTCACAACATTGATACAAGTGGGTTCGATTTATAGTTTAATTGACAGTCGTTCAGATGGTTAACGGGATCACCGATAATTCATCTCGAACACGATCAAGCCAGTTATGTAAAGATATTCTATTTCTAGTAGCGACTTCATTGTAACTCGCGCGCGCGTCCACGTCAAATATCAATCGATATCATATGTCGAGCTTTATGTGATTCAAAAGCTCAACAACTAAAATATAAAAGGATTTCAATGATTTGAATATATATGTTATATTAACTGTAAAATAATTCAAATTCAGTTTCCGAAAGTAACATAATTACTTAGCAATTAGATAATATTGTTATCAATGATCATGATCTATGACGGGTTACGCGAAATCAATTATTTCGATAATCATTTCCTGTTTGAACGCGTGTAGTTCGTGGGTAAAGAAGGGGACGATAAAAAATAGGCCACGAACGGTAAGCGAAAATAGAGTCATGTGACTCGAGAATCGATAAGTGCTTCCATAGGGGGAATTACCGAAGCAGATACGTAAGATACATTCAGGTTCAGTCGGTTCAGTGTTGAGTCAGAGTCCGACCGAGTCAGTTCTGACTTCGCTGTCAAAGCAACAGGACGGCCTGTCATTCTGCATTTCGCTAATTCTCGCCATTGAATCCAGTTCATTTGGCTATCAGCTACGAGTCACGTATTTACGTAATTACGCTTACGTATTTTTTCAGTTTGTTCGCCAGTGTGTCCAGTACACCAACGCTCATCATTTATCAGCTGCTGCGAAAGGTAAAAGACTCGTGTTGTATCATCGTCAATTATAGTGCTCACTTTCTCTTTTACTCGTAAGAAGTATTGACATACTTTCGACATCGAGAGCTCCGATTTAACGTCGAGACAGAAATTAAGTAACGAAATATGTATTCAGTTGGTCCTGTCCATAATTAATTAATCGATTAAAACTTTTAAACAATTTAACGTCAAGACAGAAATTAAGTAACGAAATATGTATTCAGTTGGTCCTGTCCATAATTAATTAATCGATTAAAACTTTTAAACAACTTGACAACTTGTAATTATTTACGAAAGAGTCCTCCTCTCCAGTTTCGATGAAATTTAAATATGTTGTACAGCTCGACATTTTGAACAACTTTCTCCTTTGCAAAAAGATGTTGGTCCTCTTCAGTTTCACAGATATTCGCAAGAAACTGTTATTGAATTTATTGTTCAAGTAAGGCAGCAGAGGGATGCCAAAAGAATTGTTCAGAATTATGTTGCTGGCAATATATTTCAAGATTATCAAAATTGGAGAGGCGAATAATTATAAATTGCATCACATGTTGAGCGAGAAAATCTGTTTCAGGAAACTCCAGAAGCATGCCTTGTCCGTTTCTAACTCGATTGAGCGCCAACTATGTCCATAATTATGGCTCTTCGGTGTTGACCAATTATCGTCAGCTTTGTCCGTTTATGTCTCAGCTGATTAGAACTCAAGCAGAAAGCACTGAGATGCAGCACGTGCAGAAAAATGTGGAATCTCAATGTCCCTTTCTAGCTAAAGAGCACGTCGGTGTAAGAACTGCCAATCCTGCTGTCGCTGAAGACATTAGAAATGAGATTTCTAATGAACCGAGAGAAGAGCCAAGCTTCGCTTACGAAGAATTCTTTCATGAACAGATCATGAAGAAAAAGAAAGATCATTCTTATAGAGTCTTCAAAAAAGTAAACAGACTGGCACAGAATTTTCCAACTGCTATCGAGTATTCGAAGACACCGAAACCCATTACTGTTTGGTGTTCCAACGATTACTTAGGGATGTCTAGACATCCGGCAGTAACCAGTTCTGTCCAGGAAGCTCTGGATAAGTTCGGAGCAGGTGCAGGTGGAACGAGAAACATATCTGGGAACTCCATGGGCCATGAAATGTTAGAGAAAAGACTCGCAGCCTTGCATCAGAAAGAGGCTGGCTTATTGTTCACTTCCTGTTTTGTTGCTAACGATTCCACTTTGTATACTCTAGCAAAATTTCTACCGGGCTGTCATATTTTCTCAGATGCTGCCAATCATGCTTCCATGATTCAGGGAATAAGAAATAGCGGGATACCGAAGCATATTTTCAGACACAACGACGTAGAACATTTGGAAGAACTGCTGTCCAAAGTGGACAAGAGCGTGCCGAAAATTGTAGCGTTCGAAACGGTACATTCTATGACCGGCGATATATGCCCCTTGGAACAATTGTGCGACGTTGCTCATAAATACGGTGCCTTGACTTTCGTCGACGAAGTACACGCGGTTGGCCTATATGGATATTCGGGTGCTGGGATTGGAGAGAGAGATTGGGTACTTCATAAAATGGATATCATTTCTGGTACATTAGGCAAAGCGTTTGGCAATGTTGGCGGTTACGTTGTCGGCTCAGAGAAATTGATAGATATGGTACGAAGCTACGCTGCAGGCTTTATTTTCACGACATCGCTGCCGCCGACGGT
Source organism: Lasioglossum malachurum (assembly GCA_028455605.1). Classification (NCBI taxonomy): domain Eukaryota; kingdom Metazoa; phylum Arthropoda; class Insecta; order Hymenoptera; family Halictidae; genus Lasioglossum; species Lasioglossum malachurum. Next base: position 5,359,745 of record CM052313.1, on the reverse strand, counting down.
GTTATACGGCGCTCTGGCCGCCGTTGAAATTTTAGCTTCCGACGAAGGGAGAGCTTTGAGAGCTACTCATCAAAAGAACGTAGCTTATATGAAATGCATTTTGACCGATGCTGGTCTTCCGGTAGAACCATCGCCTTCGCATATTATTCCAATAAGAGTAAGTTACCTTACAAACTTCAGATGTACAGTAATATCTCGATATATATCTATATATTTTTATCGTTGGATTTGCGCACCATATTGTAATTTTGCACCAGGTCGGAGATCCGCTACTATGCACTCAGTTGGCCGATCTCTTGATACAGGAGAAAGGTCATTATGTGCAAGCAATAAATTATCCTACAGTTCCAAAAGGACAGGAAAGATTAAGGTTGGCTCCTACTCCAAAACACACTTGGACAATGATGGACCAGTTTGCAAAGGATTTGTTAGACGTGTTCGATCATCTAAATATATCAAAACTAGAGTAATTAGCTAATAAACAGAAAGGAGATATAAAATATCTTGGAAGTATCGCCAAAACAATGGGATCGCCAATTCTGTGATCATCAGATATTTTTGTTTTTTATCAAATACAAACATTTCGGCTGCAGGCAGGCCATTCAGTGTAAAAGCTAAATAAAGAAAACTACACATGGAACCATCCGATATAAATTCTTTAACTCTAAAGAGTTCTTTTTCCTCAATAAATTGTTGAAAATCTCAAATCACATTACTGGAACATATTGAAATTCTAGCAATTTTGCGCCCAGCCTCGCGCATGCGCATACAATAGAAAAGCATACAACGATATCTTCGACGCGGGCTTTTCCCTTGGTTTTCAGCCAGGTAAGATTAATTGTAAAATTAATTGTAAAATGACACGAATCACGCACATATAAGAATTTTGAGACTCGGGCAACTTGAAACCCTTTTTAAAAATTCGAAACAGTTTGAATATTATATATACTCTCTGATATTATTAAATACGTCTGTATTCCATAAATTGTGAAAAGCTCAAATGTTGATCAATGTAAGAAAGATTACATAGAATAAAAATGATCTGGGTTGGAAGAAATGTCTTGATTTTCGAAATGCTTCGAGTACAAGGGTCGATAGTTCTTTAGAATCGATTGATATTTTTGATTTGATTGATCGATTCGTTTTTACGACTGAAAACTTATGTAAATAGTCGTCGATCTCCTATTATACATTGCAATATAATAAAACAACGAATAAATATTAGTGCTTTATGTTCTTTATTGATAGTATACACATGAGGAAATCGGAAAAGTCCGATTGGAAAGAGTTGTCCGTATTACGTAAGATATTTTACACTTTTTTTTATTTAATACTAGATTGCGTGCAAAATTGTATGGTAGTATAAAAAGATCGATTCAGGGAATCTCTCGCTAAGATAAACGACTCTAAACATCTCTGATTAGAACGATAACTAAAGTAGCCTACCTATTTATACACTGTTATTACACTGTCGTCCTGTAAAGTGTGCATCGAATGAAGTGTACATTCACCTTCGCCCGACTTGTGGTTTTACAATCGTAAAATGATAGTGAAATGAGCCAATCTCGCAAGAAAGTTGTACGAAACGATGTCTGTTAAATGGTTTCTCGTCTACGATTCAAATATAAATGTTCCGCGTTGTTGAAATGCTAAATCGAAGACACAACGGAGGTTAGGATGAGAGGTTTCACGAATATTTTGAAGATGCTCGTTGCGTTTCTTTATGATTACGCCCGACGATTGTCCTACATCATTACCGCGATCTTTCTTCTGTGCTACTGTTTAAATCCAGCCAGATTTGCTTCGCATTATACGTTCATAAAGTCAGAGGATATTTACAGTGAGATGGAGAGATCATATCCAGCAAGAGACAACTCCTGCACGATCACAATTAATCCTAGAAGATATTTCAATCATTTACTTTATCCCGAGGAACATCCTCGAGAGAATCCTGTAACGATGGCGCGACGATTAGGTATATTGCCCGGGGGACAATGGAAGCCTCTGAACTGTCATCCTCTTTTCAACGTGGCAATTATACTACCTTATCGAAACCGACATACGCAGCTTGCCATTTTCATGAACTACATTCATCCTTTTCTGCAAGCTCAAAATCTCGATTATAGAATATTTGTGATAGAGCAAAGTCCTATGAGAGAATTCAATCGTGCTAAACTGTTCAACGTTGGGTACGCAGAAGCGACTAAAGTGAACGATTTTCATTGCTTCATCTTTCAAGACATAGATTTGATACCTCAGAATCCCGATAACATTTACGCCTGCACCAAAATGCCCAGACACATGAGTTCCAGCGTGAATACATTCCGTTATAACTTACCTTACACTGGTTTGTTCGGAGGTGCGATCGCGCTCACTCGAAAACAGTTCGAAAGAGTCAATGGGTTTTCGAATGTTTTCTATGGATGGGGTGGAGAAGACGATGATTTTTACAGTCGTCTGCAATCCAGAGGTTTCCAGGTACACTGGTTCTTGTTCTACTAAAGCAGGCCTGGGCAACGCTGGTTGCTTGGATTCTTCCTTCGGCACAAGCTCCACGATGATGCACCAGCAGGTTACTCACTTTCAATTCATTCTTTCGGCTCTGCGAATTCTTTACTTGTACCTGAATTGTCCCTGTTATAAAAATTAAAGGAATTGGTAAATGTTGTTGTTGTCTGTTCAAGCAAGGGTCTTATGTGCATGTACATGTATACGTATTAGCAGTGAGTAACCTGCCAGTGCAGCATCGTGGGGCTCGTACCGAAGGAAGCAGCCACATCTGTTCCGCGAGCCATCGTTGCCCAGGCCTGTACCAAAGCAGAAGATAAGAAATATTATTGCTAAAGTATTAATATTTCTTTTGAATTTCAGGTGATCCGTTTTGGTCCTGATATTGCTCAGTATTATATGCTAACCCATAAAAAAGAAATTCCAAGTAACGCAAGATTCGAGAATTTAGAGACTGGTGCTAAGAGATACGATACGGATGGAATCAGCAGTCTTGAATATAGGGTTTTAAATCATCAGCTGAGGCCTTTGTATTCGTGGATCTTAGCAGACGTTTAGATCTCCGCACGTTCAATATTTTCCGGTTCATATCGCAAAAAGATTTAGTCCTTTTCAAATGTATCCTGCAATTTTACTTAATATTAACGAAGATGTGATCGCTGAGGGTTATTATAAAAACTTGCACAAGGATATGTTTTGTAAAAGTTTCCTAGTAGCGCGTAAATTCGCGAGAAATCACTGTAGGATTTTTTATACAAGTATCATTCTGAATAGTGTACGTGATATTATATACCAAAAAAAACATTGCCATAATATGTTTATGCGATTAATTATTCGGTGATATAACTAACGAAATGTTTCACGGATAAAAATGTGCTGTCGTGATATTACATTTTAGGAATAAGCACGCACTATTGCTGTGGAATTTGTTCGATCTGATTATCTGCAGAGTCCAATAAGTAGCAGAGACACGTGTCCTGAATTCCGTTCCTCTTTGTATTAACACGTTGCATCGCGGAGTCAATTTTTTGAGAATACAGTTTTGATAGTACAAAACCGTTCATTAAAATAAATAACGAATCGTAGAGAATCAGTTTATTCTTTATTTATTCCTGGTTCGCTATGTAAATTAAAACTAAAGGTATCGACTAGTATTATTTAGTATAGTCATTACACTCACCATGAATACCAGTAGCGAAAGTAAAACATTGTATTGTATGTAATCCTGCAAACGTTCGAAATAGATTAAGTTTGTATGTTGCTAATCTCGCTAAACGTAATTAAAACAGTCGTTATGATTCCAAGTAATTTTTAAGATGATCAATTTAACTATAGTGCACCGAGAGAAACTTTTAATTTCCAACGAATTCGCAAGTTCAAATTTTGAATAATCGAAAATACTTTAACTATATACATGTATACGTGCAAATATTTCACATTATACACGGTTGTGTACGTGTTAAAACAACTATTTATTGTATAAAGTTTTTACGCGATTATTTAACTTTTATTTATACGCACTTAATCTATGGATCATAAGTATTGCTCTGAATATTTCACGCTCATTTCAATCTAAAGAAAGAACCACAAAGACAACCAAGTATCTTTCAAAGACAGACATAGTGTAGTGCAGGCATTGTTGCTGCGTGTACTTTTATTGTTATCTTTTAACTTATCATTACATATGGGTTTTGTATGTATAATTAAAAAAATAACGATAAAGTTTAAGAATGGCTGTAGAAATGTATATATAGCAAAGAATGTATGATTTCCAAAATTGCTACTTAAATCAGTAATAAAAAGAAAAAAAAAGGTCTACGTACATGTATACGAGTATAAATATAATTATCTCTCTGTATTCGTGTACGTGAAAAAGCTGACATAATTACATTATAAACAAATTATGAAGTACAATGCAAATTGTCGTAATGTAATAAATATGTGATGAATAACTAATGAATTCAGTTGCACTGATTCTTAATTATATAAATTAGATTACTTTCTCTCGAAAGAAGCATCATGAAACTTGATTCAAAGCTATGCAGAGTAAAAATGAAAATATTCGAAGGCAATTGATCTCTTCCGATTCGAAGACATATTTCATAATGCTTCGGATATACAACTTTTACCGTTCAAGTATGAAAAGTACTGTATTGTGCACAAAATTGTTACACGGGAATTGCTTAATAATCTTTTAAACTATCTCGCTAATGGTATGTAGTTCATTCTTGGGTAAAGCATTGCAAACGAATCGATACGTGCAACTTTTATTACAGGTGTAAAGAAATTTTTCGTTCACTTCATTGCGGTAAATTACAGCTAAAAAATAGAAAGCGCGCAAAGCGTTTTTTTCTTTAAATACTATCACGTTAAGCGGTGTATCAGAATTTAATGAAAAATAATAAAACAAAAAACAGCATTTGGAAATACTAATATTACCAGTTTATTACATTTACGTTCTAAAAAATCTTATCATAACAACGTAAATTAATATTACGTAATCGTACAGGAAAATTATAAAAAAATTGTAACGTGTATCCCCAAGAATGGATTATCACCGTTTTTTTTCAATTACCACGTACGCGATCAGCATATTAATCGGATAATACGTGTACATACCTATTCATCTATGGAAAAAGTTGAGTACAAGTACTTGTGTGTATATATAAAATCTATGTTCAATGATGTTGGACATATTATGTATCGGACAGTTCTTGATAGCGTGCGTACATCATTTTCTTTACACAATCTTTGTAGGTGTCCCCGGGTAGTGCGCTGTACGACGACGATTTCGCCCCTAAACCGGCCGTCGGAACTCTTCTCTCCGCTTCGATGATGCTCGTTCTACCTTGATTAGATTTTCCAAGCCCCATTCCTTCGCTCCACCCCATTTTTTGCAATAATTTATTGCCAACATTATCCGAGCCAATGCCAGCTCTCGTGGGCTCCTCGTAGGATACAGATATCTCCTCGACTCTGGTCTTCAAGTATTTTTCTTTCAGCTTGTTTGGCTGTGGTGGTTCCGGTTCTCCGTATTTCGCCCTCCTCTCTTTGGCACGGTCTCTATATTTGTTATTTCTTTGTTGTGGATCGTTGGGATCCAAACCACGAACTTGATACCAATTTTCCAGATTCTGTTTGTGAAGGTCCGACAATTGTTGATGCCGAAGCAACGCTTCCTTGCTCGGAAATTGTCGCTTGCACAACAAACAGGCTAGCTTCGCCCAATCTGTATGTTGCCTTTCTTCTTGTTGCACGTCCTCTATTTCCTCCTCCGTGTCGCTACCGCCGCCATAAGCAGCAACCAAACCATTGTTTCCGCTCTGATCCTCGTCTTCGTGGAAAGAACTCGCGAGAGACTTCTTCTCCAATATGGCGTATCCTGCGTCAGCAGCTCCGCTTCCAACTCCCTGATTGCCATCACCACCAGCGAACTCGGAGTTCCAATTGCTCTTCGCGTTCTCTTTCTTTTGATTCAAGGTTTTCGCCCATCGCTCCATATCCTTTGCTATCTTCTTCGCTACCTTCACCTTGTCCTGCTTGCTGTCCTTCTTTTTACTATCTTCTTCTTTGAATGACTCTTGCGCCGCACTGGTGATCGACGAGGTCGTTGGTTGATTGGCGACCGTGTTTGTTGCGTCTGTACTACTAGCAGTAGCAGTCATCGTAGTTCCGCTTGTTGTAGTTCCTGTTGCCTGTGTCACGGTCGGACTTGTCTATAAAATCGTAGTTAATATAGACATTTAAAATCGTCAATTTGAATTTTCAATAGTTCGGCAAATAACACTGTTCAACAGCCAAAAAACGTTTCGATTTTCACTATTGCGATTCTCACCGAGTTTTTCGCGCTGATTCCGAATCTGCCCTTAATTTCCCCCCTAGACGCAGTTTTTGAGAAATTTGATTTTGAAAAAATGACATTTAAGTTTTAATCGATACATTATGAATGTTAAAAAGGTTGAATTTTGTTGGACAGTGTAATCGCGTGCACACAGGGTGTTCCGAAAGTATTGTACTTCCTTGAAAATAATTTGAAGTAGCTTTTTCCTTTGGAATCATCCCCTTGAAGGAAGTACAACATTTTTCAGACACTCTGTGTATTTAAACCAGACGTATCGTATAGTTAATCAGTGCCTCATAATCACCTTTGCTGGTTGATATGAAAATGATTCGGCATCCCAATAAAGGAATTGTTGTGTGTGACTATTATAATAGTATTGCGAATTTGGATCGTAATATAATCCTGTACTCGGGTCGTAATAGTATCCTGATGACTCGTCGTAGTGATAGGTGCTGACGTCCGGAACAGCTGTAATATGTGAACATTGAATAGAGTGCTTTTATGCGACATTACAACAATTTGTTGTTTGTATAAAAACTTACAGTAAACTTTACCATCGCCAGCGTGTGCAGGTACTCTTCCGCTGGCCAACGAGGTGCTGGTCGGCGCCGTGGGCGTTGGTCTATTCTTCATCTCGTCCGCGTCCCCTAACTTCCTCGACGCTTGTAACTGTTGTATGGCAGATTGTGCTACGGCTGCCGCCGCGTTTACCCTATCAGTCTGATTCAAAGACGGCAACGTGATCGCAGACCCTTGCATTATTTGATTCTGATAATATTGCGTGTAATACTGGAGATAGTGAGCTTTCTGCGCGGGCGTCTTAGCGTATAAGTTGGCACTGTACTCTGCCAATTGAGCAACATCGTCTAACGTGTATCTCTGCGGTTGACTGTCGTTCGCCTTCCACGTGTTCGTGTTGTTTATTTGGTGTAGCTTGCAGTACGTGATCTCGACTTTCCTACCGTCCACCACCAAACCTTGTTTCGTAAGAGCTGTGTGCAAGTACATGGCGTCCACTACGTTGCCCATCTCCAGGTAACAGACACCCCTGGATGTGTTTGTCAGAGAATCACGACCAATACGTATGCTTCGTATCGGCATCGATGAGAGATTCTTCATAGCTTGTAATACCGAATCCTCGGTCGTCAGAACATCCAGTCCTCGAAGAAGAACAGTGTTCGTAGGATGAGGGCTGATTTCATCGCTACCCTCACCGCCCTCTTCGCTCTCTGCCCTCGAAGCGGAACATTTAAAACATGTCTCGCGCCTCTTGAAATTGTGTGCGCCACACTGTAACAGCGAAACAAGTATTTTCAACAAATTTCATAGCTTTCAAGATTAAATGATCACTAGACAGCGGATTTTATGCATTTATGACAAAAACGAGTG
>CM052313.1:5285017-5351907 GCA_028455605.1 Lasioglossum malachurum | reverse complement strand
ATTCGAACGATCTTTTCGAACGAAATCGATGGACCTCGAACACAGACGCATACAGTCGGTCACAAAAATCTCCGTCCAAGGGACGCGTCGAGCATTAAAAAGAAATTTGTTCAATTTGTTTTCTTCTTAACACGTCCGCACTAGTTGTTTATAAATTTAATCTATTTATATCTGCTTATAGACGTGGATGAAAATACCGTAATTATTAGACTGCGGAACTTCATGCAAAATAAAAATAGTCTGCATCGATTGCAAGAAATAGAAATTGGATTGAATGTTACTTCTTCCCTTAAAAATTTTAATAGAGTAGAAATCATATATCGATATGTTCAATTTTTTTAATTTTCCAGCAAGATTGAATTTCATTTACTCAATTGTTTTTCCTATAAATGCATATACAAATCCGCAATCCAGTAATTATTCGTCAGATTTCAACTAATACATACAGAAATGTCCATGAATCTTTTTTTGTAAAATTGTCAAATGCACGGAGATTTTCGCGACCGATTCTACATTGATTAGAATTCATGCGTATCGGGTAACCGTCGATACGGAAGGTATCGAAAAGATTTTCGCGACAGAAAAATCTGCGCGGGTAGCTGCAACTTTCTAGCTGCGTTTTCGCTGCATAACAAGTGTCTGCGAAAGGGGTTAAGCCCGGGCAACCGGGGTCGGTCCCCGCCTACCCAGGCGAATCGTGCGTGCTCGTTGAAATTCGGGTCCGCTCGGCTGGCTGGCTAGGCTGCAGGGGCTGTCTGGTTGCTCGCATCAGCCCCGTATAAACCATATCCGAGCCCCCCTTTTACATCCCATAAAATTCACCCTCGGCGCAGCCAGGCTGAACTTCACACCCTATTTAGAGTCGAACTTTTGTAAACATTTTTTCTCTCGTTTTTCCCGCGATTGTTTACACACCCATCGGGAAGCGAGAGACACAATGTTGCCGACGCTAGTAATGGTATTGATTCGTAGGGGGATACCTGAGCAAAGAGTACGAAGAATCATCTTTTATTTGACTTCCTGCAATTTCTTTTTCACCAATTCGAATATCGCGCGTTCAAGAGCATTCATTATTTTTCTGGCCACTGTCATCGGAGCTCTGTAACTGTTTGTTTGGTAGAATCATAAATAATTTTCTGTCTCGCGTCGTCTCGATGAAATAACGATAATTCTATTAGGACGTTCGAAGAGTAATTTCGTTTTTCGTGTAGAGATGGCATTCCTTCCATTTGTTATTACTAGACTGCGGATAGAATCGAAAAATTAAATGTTTTTTCTTTTCTTAACTCTATACATTGTTTTATAGAAATGACACAACACTGAATTTATTTGAATTTCTTGCAGTTTTTATAACAATCTGTACTTCAATGAAGAAATTCATTTAATAATTTCTAATGAAAGCATCTTTATAATTTTTGATAATTAAAAAATAAAAAATGTCTAATATATTCCCTATTATTCGCAATGATTACCATTCGTCCGGTGGCAAATACTTTTCTGCTCGCTGGTGAAGCGCGCAAAAGTTTCAACGTTTCTTTAATCGATCGTACAGTTTGGTTGTTTGCAACCGTCTTCGTCACCTTTCTCTTTATTCTTTGATGTTGCTTTCGTCAAAGGTCACAGGTCGATCCGTAAAAATATAATTCCCGAGGCACGAAAACAATTTCTTTTAAACGATAGGAGACGTTAATTGACCGCTTGTGCCTATTATTGGAAATATTTGTAACGAGAGGTGTAACATGCGGGCGCAGCTCTATTATCGGTGTCGAAGGTGTTATTTTCATAACATTATCATAACCTTTGTTATTGGTATGCCACGTGCACCGATGAACCATGAAGGGTTAGTCCAAGCGTACACATAAATTCGTTATTACCTGCGATTCGACCGATCGAAGCTCTACGAACGAAATGAATGTTGACCCTCGCGAGGCCGCGGCCGGCGCTTTTCATAATTTCATGGCTAGATCCATTTCGACCATTACATACCAATTCTATTTTACACCATCAGTATTTTCTGAACCTATTTATTTGACAACTTCGCAGCTGAGTCGCCACTCGAGTGCTAAGGGTTAATATTTCTTGAACGTCTTCTTGGTCACTAGTCATTTAAACTGGCGGCTAGAAAATTCAAGATTAGTCGACACGATTGCAATTCCCATTCAAAATGGACCTCTAGCACAGAATTCGACATTCGCTGGTTTCGAGTTGCACAGACTTTTCTAAGCCCGCGCGAGTGATTCGGGTTACGAAGCGTTAAGACGATTATTCGGGGAAATGAAGAATAACCGCGCTGGGCCAAGAGCCGGACAAATATTCCTAGGCTCGGTAGGTACACGGTCAAACGAATTTCTAGTGGGGTCATTAGGGGATGGTTCGGGTGCTTTAGTTTAACGGAGGGTATGCTTCTCAATTCGGTCGCCGGTAAGTGTTTATCAGAGACGCGATAACGCCCGGGTCCGATAAGAGATCAGGAACCGGCAAAGGGTTGGCGTTGCACGGGAGGCTCGGGGTGGGAGGATTGTCCTGAGCCCGGCGCACGAATTCAGGGTGACTCTGTTGCTGGTGGCGCGGGTGGCGGGTGGCTGGTTGCAGCCCCCGTGCGTGTTTACCCGCCGCTCTGTGGAGGTCGCTCGGTAGCTCTACCTGGGGACGGATTCGCGGGTGAAAGAGCACGACGACGGTACAGGAGGAAAGAGGAGCGTTGCGGGGCTGGAGTGGCAAAGAGGCCGCCAAGAGAAGGGAAAACGAGCTGGAGAGACGAGAGATGAATAAAGAAAGAAAGAGAGAGTGAGAAGGGGGGAGGGTGGCCGGCAGGGAGGGAGAAGCCAGGTCTCCGAAATGACCGAGGAAAGAATAACAGAAAATCGTTTGTTAGCGACCGGTGGAGGATCGAAAGAGGATTAGAGAATGCTCTCTGCCAGGGGGTAGGTAGCGAATCGGAGATAGAGCGAAAAAGCAAGGGGAAAGCGAGATGGATAATCAGGAAGATAAGGGATTCGAAATAACAAGAGAGACCGGGGAAAGAGCGATACAATAGAGAGAAGGATGGTTAGCGTCAAGAGAAGGAGGGGAGGGGGGGGGTAGAGGGAGAGAGGAGGGGCAGACCGTTCGAAGGGGTTGCAGGAAAAAGAGAAAGAGATACACGCACGCACACTACGCGGGGACGTTGAAATAATAATAAAAGGAAAGAGAGACCCCGTGGCACCGAGAGAGAATCGGATCGAACGGGGAAAAGAGAAAGAGACGAAAACCGCGGGGAACGGGCGAGGGGCGGCGCGGGGGAGAGGGTGGCGGAGCATTTGTGCGCAACCGGTACGACGCAGACGGCTCGACTATATACTTGGTTCAACGACCACCGCCCTAGTCTCGTCCAACCCCGAAGTACCGGGCGGCTCGGTGGTCGCGCGCGCGGTTGGGGGTGGGAGGAGAGAGAGAGAGGGAGAGCGAGCCAGGGGGATGAAAGGGTAGCGGCGGGCGGAGTTGCGGGGGATGATTTGCCAGGGTTGCGAAGAGGGATGGCGCGCGGGGGTAGCTAGGGAGAGAGAGGAGGGTAGGGGGGAGGGTACCGAGGCGGGTCGGTGTCGAGCGGAACGAGCCACGGGCCAGTTCCGTCTCGAGTCCAGGAGTAGAAGAGCTACTGGCCGCTTGTCTGCTCCCTTCTTTCGCTATAGTTTCATTTCTTTCCGTTTTAGTTAATTCTTCAGTTCCGATTGATTGACATAATTGTACACCACAACGAGGAGACATTTAAATATATATATATATATATGTATGTATATACATATAGATATATATGTAGATATATTATATATATAAATTTAGTATTCAAACAGATCTATCATTGAAGCATAGTATAAAAGAAAACGCGCGCGCGCGTGAGTACACATCACACAAAAACCAGCGGGTCGAATACGTGCAACCGTGTAGAGGTGCATCACATTGCTGCGCTTCATTCAGACACAGATCTACAATACACACAGACGTACACGTATCGGCGAGTACAGAAACAACAGTCTCACGTCCACGTACACACAGAACCGTACATACTAAACATACACATACATACATACAAATATATATATATATTGTATACATATATTATATGTGTACATCGCGATACGTTGAAGCGCGAGCGCGGACGTATTTTTTCGATTCTGATAGATAATTCGAGGTAGCCGCGCGCCGAACTATAGCACACGCGAGACAACGTGCGTGCAACGCGATCAACACATCCGTCGTTTCGTTCTGGTGATTACTGTCGACGACGACAAGTATCGGCGTACCCGGTCCCGATGCGTGGACACACCCGCCGCCATCCAGCGTATCTGTAGATCAGTACCCGGCTGGCCAGGTGTGCAAAACCCGCGTAGAGTACCTGCGTTCTCTGTCCATCCGATGCGCGTGCAACAAGCCCGCAGCTCCATTCACTTTTAGGAAACGTAATTCTCGCATTCAGGTACGTGCTGCACCATCTCTCTTCTCTCTTGCCTGTACCAAACGTTTAATCCAACTCTGTCCTCGCCACAAGGGAGGGTAGCCTTTGAACCTGCGCCTACGTCGACAAGACAAACATTTGCAGTATTATCGTGCTTTCGGGATTGATTGGAGATGAAAAATATGTACGGTGTTATTAGTGCCGATTGTGAGCTATGTTATCAACTTTGGCATTCGGCTACCCTCTCTTATCTGTCGAGAGCAACTTTGCAGAAAATCGGATGTTCTAGTGTCAACGTACTCGCATTCTAAAGCTAGTAGGATAATACAGAAGTTCGCTTGAGAGAAGATTGTTTATTATTGCTTTTAGAAAAGCCATTGTCTTTTTACGCGATCGAGCTTTCATGTATCGCTGCACCTTTCAGGAAAGAGAAATTGTGGATTACGTATTGGTACAGTTAGAAATCACCCTCGGACGAGATCATCGATCTTTCTTCCGTCATCCTTTATCCCTGTAAGATCGAGAAATGTCCATTAACCACAGCAGTTCAGATTTCAGTATTTCGTACAGAAGATTGTCGTTTCTTTCTTCTCCCTAGAATTTAAAAAAAATTGTGACTTACATCTCGCGAGCACAAGGATTTCAGCTTCCATTGTAGCGATCGGCCGGTCTACGAGAATGAATTTTGTGCTCCGAGTCCTTGAAGATCGATGGATATCTGTTGGTTCTCGTTCGAGGGTCTCGGTGTTGTGATTGCTAAAAATGATTGTGCATGCGTCTCATATACTGTGCTTTAATAAAAGTTGCCGTTTATTCTTGTGCCGGCATTTTTAACCATTTACGGTATATCGAATTTATCTTATCCGACAATTCATAGAGTTCTTTAGGAAGCAAGTGTGTTTTGACCATAGACAGAGCTTGCGATTACAATCCACAGGAAAACTTTGTTCCATCAAAATTTGTAGCGACGCCTTTAGAACATAAACAGTTGAGAAGGAACTACGAGTGCTCACGCGAGAGTTAAACATTCTGGCAAGTTAGAAATAATATATAAGAAAGAAGTTTCTTCGTGCATCTTTACGATCGCGTAAAAATTCGCTCCAACCATCTTTTTCCGAGGGAACGTTAAATGGAGCGAAAGAGCAATGCTCGAGTCACTCGTAATGATAACTTCTTCCAACGAGGCCTGTGTTATATGTACATAGTTCGCGAGGAAAGTTCCGTCGTTTGTCGCCTCGATCACGCGACCGCTCGCAAAAACAGTAAATTAATTACGTTTGCGGCTACACCTCCGCTCAGTTCAGCGTCGAATCGTGCGAGTTTCGATAGAGAACTGTTTCGGTTTTCTCTGTTTCTGTCCTCTAACCCTCGGCACTCGACTGCCCCTCGAATAGAACATTCTAAATCTCATTAGCGATTCATATATTCTTTTTACGAGATGTCAAATTCTTAACGCTTTATCTACCGGAAGCCTATTAATAATGTTTTCAATAATCGTGCTGCACCAAAAGGAACTTGCTGGGGTTGTGTTGTAGACAGCGGATGTTTATGCAAAATAAAATTTGTTTACGCGAATTACAACAAACTGGAGTGAAATAGAAATTTATTTATTGTCTTAATACATTTAATAGGTTGAATATAATATAACAGTATCTTTAAATTATTCTTTATTTTTACTGTTTTATATTACACCTACTAATTTTTCCCATAAATGCATAAAATCCGCTGTGTGTAGTAGTAACAAATGGAAGCAATGTCATCTCTACGCGAGAAACGAAATTGCTTTCGGAACGACCTAGTAATTTCGGTCGAATCTCGAGGACTACGTAGAAGGAACAGTTTACCTGTCGATTGTAGGATGCGGGAGGAGCAGCGAGAATAGGCAGTCGCTATCTGTTTGTCTTAGCTGGTTTGCGAGGCACCTTTGCCCTGTTCTTGCTGGTGGCCAGCTCCAAACCGCCCCTCGTCAGCTGATTAAAATCGATAATGGTGAGCCTCGGCTCTACGGGATGTCTCGACAGAGGCTGTACCCCGACGAGCGGTGCCCCGGGGCTCCGGAACCTGTAGCTCCGGTTCCTGCACCCGCCGACGCCCGTTCCACTTCCACTTCCGGTCCCAAGCTGGCTCATCCGCGTGCCGCTCATTGATCGGTAACCGCCGCTCGCCGGCGGCACCGCTGCCTCCTCCTGGAAGTATCTGCCGATCGAACCCGTGAATTCCGGTTTCCTACCGTTCGACCATTTTACCCCTTCTACGCGCGGCCTTCTCGCTACGTATTAATCCTTCAGCCGTACAGACACTTTCAAAAAGGCGATAGCTCTCTTAACACCAAATATACACATTGTTTTATAAAAATGACAAGATTGAACTTATTTAGACCTTTCACAAATTTTATAATAATATGTGATCAAATAAAGAAATGTATTGAATAATTTCTGATAGAAGCAGCTCTTTATAATTTCAATAATTAAAAAATAAAAAATGTGAAACCGGTCATTTGACCGGTCTTGGTACGGTTAGTGTTAAACGTGAATGGTATACTGCTTCCTAATTTTTAACGAACACCTACTCGAGTAGTCTAATTGAAAATAAGCGTCCGCGTTCGGGCGTAAAAAGATCGAGCCGGTTCTCCACCGGGCAGAATCTAATCCGAGCGGAACATTTTCCAGTTTTATTGATAGCGGGACTTGTGCTCATTGTCTCGTGGAAAGCTGCCTGGGAAATAGGCAAGGGGAAAGAGACAAGTACAGGCCAGACAATGAAACGCTCTAGGATCCTCTAGTAACATGTAACGAGGGTGCGTCGGCGTTTCTGTCCCTGGAATGCGAAATGAGATAGGGAAATGTTCGACTCGTGTTGCAGCACGCAGCGAAAGAGAGCACAGTTCTCTCGTTAAATTTGTCACGATTTGCTAGCTGTTTTCGCGGTGGAAATTACTCGGTGATTTTCTAAGCTGATCGAAACGGCTTTAATTACTCGTGGATGCTGGCGAAGTGTACAGGAGCGGGTGTCCTGGAGGTCCTTGGCCGGGGCTCTCTGGGAACTCGATGTCTCGGTCTGGATTGTCGCGATTTTTTCATGGACGGTTGATCGGGAAGACCAGCTGGGATCAGGCCCATCAGTTTGTAGTATTCTAAGAACACGCGGGCCAGATTGCGACCTATCCTGTAATCTACAGTACGATTTTGTAGTTAAGACTCTCTATACTTTCCCTGGAGTGAATCGCTGGAACGTTCTTTTCCTTCAAAACATTTCAAACAGCCCGACACACGTTGAAACGTATTTGAAGAAACAGTGTTAGCACCCTCGAAAGGGGTTAGACTTTCGGAATTGGTTTAGGACTTCGGAAGACTAGCCCTTAGTAAACGGGATAAAAAGGGATGAGAACAAAAGGATACAGCCCTCCTCCGTATACGGGAATATCCCGGACGCCGTCTTCCTATTGTACCCATACATGGACACCTCGATGCTGTAGCAGTTGACGTGCTCCTTCAGAATGGAGCAGAGATAGCGTCTCGCGGTCCCGGACTTGTGAGAGTCCTGATTGTACATCGTGTTCCCGATCTCGTAGTCTTCGGCGTGTTGCGCCAGCAACTTCGGTAGAACGATGTGCCTCTCGTACCTGAGAGGCTGGCAGCCGTCGGTTAGATAGTGTCGTTTGCAAATTGAAAATTAAGGCTCGAACCGAGGAACAACTTAGCGAAAACTAGAGTGGATCTGTTCTAACAGCTTCCGAAGCAATTGGGAATTCTGCTTTTGCAAATGTCGCTATGTCCACACTGAAACATCATCGAGTAATTTATTGTTGCCTTCTTCTACTTTTATTCGGTAGAGAAAAGTAGCTCGACGGTGTTTCAGTGTGGACACAGCTTAACCCGCAGCAACCCCAGACGCCGAAATATTACGAAGTTAACTTTTGTCTCGGTAGCTCGGGAACCAGGCCATTTGAACAATTATCGACTAGTCTTCGGAGTCGGAAGAACCGGTCTCAGTTACCTGTACACGTCGTCGTACGTGTTCCCATAGACGAACAGTCCAGTAGCGTTCGTGTGCGCGTGCAGATCCAACACACAGTCCAAAGGGGTGCGAGAGTTCTTGTCCAGGCTCTTCAGCATAGGTTTGATGGCCACCAGAGCAGGATGTAGCCAGTCGGATATCTTGTTCCACGCTCGATTCAGGTCTGCGCCCAGAGCTGTGGATCTTCAAAGCCGATCGATTCGTTTCGCACATCCCGAAGGATTCCACAGAGTGTGCTCTAACAGCAAAACACTGTCTAATAGCGAAAACCTTTAGTTTTTCCTTCGTAATTGCGACCAATAACAATTCCAAAAGAAATTATTTACGCATTAGCTAGTAAACTAATCCTTCTAACGTCTCAAAAAAGAAAAATTGAGCTGTTGGGTCAAATTTTGAAAAAGTTATTCGTTTTTAACAGGTGTACGGTTACTTCGTACGCCCACTGTATATAATTGTTGCGCAGGGAGTTCGGCAACGTTGTTCGGCCCGCATGACATTTTTGCCTTAGTTATATCCATATTCCGACGATGTGTCACTGTTAGAACCTGGAACACCCTGTACAGACTCGCTCACCTGTAATTCCCGAGGTAAACTCCGTCGGGGTTCATCATCGGAACTATCTTGAATACGACGTAGTTCCTGAGGACTTGAGCGATGGGATGGCAGCTGACCAGGAAGTCCATCAGGCCCTGGCAGACGAAAGATGAGGGCGATTCACCCGGATGAACCCTCGCTAAGATCACCACCACTTTCCTCGAACGCTCCTGCGTGTCGTCCAGGTTCGAGGCTATCGTGATCAGCTCGATCTTCCGCTTCTGTATGGACGTGGCCAGCGTCTCTCGCTTGGTGCACGCGATCCTCGTGCACAGGTTGTCCAGGTGCGCCAGGTAGCGGTTGTAGGAGTACGGATAAGTCAGCGCGAATTGGTAGATCTCCTCCTCGCGGTCGAACGAGAACGCGAAGCTGAGAACGTAGTGGTTCTGGTGCTGCGCCGACTTGTAGTAGAACACCTGGGCAGCGAGAAATTGGGAATCCTCTAGTATTCTGCGTTAACGAGAAGGTGGTAGACTCGTTTGCAGGATTTTTGACTACTGAAAGACTCCATCCTTGCATTACCGAGAAAAGAGAAGGCGCATCCGCAACCTGGCAATCGTGGAAACGAGTCTACCCCTTTAATATTACAGTAAAGTCGCGATCTAGTTCCTATCGCCTGTTCCGAGCAGGGACAGCGCCGAAAGTACAAAGGATGCCGAACGTAGAAAAGGACAGTATGTAAACGCGGACCGTTTGCTTCTCGGCTCCTCGCGGGGATGACCCTCGGTGGAAGGGGTAGGCGAAGGGACAGTGATCGTGGAGATCGTCAGGGAGCTAGATCGCGACTTCACTGTAGCGTAGTAGGAATGTAAGGTTCTGAAAGGACAGCGGGAATGTTGTGACCGCGTCGCTCTATTCCAGTCATACTCGATAGGTTTGTTTGTTTTCTTCGGCGAACGACTCAGGATATTGCGAAATATTTACTTGTAACGCGAAGTAGGTGAGATATCAGGCAGCGTGGACATTTCCTCGTGGACGAGGAATACCCTATTATTGTTGACGTCTCATAACGCGGTACTCGCGAGGAATGCGAAACAGAATGCACACAATTGAGTCACAAGTATTCTCGCTATTCGTTGAGAAGATTACTACGTACTACTACTAATTCAGGTGTATCACCTATACGGGTAGCGTGTTTCACTTCTCCGGACATAAACAAATCTGCGGACAAGAAGCCACGCCCTTCCTTATTGGCTGCAGACTTACTTACGCGGTTGATTCGTTAATTCGCCAGGGAGAGTAAGCACACTTTGTTGTCTAATGACGAGTACGGGAAACAAATTTTAAAAAAGCGGAAAAAAAACGAAGTAAAACCACCGCCACAAGACTTGCTGAACAGCGATCCTCTTGCAGACCAATTTCTGCTTTATGTGACGCGGGACTCGCAAGAAGAAATGGAGTGCCATTTCGATGAAAGAAAATGTTGCAGACAAAAGGATGTATTATTCAATCTCCCGATAGTGGACGCTTTCGACGACTCTACCGATGCCAATGCTTGCGTCCAGTTTCGCTTAGGGCAGTTGTTTACCAATTCTTCTGAGCATTTGCATTTGATTGAACAGTCTCCAATTTAATTCACCGGGAGCTGAGCACATAGTTAGACTTTGCCTTTGAAATACTGGATCAAAGTGGATCCAAACATCGTCTTTTAAAGGTTGCCAGGGTTAACATCGCTATATCGATGAATGTATTATCTGACGTTATCCGCAAGGTTATACGAAGGTCGATATTTTTAGCTGATATCTAGATTAGCATTCTACCCAAATTTTTCGTTGGCACGATTCGATAATTTACAGTTTGTAGTGACTAGACTGCGGATTTTAACATCGAATATATTTAAAGAATTCAAACTACATACTTTTATACAGGGCGTTTCCTACTTTTCCGGCAAGATTGAAGCAGCGTGATCTACAAGTGAAAATACGAAAAAGATGTTATATGAAGTTTGTTTAGAAAGGCTTTATTACAATATTATAGGCAAATATTGAATAAAGCGTTTATAAACAAACTTCATATAACATTTTTTTCGCATTTTCATTTGTAGATCATGCTCCTACAATCTTGCCGGGAAGGTAGGAAACAGCTTGTATTATTCTTGACTTACTGAAACGAGTAAGAAAAGACGCTATTAATGTAGATGATTTTCATTTCGCATAAGAATTCGCAGGCTAGTAATGACTTACTTGATCCCTGGGAATTCTCTGCCATTTGGACCTGGTGCTGCTCTTGACCAACGGCGTCATTCCGTTCCGAAACAGGTTCGTGCTCTTCGAGATGTTGACGATGTTGAAAACGACCCGTTGCTCCGCCTTCACGTTGTCCACGGTGAAATTGAACCACAGCCGTAGGCGAGGGTTGCAGGTGTCCGGTCTGATGAACAGATCGTACTCGAACTCGGAGATAAGGTCGACCCTGCCCAGGTTGCCGGTCTCGAAAGACGCGTCGAAGCAGATGTGGCCTTTCTTCGCCTTCCCGCTGTGACCAGGAGGTCGCATGATCATCTTGTTCACATTGCCCAAACCGCCCTCCGTATCGCTATCCTCGCTATCTGCAACACCAATTTTCCAGCTGAAGCGCTCGAACTTCCAACCTTCGAATTCCCCGCGAAGCTTCCCGAATTCCGTGGAAGCTTCCGAGGAGAGCTCGAAGGTTTTCGACTCTTTAGCATCCGCGCACTTCCGGGCATGGTTCATGCACTGAGATCGTTTCGAGCTTCAACGAAACGGTGATGGACACTTCAATCTTTAATCCTCGCCAGTAAATGGTACTCTAAAAATTGATTTCAACGCTTACAAGACTTCGTTTAAACCGCTTTTGTAACAACAACCGGCAGTTGCAGTTTAAAACAGTGGACAAATTAAACTAATTTAAGGACATCGATGTATCTCCAAATTATTGGTTAGCCACACGAAAAATATACATTTTCTTTTCTCTTCTACGACATTTCCCGGGATAAAGCCGTTTTATTCACTGCAACTGCGAAGAAAATGTGACGGCGAGGGGTTCAAACTGAAGCGGAGATTGTTCAAAATCGAATCGTGTGAAGGCAAAGAAACGAGGATCGTTCAAACGCCGCGGCGAATCGTGTAACGAGAGACGAAGGTGTCTTGGATCGAGTCTCGAGGATCGATTTCGGCGACGAATAGATCGGCGAGGAGGATGGAGAATTTGCGAACCGTTTCTTTGATAGAGGCTGGTGTGCTCGAGAGGGTCGCGGCCCTCTCCGAGAGCCATCCTCTGAGGACAGCGTTCGCTGATCCACCGGGCAGAAGACGCGCGAATAGACTGACTCCGAATAGGCCTCGCCGAGAGCCTATCGCGGTGGGTGTGCTCCGCTTCCACCTACGACCTACGCGGATAACTCTGAAACGACCGCTCGTGCCGTTGGATCAGCACGTTACGGCTAATTCTCGTGTCGGTTCTCGTGCGAGGAATCTCGGTGGCCGTGTTCGTGATTTCGCGCGGTTCTATCCAGTCAGGGAATCGGGTTGCCGCGCCGTGCCGGCCGATTCGCGTGGCTGCCACGCGTCAGAGATCTCTTCGTGGCCGCCTCGACAGCTCGTCCCGCGATCAAAACGGCCCCGAGAGTCGTTCCGTGGTCACGTCACATACTCGTGAGCCGATCGGAATCGAATTTAAACGGGTCCATAACGAGCGGGTGGATCCATCCTCGCCCCGCGCCAAGCCGCGCAATGGTGAAACTGATTATATTGTGATAAAATCAAAGAACTTTTGATAGAAATGAGATAGAGCGATGATTTTTTTTTTAAATTAAACCTGAAACATTGCAGAATAACATTTCTGCAGAACGTTCTTTGATTCTGACACAAATTTAATATCTGCTAGTCAGACAGTATCGGTAGTAGAGTGGGGATCTTTATGGAAAATAAAAATCAACCGCATCAATTACAAGAAAACGAAGTTGCATCAAAATTGATTTCTCCTCGTAATCATTTGAATAGGTTGTAAATAATGCCCCAGTAATATTAAATTAATCCGATGTCTCTACTATTTTGTGTTCTCCATCTACTCAGTTTTCTCATAAGTGTCAGTTCTTGACACTTAACTGCAGGCATATACTACAGGCTAAATAAACATTCCGATCGTTTTGATATACTCATCTACAAAAAAATATTATCAAGACTCCATAAAAAAGAAACGAGCAAATTCTTGGAAAGCGTTTTGCGGATATTCTTGATTATCGAAAGTTTCCAGGCCTGTCTCTTGTTCGGTGTATGTCGTTCGAACATAAGCCTACGAATAGCCCTGATTTCAACCTATTTGACGACATGAAAATTTTGGAATAAATTCAACCCGTTTTATGGAAATGGCTCACGGTGCTGATCCAGTCCTGATATCATACGTATCTAGGTCTTCTTGCCTCTGTAATCTCCGCGCGATCACGTGGGAACGGGAGAACGTGCCGCGGCCGCCCGCTTTCGAAGCTGTTGCTTCTGGTCACGAAACCGACCGAATGTAAAAGTTCTCCGGTGAATGGTTTTCGGAAGTTTCTGTTGGCTCGGCGGAATAGTCGCGGGAATGTGTGTGCACCGGTAGTCGCTCTAGATCTCCGGAGAGACTAGAGGGATTCATGCACCCCCGTGAGATTGAAAGATACGGGGTAATTGTACGTGTACAGCAACAGGTTATTGAACCTCGATTTAAGTACAGTATCGAATCAGCTACCGTAAAATATATCGGTCGAGGTAGAAGATCAAACATGAGCGACGAATTTGCTTATAGTAAATCATTTTTAGAAACTCGTGGTGAAAACTTTTTAGTTAGGAGGCAAGGTATAATATCTTTATCGCGTTATCTCCAACACTTTGGAGAGAGAGGATGATCCATTTGATCAGAGCCTTCAAGTAGTATTAGAAGATTTGGAAAAAAAGCCAAATGATTTGGTGACTATGCTGGTTTGGTCGTCGTAATATCTGTGGCTGTCAGGAAAAACGCCGCATGTCACGATTTCAAAAAATTAGAGTTTATGCATTCATTGAGCTTTACAGTATAGGATTTACATCTTTACCAGAGAAAAGTCACGACAATAAATTCGAAAGGCTAAAAAAAAATAATGCAATTTAACCGATGTCGTATGTCAAAGCATTCCTGACGACCACGGATATCAGGATCTCAGGTTCGAACCCCGGCCACCCCTTCATTCTTCTGACTTTCCTCGGACCTTATGTTAATTAAAGTTAATTGGTTTCTTCTACAAACTCTCTTAGACTCTTCGACTATCTTCTTAGCCCTTTAGGACTGCTATCGAGGTCACCTAGATGCATCCGAAGCCCTTCGAAGTTAGTTCAAGGCCAGGCCTTTCTCTAGTAGTAGATCTTCACACAAACTGTCAAGAAGTATAGTAGCAGTAGGTCTCTCTTTCAAAAGGTTTCTTCCTCAGTTAGGACCCTCAGGAGTTATTCTACAAACCCTTTGAAGGTCTTCGGAGGGTTCTCTTACATTGCTTTTCCCCGAAGAACCTTGCAGAAGGCCCTTCGGAGGATGTGACCTTCCGTGTGATGCCTTTTCGAGGTCGTTAAAAAGCAAGGTCTTTTAGATATACATATACACTTCTTACGTTCAAGGTCTCAGGGCAGCCCTTTAAAATCCCTTGAGTATCTGAGTTTCTGACGGCCCTTAAAGGGTCTTCGAGGTCTATCTCCTTATATTGCTGCTACAGAGGTGTCTCGTAAGGCTTGTCAGGAAGATTCTACAAACACTCGTAGGGTCCACGCGAGGTCTGAGGGCGGTCTAAAAAGTTCTTGAAGGGTTCCCTCCTTAAAGGACCTCTCGACTCTCATGGGACTTTCTAGAATGTTTTGTTCGCCAACGTTATTCGTATTGGACTTGTGGAATAATGATACTTTCAGTCTTAGATGCGGTACACGATTACTTATTTTGTATGTCTCGACCGATTCCGTCGGCTGTCCTAACAACACTGCTCGTCATCCGAGCTGCGCCGTACAAAACTACAATATCTCAATATATCTCTGTGTGTACATATTAGGAATACCTTAGTCTATACCGAACTTATTGTCTTTATAGCTCTTAGCTTTGTCAGGGTATCACAGGACTTTTAACAAATTCGCGCAGTTGTACTATTTCACATTTATAGTCTTCGAGATTGACGACACGTCAGCATTGTGCCATGAACCTATGATCCGACTAAATCCAGACAGCTCGGTAGCTATTTCCATCGGCCACATGTGTCGTATTGTCGTAAATGACGCAATTCGATAGCTGGAAGTTATACATTTATTGTCAACGAAGGAGCGAACTAAGAAAAAGCAGTAGTTTAAGCTTCGAACTGTCCCGTGCTTACAGCAGTTCCCAGCGAAGATTGCACAGTTCCATTATCAATGATTCACCGTGGCGGAGGGTAAAACCAGCTCCGTGAACTTTGCGGCTATAGTCAATGTTAGTGACCGACAGTGACTCGTTTCTCCTTCTAAAGTGGAGGAACACCTGATCTGCAACCCCTAGAAAATTCCCTCGAGAAGGGGATAATCAAAAATATCTATAACTTTGAACATTTTCTCAATTTCTAGAGGTAGCCGCTTTGAAACTACTTTAGATTTTTGAGATTTTCCAATTATCGAAATTGCTAACCCGTCAAAATTACTGAGATTGTAAAGATGCATCCGCGAGGAATTGTTAAACAAATTGATTTCTTTCGGTGTAGACAGATTCTTGTTGTTTTTGTAAAGTAATGTAAAGGATTTGGCAAGTTTTAGTGCGAGAATCGAATCCATCAATTTTTAGTTAGTGTTACAGTTTCGAATAGTTTTCCCTTATTTCGAAGTTGACAGTGCCCGCCGGGCGGGTGCTCAATGTGTAAGTGACCAAATTTTCGACGCTTATTACCCTCGTTTCACGGGCGGAAGGGCACGAGTGACTTTCACAGTGGCAACTCCTTGCCCGCAACGGGACAAGAACCACTCTCACCCTTTTGGGGCGAGTTTTTTCGCGATTCAGCCGGGAAAAAAATGTGTCGTTTCGTTGCGATTACGTTCGGGTGTCCGGGGGTGGCTCGAAAAGAACGGAGAAAGATTCTCGGAAAATTAGAGGGAAGAAAGGTTTGAGGACGCTCCGGAGCGGACGGTTGGGAAGAGCAATTAAAAGTGAGACAAAGAGGCCGGCCGGAAGAGTCCGAGAACAATCGGCGCGAGAGAGATCAGCCGGAGGGGAAGATGGAGGACAGGACGCACAATAATATGCGCGGCTAAACTTGCGCTAAATCCTTCACGGCTATTAGCATCCCCGTCCCGGGAGGAAACTTCGGTCGTTACGCTAAGGGATATTTCTTGAAGAAAATTCCCGTTCGCTTTGATCGAACTTAATTCGAAACTCTTTGCACGAGGCTCCCCCTCGCGCTTTCAAAAGACCGGCACAGCCATATTAAAAAAAGAAGCTGCCTTAATTCGCACGTCGTTGCTCGCCGCGGAAAACTAATTGACATTTTCACTAGCAAATCCCCTCTTCGCGAGACATCAAACGATTTCAGGCGATTTCACTTTCTCGTAAAATTCTACTTGCAATATCTCAAGCGCGGTTCATTTAAATGAGAAATTCCGGATACCTTTTGATCACAAGGTACATCGTAGTTTCAACGGAATCTGCCCTGTCCGCAAAGAAGAACGACTTCAGCAATAAAATATCAGCGAGAATGTTCGTAAAATGATCTGGCGGAGTGCCAGAACTGTTGTCCGGCACGGGAAGTATCGAGCGGCCAAAAAGCGACTGGAATTGATTCCATATGTATAAATTACGAATATGAATTTATCGAGATTTCGACCGGCCATTGTCCACGCTCGCCTATGAATAAATCGCTCTATCGAATAAATTCCCGCGCGTTATGCTCTCCGCGGTTCTCACGATTCGACGGACAGAATTTGCGGAATTTGATTCGGTTGAAAAAAAAAAAAAAACGTAAAAGAAAAAATACGAATAACGGATGAGTATCGGTCGGGATCACGGACGGGTTGGTCTGCGGGGTTGTCATGCGAGCCGCCGTTTCCCGAGTGTAACCGAATCCTGCGGGCGTGAAAATTGGACTAATAACGATCGGCGCGAGAGAACGTTGATCTCGGACGGAAATTAGGTGTTCGTGGGAGGTTGCACGAGCGCACGAGGTAACTCGGGAACGATTTCGAGGGGCGATTCGCAGGAATTCACGGCGATATGTCGTGCTGGCTGGAGCGGACTTCGGCGAGGCAGCACCTTGAGGCAAATGTCAGGGTGTGCGGGAGCGCCGCGCGCGATATCTGGCTGCGCGTTGATCCTCGCGTGACTCGTCGATCGACTTGACGGATCACTGGAGATCCATCGGAAGCGACGTCCAGATACAATCGGATCGTTGTGTGCCTGTGTGTTTCGTGTCGGTGTGCACGTGTCCGTGTCCGTATCCGTGTCCCGCGTGTGTCTGTGGATGGTAAATTGCGCGCGAATACGCGGTGGTTACGTGTTAACCTGTTCGCGATCTAGTCACGAAAACCAGCCCCGGTTTCCAAAGCTTGTTACGAACTCTCGAAGACGGATCGGGCATGTACGTACCAGTCTCCTCGGCGTCGGACATATCGAGAGCGGGCCGGAGGACCGACTTGTCCCGAACTGGTCCACGCTAGAGCCACAACTTCGGGGACCAGCGGCGACACTGGCCGGCCCGGCACTTCCGCCCACCGGTTTCCTTGGCATTGTTGAATCGATAACGCCCGAGCACCTACGACCCCGCGACCGTTTCTTTTCTTTTCCACGATTTCAACTAACCCTGTCTCGTGCCCTCCACCGGGTTCGTTGCACCCTCCGCTGTCCCTGGAGGGGGCATAGCGGGATCGATTTTCGATTTTCTCGCTTTGCCGCGTTTTCGAAATGCTCGCTTCGTCGCCGATTTCTCTGTACTTGGCGTAAACGATAGTAGGTGGTGAAAGAATTGCAAGCGGTCCATGGAGATCGATTGTTCGGTCTCAAGCAGACCGAACGTGAGATTTATATTTATTTAGACACGGTCCGCTGCAATAGCTCGAGATACTCGACGCGACGCAACGGTCCCGGAATGATTTGGCTGTCATCGGACACCACTTCGAGACCTCCTCGTCGGCGAACCCATTGGCACGGAGATCCTATACAAACAGTTTAGTTCCGTATCGTTTTACCGTATCTTTCGCACCCAATTGATTGCATACCCTAGACATAGACTTTATACACGATGCGACACCGAAAATTAGATCTCGGAAATCGCTCGAACCGAGAACAACGAAATTGTATTTGTACCTTAAGTTTAAAATATATATTAAAGTGTTAACTGCCAATTGTCGAATTTATTTTCAACTAGTCGTTGTTACTTCTGTGACATCGTCAAAGCCCCGAGTATCGTCACGAGCAAGCGGGATTTACGACCCTGCGAAGTTCGGCATACGGACTTGCGGTGTTCGGACGCTTCAGGGTCGCTTCGTCGTCTGCGCTAACTCTAGAAAGATTTTTCTGTACTTAAACGACAGGTAGTAAACGAATTGCAGGCAGTCCATGAAGATCGATTTTCGATTTTCTCCCTTATCCTAGTTTTTCAACCGCACACCCCGTGTTCTTGTTCGTTTTCTTGAAGTCACAGGAAATTGGTACATATCGTATACATATAATAATTATACTGTTACTTATTTTCACCTTGGCCTCATTCCGATGTTTCATAAAATAACCCACGAAAATAGAAATTTTCGCAGATCGAGAATACTTGCAGACACAGCCTAGCGCCTCTTAACCGGGTAACTACTTTCAAATTCTTTATTGACGAATGGCAAGATGAGTGTACACTTTTACGTTATTGAACATCGTAGAAAACTTTGGTCGTTGACAGAAAATTACTGTAATTATTCTTCGCGTAAAGTTCGAGTTTACTAAAAGCCGAGTCGTGTCAGGGTCGAGTAGGTAATCCGGTAACTTGAAATCCATTAACCGGCCCGAGAGAAGAGAGAACTGCCGCTCAAATATTAGCTCGGCGGAAGTTTGCTCGTTGAACGGGGACCGATTCGGTTACTCTATTTTCCTCGGAAGCGGTCCGTAACGGTTTCGGGGTCGTCGGAGCCGATTTTCCCAGCGCGGTGATGGCGGCGGCGTTTCCGTTCGATTTCGAGGGAGGCTCGTTATTTCCCGGGCCGCAAAACTGCTAACGAGGCTGACGTGCGTTTAATATGCGATCCGGGACCGGGAGCCGCCTAATCCGCGCGCATAACAACCGGTCGATTATCAGGGTGCAGAATTGTCTGTCGGTGTGCGTGGCTGTATGCGCGCTCGTCTCCGTGGAGAGGGCTGGTGCACGTGTGCAGCCTCGTTCCCGGGTCCACGCGATGTTCCGTGCAACATGCGAAACGAGCTTAAGTCATGCATATCTATCTTTGGCTAGGCTCGAGCTGTACTCGAGCTGCTCGGGCGCAGTCGCGGGAAGGATTGAATCGCGGGAAGCTGCTCGCAGGGTTGAGAACAGGCCCTCCCTCTCGCCCTACCAATGCCTAACCGTGTTAACGCGTTACTACGGATGAGGGATGTCTCGATTTCCACGTCGCACAATGCTCCGGAACTCAAATTTACCGGTCCGTTTCCGAAAATATTTCTGTTCGGATGTACAGGCCACGAGTTATCCCGGAAAAGTGCTGGGCAATAATTTCGAGAGCTGTATTTTAATTACATTGTATTTCAATTACACATCTGCTAAAATACTTAGTAATTGAATTAATTGGAAGGTATGAATTATGTAATTCCGTTACGACGTAGTTGAATTACTGTATAATTGAAATACAATGTAATTCAATTGTGTAATTGAATTACAACGTAATTGAATTAGCACAACTCTGGTTCCGATCAATGCTAATTAGCTGGACAAAACTCATAACGTAATTCCGTAAAAAGTAGATGCTAGTCATATGAAGTAATGTCTAGGCAGTAGGAATATTAACATTGCGCGTCCGAGTGAATTCCTGGACAGTCAACTCTCCGATATATGGTCAACGCCGGTCCCGGAATTCTGTATGTACATATGTACATTGGCTTCTAGATGTTCGTCATATTCGGGAACGATGACTATAATCAAATTGGACCCGTCATGTTTATCGTGACTATCGTTAAACTAATCTTGCTGTGTCTCGTGGGTCCGAAGTTCGCCATACTCGATACACGAGAGTGGAAATCAGTCTTCCAGAGAAACAGTTCAGAGATCGAAGGAGATGGTAATCAGTTCGTCGAGCGAAGGTCGAGCAACGGAGCGATTCGGTCCGCGAATCGTACCCGCGAGCAGTTCGCGCGGTGGAAGTTCAGAGTCTCGTTGCGAAAAGTTTCGATGTTCGAGAGCCGGGAAGCAAGTTCCGCGGGTAGGCGTGTGTTTGCTCGTTTCCAGTGAGTGTCCTCCGCTCCTGGGTTTTGGCTGGGACTTCCTGGTGAACCCTTCCCGCCCGTCGCGCCCCCTGCACCCCATCAGCCTGTTCGAAGCCTCGCAGAGGAAGCGAGACGCGAGAAGAGAGAGCGAGCGAGCGAGCAGGAGACTGTCAGAGCCGGTCGCGAGAGTGAATGACTGGAAGAGAAGGCGAGAGATCGATATTCGAAACCCCTGTGCCGTTGGGCACCGAGCTCCTCTCGCCGCCCCACGCCCAATGGCGTAGGAAGAGGGGACAATTGGGCTAGGTGCTCTCTGTTCCCAGGATACTCGACAAAACGGAAGTTCGGGATAAAGAGGAGGAGTGTTATAAATTGCCCGAGACGGCATTCTGAATTTACGAGGCATCCCTCTCTATCTCTTCCTCTCTTGCTCTGTCTCCTCCCCCTCGGCGAGACTGTCTGGCTGTCTTTTTATCCTGTCGAAATTTCGATCGGTCTCCAAGAATACATTTCATCCGGTCACGTGCATCTAATATCTTTCGGCCGGAATTATCAGCCGAAAATGTAAATAGTTATGAGGAGAAACTCCAGATTGATGAGTCTCATCCCCTAGCCAGACAGTCTGTCTGTCTTTTCACCTCGACGAAATTTCGATCGGTCCCCAAGAAGAACGTTTCACCCGGTCACGCGCACGTCGTAGCTCTCGAGCGGAATTATAAGGTGAAAATTGGGAAGGGAGACGAGGTGCGCTTTGATAAGGGCGTTTCTTTCAGGAAGGATCGTTCAGCGACGTTTTAGAGCGAAGAGGATACTAATTTGTCTCCGTGGAGGGCGATTTATATCGTTTCGCGTTTCATGTTGTACTCGTGAATCGGTTTGATCATTTCCTTTCTGCAACTCTTACCCGCGCTTCATCCCTCAATCAATAGACTGACGATTTCCGTGCAGTTAATAAAACTCCTAGGATCAGTGGAATAGTAAGGCCGCTAGACGTTAATGAAATTCTATATTGTGCTCGGAAGTTTCATTAATTTTACACTGTCGCGATTTTGTTTGCAAGGAAAAAAACGATGTTCAATTTTTTCTCGTTATTACCCCTCTCTGCTTTCGTTCCAGAGGAGGTGTCATTGATGATGTTTCCAGAGGTGAAATTGCATTCTAAATTTTTAAAATTGCGTCCCGGTCCAGCCGAGATGTGTGTTACTCTTCACCCGATATTTCGGAGTCCGCGACTGCTCTGATTTATCGGCGTCTACGCCCATGCGCCAGTCTCGCATTTTCCCATACCACCGTTAACCCCGCCCACTTTTTGTCTCCGGCCCAAGAGACGCGTCATTAAGTCACCTGCCAATAGAAAACTACCCAATGCCTTTCACTCGATATCTGCTTTGTGCAATCAAATTGTCGTCTGTGTTTTAAGACTCGAACTACTTATAAAATAAATCTGTGAACGTCGGGAAGAACGCCGCATGTCTCACATACTTTCACCTTCGAGATATTGTCGTTTTAGTTTTGAAGTTAAATTGCATTCTTTTTCGATCCTCTTTCGAATATGTTTTTATTACCTTTCTCTGGTAAATATCCTACATTATAAAGCTAAATTAATGCGTTAATTCAAGTTCTTCGAGATTGTGACACGCGGCGTTTCTCCTGACAACTATCCCGACATACTATCCATCGTCCAGCATTTCAGAGTCTGCGACGCCGCAAATTTTTCTGTGTCTACGCCCTTGCGCCAGTCTGTCCTCGTATATGTATGCTGTTTACCATTAGATTATCATCCCCACATTTTTTCCGTCTCGTCCCCCTGCTCGCCCTTCTGCCCCTCCGCACCACACTTTCTCCGGTAACCCCTCGCTGGGCAGCCTGGCAGCTCATTTCCCAGCGCGGCAGTTTCATCGTTCTACCTTGTATCTCCCGCAAAATGCAAATGCGAACGCGAACGCGCGCGACACATGACCAGTGCGCGGCAGGCAATTATTTCGCCCGGCCGATGATCGATTCGCGCTCGCAATTCCGGACTGAGTCATTAGCGAGCTGTGTCCGACGCGTGGCGTTCGTTATGATTCGTTGCATCTGTAATAACGTGGACGCGACGTTCACGTGGGCAGACTGCGTGGCCCGGCATCGATCGACCGCCGAGTCGATTTGTTGATAAGATACGCACGGTGTCTCGCGTCCTCGAAAGCAATCGGAGAAATTCCAACGTGGAACGGAGGTCTCGATAAATCGCGCGTGTACGAGGGCTGTTACCTTTCCGAAGCTTCGACTCATCGAAGATTCGAAGGAAAGAGAGAAACTTCGAAGTGTACTAAGTTTCGAAGTCTTCGAATCGTATGAAGTTGTAACTTAATCAGTCTTAGCTGTGGCGGCGTATTTTTTCCCGAAATGTAGCAGCGCCTGTAATTGTATCAAGTATAACTTAGCAGCGAAATTTCGAAATTCAAAGCTTTGTAACTTTGAAAATTGCATGAACATACGCAGTCTACCCATCACCTTCGAAGCTTCAAAATCTTCTACCTTCGGAGGAAAGTAACAGCCGTATCGAAGACCAAAACTGTCTGAACTACTATGTTGGAGAGTCCGAAAATGATCTTGAAGCAGGAAGAAGATCGTTTTCGAAAATCAATGCGACAAGCTCAAACGAATCCTCTTGTGAAATTTCGAGGTTGATAATGTGGAGATTGTTCTCGAGTTGTAGTACGGTAATCGTCGTCGCTCGAGTGCAAACGTTTGGTAGCAAAGTGTGCTGTGGGCATTACTAAGTATGTATAATAGTGTGGAAGAAAGATCGAAGCTTCTATAGGCGTTTTCGTCTCTAGAAAAACGTCTATGGACTACGGACAGATCGTTCGCTGTGCGTCGCAGTGAAGACGGCCGCGTGAATCGGTGCCTTTATTCGCCGGACGATAAGCGATTTCATTGAACGCGTTACCGCGTCCGCATTGTTTGATTAACCGAAGCCGGAGGCACGTGGATCCATTTACGGAGCACGTGCCCTCTCTCAAGACACCGTCGAAGGGGTAGCTAGAGTTACACGGTCGCAGGATGAATGCACATTCTCCAGGTAGCACACCTCTCTCCCCGTTCTCCCCTCAGGAGCCTTCTAATATTTTATGCCCACAATGGACGACAAAAAAGAAACCCTCCTTTCCCCCCCCGGGCAGAATGGGAAAAACGGAGGGAAGGTGGGAGCGAAGGTAAGAGGGTGAGGAAAGTGAAAAAGTCAAAACGATTAGCCGGCGCGTAGCCGAATACAATAGCGGATTTTTGGAGGCGCGGCACAGGCTTAACTTTCCGGAAAATTTCGTGAATATCCCGTGCACGCGGTCACGGGGGAGGGGCGCGAGGGGTAGCCGGCAAAGGGAGGATGCGGTGGTAAAGGCACGGGGAAAATTTGGCCGCATTCGCACGGCCGAAAACCCTTGTGCAGGAGGGGAGGAGGTCAACCCTTGGGACGAGGTTTCCATTTTCAGCGTGGCGCCTGCGTCCTCGAGCTCTCCGGCTCTCCCTGCCAACCAGCCAGCCGAACCCTCTCTCGCCCCGTTTCACCCTCTCGTCGGCAACCCCCGTTTCCAGTCGTGTCTTTCGCTACTCGCGAGCCTGAATTTCCTTTCCCCCTTTCGCAGCCTCGAGCCACGAGCCGTGCGCACGCGCCCACTCCCCCGCGTCTGGCCATTTCTCTCTCTCTCTCACTCGTTCTTCCCCTCGAATTCAACCCCCTCGGCAGCGCGCGCCGAGACCACCAGAACCACTCCGCTGCTACGGGGAACAGTCGAATATATTTTTACGTTGGATTTATCGTTCCACGGCTTAACGAGGCCTCGTACCACGCCGACCATGTTTTTACACCCCCGATGAGATTCATACGCAACCCCCTCATTAAGTTTTTACGTCGTTGCACTGTAACTTTTTACTCCGTGCAGCCTCACTCACCGTAGGCGCAATTATTGCCCTTTTTTTTATTAACCTTCGCGTGACGAGTCGCGTAACTAAACAGGTTCCAAGATTTATACAGGGTGGTCGCTAAATAGCGATGCAACCGGAAGAATACGTAGGGACTATAAAATACAATTTTTTCTTGCGAGGTTTTGTTTACGTTTCTCGCTGCAGCTTACTATGCCGGTTCAGATTTGCGTTTATTGTACCGGGTGACCAAGCATTGCGCGACAGAATATTAACTTACGATCGTTTTTATTATTCCAGAAAATGTGTTCCATTCCACGAACTTCTCCACGAACGGTTTCTGTTGTTTTAATTGATCGAACGCGGAACTTTCCAGCGACGTATTTTTGAACGAATAATCCGAGAACTAATAGCTCGGCCACACACCACGCTCGCCCGACGCAGTTGCACCACCAGTTATCGACCACCCTGTATAAATATTTTAGCAATCATTTTTATTTCGGTGGACGTGGTTGGATGCGTCGAGACTGGAGAACTTTTAATCTCGAGCGTTTTTGCGGCATTTTCTCGCTGAAAAAAAAATGTAGAAACGAGTACAGGGTTCCGCGCCTGCTGTCATTAGGGTTGGATGCGAGGTGGATGCCAGGGGATGACTTCGTGCAGGATTTAACACACTGCCTCCGTTCGTTTCGGTGAAATATCTCGCAACGACGACGCTCCGTTTAATGTTTTCGATGAGGATAAGTCATTGAGTTTCCAACTGCTTTTCCTTTCGTGATTTCAACCCTTAAGTGGACCTTGAAAGTGAACCTCAATCCATTTCGTATCGATTCTTGCTAAATAGGTGAATGGAAATAAATTTTGCGTTGCAACATTTACAAATGTCACTGAACCTTTGAAATAATTTGATGTTGTAAAGGAAACGAATAAATGAAATGCTGAAGCCTGATAATTGTCCAGCGTTAAGGATTGAATAATAGCTTGCGCCGATCGATTCGCCTGTCTTTCGATAAACAGCGAAATCCCTGTCGTAAGCAGCATCGTTGGCATCGAACCTGTTAATCTTCCAGTTCAGTGCTCCGCCACCTGTGCACCGGCCACGTTTCCATGGTTCGTTGGATTTCATGGTCGCCTTTCGCAACCCTTGCCTGTTGTTCACCGCGAGCGAGCCTTCGATCGGGTATCGGTGATAGTCCGCAAGGTCCAAAAGGGTCTCCGAAGAAAGCCGCCATTCTTTGCGACCCTTCGCCCACCGTCTGATTCAGAACAGCCCTCTCGAGTCCATGTCCCTTCTTCCATTCGACGCTCCCTTTCGATCATCGGCGGTATCCTGGGATTCTTCGCGATCCACCCGAGCTCTCGTATCCGAGCGCTCTGCGGGGTTGCAAAACTTTTCCGAAACACCCTCGACGGTCTCCTTCCGTTCAATACCTCGCGGTTATCGATTAACCGATAGCTGGAGCAGCTAACGAGCCTCCGGAAACTACGGCTAGAACCGTCTAAGTTCTAACTCCGTTCCCGAGAGTCTCTCAACGTTTTCAGCAACTCCCTTTCGTCGCCATCGACGCTATCTACGTTCCCCCGATTTTCACAACTACCACTCTTCTATAGTTCTCAAACTTCCAGCTCTCTGAGTCAGCTGAAATCACCCAAGTCCTTCTACCAAGAAGTTTTCTAACGTTATTAGCAACCTCTCTCTGCAACGACCCCAAACAACTATCAACATTCTCTATACTTTCTTCTTGTAACTGTAATAAACATACATACAATACATTCTTTATACTTTCTAAAGCTCCTCAACATTTCTAGCAACCAGTAAATCAGCGATCCGCAGTCTCCTCTATATTCCTCAAATTTCTACATCTCGCTAGGACTAGTAAAACACATTCAGCAGTATTTCCCAGCACCCTCTCTCAACAATCGAACAATCCCGAACCGTCCCCACTATTCCTGAATCCCCAGGGCCGTAAGAGTGCCAGGAGAACGGATCGAGTGTTAAAAATCCACGTAGCGCACCGTCTAGCGCTCCGACGACCCTGTTGGGGGTCACGACCCACAGGTTGCGAACCCTGGATCCAGCTCCAGGATCCCCATGATCGCCGCCTAGCCAACGAGTTAACGTCACGATCTCGGGTCGCGTTTCCCGCGTCTGCGCGTCGACGTCGGGATTTTTCCTCCTCCTCCTCCTCCTCCTCCCCGCGCCGTACTCCCGGACGACCCAGCGAACTCCGGTCAACCCTGGCACATCCGGAAGACGCGGCAGTCATTGCCTTCGGCGATGCCTCGGGTTTGGCGCTTGCGTGCCGCGGACTCTCGGGTTGTCTGCGTTCACGCGATTTTTCCACTGACGTCGCCTCTGTCCCTTTTTCCGTGGGGCGCTCTTTTTTTCTCCTCTCTCAGCTGTGCCGCCCCTCTCCGACCGGTGGCGACGACAACCACACGACGGCACGGGGGTAGAGGGTGCAGTCATTGCCTCCGCGCGACGCCTGCGCGAACCCTCGCAGCCCGTTCTCCGTCTCTTTCCATCGTAGCAGGTTTCTCCTCTCTGTTCGTCGCCACCCCCGCGATTTTCTCAGCCCTTCTCGCCCCCTTCCCACCCCTTCCCGCCCCGGCGCGAAGCGGCGGCAGCAGCGCCGGGGGCGGCCAGAGGGTGCAGCGATTGGCGGCAGCGCCTTGGCCCGTCAGTTTAGTTACCGCACCACATAAAGGCATTGCGTTGTAGACACCGTTATACCCGCAACATTCTTACTATTTGCTTCTATATATCTCTCTCTTCATTTCCGACAACCCTTTAAATTCGAACAAAAAAAAAAAAAAAAAAAAAAAAAAAAAAGAAAAAATCAAAACTGCGTTCGTCGTTCTCGTTCGTATACAGCATCTGTACAATTATCAAGAGTACTACTTCTTCGCCGTCCCACACCGATCTTCGTATCTTCTCTATACACATATATATACACGCCGGCGTATATATAACATACATTGTGTATATATGTATATGTACACACGTACGATATTACCGATCATACTCTCGCTTTTCTCTCCCGCCCACGTGTCAGTTAAAACCGGAAGAAAAGTCGCGAAACGAGACCCCGTTAAGTAACACAACGTAGCCGCCGCCGCCGCCGCCGCAAACGATTTCGACGGAATAAACATCATCGTGTGAACTCTACGTATATGTGCGGGCGTGTAAACCGACGACGCTGCTACGCCGATTAAAACGATCGCGTGTCGAAAAGCACGTCGCGAGGGAACCGCGGCTTCGCGATCGATCGGTCGACGGGCGAACGGAGAAAAACCCTCTCTTCCACGTGCGTCCTCGTCGGGGAGCTTATGATCTCGTTGCTCGCGGCCCTGGACCACCGTTCCTCGATCGTTCCCGCGTCCCGTTCGGCGCGATCGGCAAGCGATCGACGAGCGTCGAGATCGGCTAAACTGATCGGGGAGGATTGAAGAGAAACGCGGTGGTGCTCGCCGGCCGGTGTTGTCTCCCAGTGAGACGGTCTCTCTCGGTGCGCGAAATTTGTGAACGAAATCAACCAACGATTCGTCTTCTGGAAGATCCTTGCGAGAAGAGGCACCTGCGGAAAGAAACGAGGAAGAGGTAGAAGGGAGAGATCGCGCGCGCTTGTGTCGGCCGGTGGGAGTGAGAGAGAGAGAGAGACATCGAGAGAGAGAGAGAGACGCACCGCGGAGGGTGTGTTCCGCGATTTTCCTTTCGCACCCCGTGCACCCGGGACGTCGAGGAATCAAAGTGTTCCGCGTGCGAACGGATCCTCGATCGCGTTCGGTCTACGCGTGATCTTCGTCGGTTCTGTTTCATTAAGATCGATTGTCGGCGTCGTCGATCGGCCCGACACGAAAAGGACACTGTGACTCTCGGCTATTCTACGCGTTCTCTTCCGGTAATTCGTTTGGTCGCGAGCGCAGCCGTGAGAAACCGTTTAAATAAATAAACGAAGAAAACACGGACACGTGGTTTGTTTTTAAAGTTGAAACGCGAATCGAGACACGAGCGCACGGGATAAGAATTAAACGAGAGCTGGAGCGGCGGTCGATAAAACACCGGATATAATAATAATCTGTATCGCAATACGTCGACGGGATTAAAATAGTAAATAATAAATCTCTAGTAACACGTTAAAGAAAAGAAAAAAAAAGGGAAAAAAGAAAGAAATAATTAATAAACCGGCGTCGTTTCGTTCCACGCCCAGATATCGGCATCCTCCAACCACTGATTTTCATCGTTAACCGGTATGTTCATTTGTTTCTTTACTTTCGTTGCTTCTGTGAATCTTCATGACACGTTCGAACTTATTATTATCGTTCTATTCTTGTTCTCTTGTTCTCTATTATTGTTGTTATTGATTACCGTTATGATTGCAAGCGTTTATTATTACATTATCGATCTGTCTCTGTGTACCATATTCTCGATCTATGTGTTTTTTGGTGGGCGCGCGCAATCAGTCCGCCGATCATTAAATGTAACACGTTCGTCCCCCCTATCCCCACCACCGTCGGCTACCGGAGAATCCTCGACACAGGACCATCCCGAAGGATCCTCTCGGCGGCCGCCATCATGCTATCCCGATCCTATTTCGTACGCGATCCCATGGCCGACGAAACGTTGCTTTCGGATCCACCGAATCGCCCACGACCGTCTTCTGCATCGTCGAAATTGTTTTTCCGTAGCCTAAAAATCCGTCGAACATCTCGAAAACACAATTTCGCAGTTACCTGATTTATTGGCGACGCGGAAGCACACCTTCTACACTCGTCGCGGTAGCTTGTACCTTCGAACCTTCTCGAGTGACAATGTGTTCTACGTATCAACCGTTGAGTGAACTATAGTGCCACCCGTGCAATTTTCATAACCTCGAGCATAAGTAGAGAAAAAGTAGAAGTGTTTGTCGATTCAAGCATTTTCTGATTCGCTCGAATAATTTCACGTGTACTTACTAATACCGTTTAACGAGTGCTGGCATAATTGTATGAAAGTGTATTTATGGGGATCATGTACGAATTATTAGAAATTCATTTCAGCTTTCACTGAAATAGCATCGAAACCGAGGAATCTCGAATGGGTCGTATTGATTCTTTGAATCATGGAGGGTGCACTGTGAAAGTTTGCTTAAGGGTCGGAAATATGCATGAGTTATTTTCTGTCTGTCGTTTAACACGTTCGCAGTCGGTCGAATTAATTTTTCAGACAATTCTAGCAATTACGTCGATTTAACAGACGAACAGAAACCAACCGCATTCAGGATTTTATATTTTACCCATCGATTCCAAGTACGAGTGCATCAAATCTGCATAAGTTACTAAAAAAATTAGCACGGGAAGCCATTTTGCAACCGACGAGACGACTCGGTGGTCCTCGAAAGTTCTACGAGGGGCGAACGTTCCTCGTAGACGCGAGTCTAGAAACGTCGACAGTGAACGTGTTAATGCTCGGAAAGGTTCGTCGTTGATTTCGCGAAGCGTCCGTAGAATCGTTAGCATAATCGAGCGAGTAGAACGGGTGTCGGAGGGCCGGAGACGGCAGTTTATCGACGAGCGTAGAATGTATCGGCGCGGCGTAGGTTTTCCACGGCGCAGTATCGCGACCCAGAGAAGTTTGGGCGTGGCAGCCGAAAGCAACGACGGCCACGAGATCCCGCTGCTACACTCTCGCGGCTTCCCCTTTCAGTTCGAACCCTTCCGGCTTTTCGAGCAGAGCGAAGCCGTCTTTTCCAGCCTCGTAAACCGAGCGGACCGAAACAGAGAATCGGAACGAAAACCGGTCGTACAAAGACTAGAAACAAAAAAGAAAGAAAATTATCGAAAAAGAAAACAGGATGAATCGAGTGGGAGATAGGTTCGGTAAGAAGAGAATGATGATGATGATGATGACGTCGGTGGGAGTATGCGCGAGGGGTCAAGCAGATCCAGGATGCAGCGACTGGCACTGCGGGTCCTCGTCAAGGACAAGCAGGAAGTCTCGAGAGGGACGCTTCCGTCCGCGATGACGATGGCCTCGATCACAATGGTGCGTGAGACGGACAAAGGGGTGTTAGATAGTTGACGATAGAGGCGTGGAGAACGTGTTTCCCGAAGAAAGTCTCGGTATCACTTCCTTCCGTTCTCGTCCGGTGTCCCGTAACGATTTTCCGTTCCACTCGAAAAGAAAAGAAAGAAGGAAAAGAAACAGGGGTGGGTAGGTAGGGTAGTCCGAGCACGCGGTTCTCCGCGAACCTAGGAAGTCCGCGGGAAGCGTCCGAAATTCTAGATCCCGGGGCCCGACAGCTGTAGCCACTTCGCGGGACAAGAACAATCGTTTCGCTGGGAGACAATGGCGCGGGGGTGGGATTCTCAAAGAAGGGAGAAGGGAAGAAAGAAAGAAAAAAATGCACTCGAGGAGGAGGGAGAGAGAGTCAGGCGGCTGCTGGTCCAGCTCTCGCTGGCTATCCCTACGAAAATTCCCCGGTCTGGCCGCTGGAAATATCAAAGATTGACCGAGGCGAGGGTTGCACGCTCGGTAGGAGGATGATAGGGCGGAGGGAAACGCAGGGGCGAGATAGAACGACGAAGAGAAAGAGAGAGAGGGAGAGATGTAGCTTTCTCCCTCTGGAATGAAAGAGACCGGGTCTAGCTGGCAGGGGAGGCTCGTATTGATCGTTCCTGGGTCCATGTGACGCGCCTGCGTTTTGCCGTGGGGTAAAATCGTAGCGAGGGTAAACTACGAGCGGGAGGGTGGCAGAAAGAGAGAGCCAGAGGGTGAGAGCGAGAGACCGCTACCGCCGCGCCGGGGTTCATATACCCCCGGGGCAACTGCAACGTTCCACCGTGCCACCGACCAATCAATGGAGCTTCTCTACCTTTCTCTGCCTCTCCCCGTCTCTCTTTCCGAAGGCTTCTCGCTCGCCCGCTACATCCGTCATCCTTTTTCTCTCGATCTTCCCGCGTTTCGCCGCTCCTCGTCCGTCCTAATACGATTGCACCGCATACACGGTCACGCGTCCCCCCTTCGAGACACGTATTAACATCCTGTCCCTCTTTCCTCTCTTGTCCTTCTCTCCTTTCACCGAGAACCGCACCGGCGATTCATCGAAACCTCGTTCGAGCTTCAGACCAACGAGGATCATCCCGGATGCAACCGATAGCCATCGCTAGACAGAGCATCTTTATTACTGTAGTCCTCTATCGAACAGGAATCGGTAGGGTTCAGGAAAACAATGTTCTCACCCTTTGCTATGCAAGCTTCAAAATCAAGACATTTCTTTTGATTCGGTGTGATTTATGCAGGTGAAACTGGCTGGATTCACTTGCACTGGAATCTTTAGTAATTTATTAAGAACGTACAATTTTTTAAACAATTCCAACCTCGAGCAGTCTTTTTACTTGCAAATTGCTTCCACGTTACAACAAAAATTACGAGCAAGGTGAAACAGGTTTCTACACAGTGTTCTACAGTGATAATCGATGATTTGATATGTTTAAAGTACAAGTTCATTTTTATTTCGAAAATCCAGCGATCTCGGATACCGTACGTCCGCGATTGAGGGTTGATATCCTTTTTCATTCAGCCACAATGCTTATCAAGGTAGTAATTTTCATCCAGGGAAAAACATGAATTCGCACGAAGGTCCGCGGTAATAGCCATTCCCCGGCCATTGACTTTCTCCGAGTTGAATTAATGACCACGCTTTTCCCTCCACAATTCCAAAACTATGTTCGTTTTCGCGAACGAATTTTGTCGGTGCACAGGGACGCGTTGATTCGTCGCTTTGCGTGTACGAAGCCGAGTGGCCCCTCTATCGATTGCCAGCTTTCGTTTCGAGGTTTCGTTTAACTACTCGATAATTGCTCCTCATTCGAGTTTCATCGAAATTCCGTTCTCTATCCCTGTCTCTCGTTCCCTGATCGGTACGCGCGCAGAGAGAGAGAGAGAGAGAGAGAGACGCTTGACGATCCAATAATAGTAACTCTTCCAATTTTTATTAGCCAATGAGGTCACTATTATCGTCACGATTTTTACGACGTGCTAGAAAGTCTCGGAAATATTCAGACTCCTTCATCGCTCAAGAATGTCCTTATTCATTAATATTCTGTGTACCGATTTTCCAAATAATATTCGATTTATATTTTTTCAAATACATACTTGAAAGTGCTTCGATCGATATTTACGATTATATTTCATTCGTTGAAGTTCGTAAAAATGCGTTTCCTCGTCACCGACGGAATAGCGAAGCGACACAACAACGAAGTAAATTTTTTCGCTCGATAACTGTTGGCGAGCAACACGCGGCGATCATCTCCGCCGGTGTTTCCATTGTTTACCTTACATAATCACTCTTCGTGGACTTCGCGAGTCGTAGGGTTTCCTCGGCGATACGATCATTGCCTCGCGAGTGAGAGAGAGAGAGCGAGAGAGTGGAAAACAGAGAGGCGATCGCACCGAAAGCGGCGGACACTTGGTTGGAAACGGGCGTGACAGTGTGCGACACCGTCCACGATCGATCGATCCAGCCTTAATTAGCATGCCGATTACCGCGGCTCGCTCGATCGATCGATTCTCGCCAGGAGAACGGCCGTGTTTCGCTGTGTTACACGCGACAGCGCAGATGCGTGTCCGTTTGAATCCTCCCTCCGCACCCTATTTCCACACTGCCGACGATATTCAGGCTACCCTTGCGGTGTGCATGCCACTCTCAAAATTGTACAATTTTTCTCCTCACGGTCTCGGCTATTTTTTGCCACATTTTACCTCGAGCCGCGCGGGAACTGCTCGCTCCATCAATTCTTTATTCGAGGAATACCTGAAATACTTATCTGAGAAGGGCTGCAAGATCGACTGCCTTACGAAACAGTTTTATCAAGTTAATCGGTGGTTGACGTTAGAAATTATTTTCTCTGCGAAGGGGTGCAAGATCGACTGTTTTACGAAATAGTTTGATCAATCTCTCCGTAAGAGGGCCGAAGATCGACGATTCTAACATTCATATTTTTCACGCGAGGAATCAAATATCTTATAAAATGTTTTAGGAGATGGCTCGACTTTGTAAAATATTTTTCTGCGAAGGAGTAGAACTTATAGCAAAATTGAATAAATGAAATTCGAAAAATTGTAGGACAATTTGAAAACTTGAAGATGCCAATATATAATTTCTCATCTATTAAAATTATTAAGCGAGGCAATAGCATTCTATTTGGTTTCTATTTCTTGCAATCGTCGCAGACAGTTTTTACTTTGCATAAAGATCATACATAATTATGTATCACGTTTCTACAAACGATCGATCGATATCGATGTTCCTCGAGTTCCCGTCGAGGATTCGGGGCTCGGTCGGACTTGGAACGAGTGCGGAAGGTACCGACGAGCCTCGCCGGGGGTTCAGCGACCCTGGAAAAACTTGACGAGCAGAATTATTGCTCCCGTGGTGGATAGGACGTCGGTGTAGCGGCGAAACCGTGCGGGACGCGCGTCGGATCGATGACGGAGGTGGGGCCGGCCCCCGAAAACGAGCGTGGCTTCGACAGCTGGATCATGACTAAACGAAAAGAGGGTACCGGTGCCGCGGTGTAGACGATTGTCAATCGCATCGCCACCCGGGGAATGATTCACGATCGATGTAGCCACCTTTCGATCCTTAATCTCATTTAGCAGAACCACGGTGGCCATCTTTCACGGGGCTGTTTAAAATCCGACAGATGGGTGGGGATATGCAAATTGGCATCCTGCTTCGAGGGAAGACGACTCCCGATTCGGAGTAGTTTTAAATCCCAAATTGTCCATTTCTATACATTCAGAACGTTCCGATGCTGAGGACATTGCTGAAGTGTTCAATCAACTCCCTGTGAAATTATTTTTTGACTTTCCGAGCTCGGGATCATTTCTTGTTGATCTATCATCATCTATCGTTGCCAGCTGGGTAGTTGGTGTGGCCTGGGTTTGGTCTCACAAATATTAACGTTTCGAGATCCAACATCCGGTGTGGCTGAACATTATATTTCATTCCAACGAATTCTGTTCGACTCGGCATCCTATTTTGGAAGAGACTTGTTCCTGGCTTCGTTGTTCAGGTCGATGAAGAGTCATTGTTTCTCGAAGCCAGTAGACTTGAGTACACGAAGGAATCGATTCGACGGCCGAGGGATCGCCACCGAACCGAACCCTAACAGCGACGCCGTGACCACTTCCTGCCGGTGTTCGCGGCGCTGGTTTCAAAGCAGCGGACATAATAGCCGCTCGATCGCATATGCGTCTG
Organism: Lasioglossum malachurum; assembly: GCA_028455605.1. Lineage (NCBI taxonomy): Eukaryota > Metazoa > Arthropoda > Insecta > Hymenoptera > Halictidae > Lasioglossum > Lasioglossum malachurum. Next base: position 5,317,350 of record CM052313.1, on the reverse strand, counting down.
CTACGCGTCCTTATTTTTTTTTTCTCCTGCACACCGTTACGCATCTGTTACACAAGTCCCGTGCCCCAGGTCCCAGCCTCCCTCCCTTCGCTCCCGTGCGACTAGACAATGTCGTTTATGGCGCTGCCGAGCCGGTGACTGACGTTGTTGGGTCCGGTCATGTTCGCCGCACGCGAGGACCCCATACTCGTGTTCCCATTGAGAACTAGGTGCTTCTAATAAGGCGATTCTAATAAGCGGGAGAAAGTATTAATAAGAAAATTCTGGAACGTGTATCCACAACCCTATTTCGATATAATGTTGTCAATACTCGCGTCAATATTCTCATCAAAGCGACTGATACTGAAGGAAATATTGACAATAACCCTCCTAGACGTTCAAACGATTCTTCAATATTGACAGAAATTATAATTTTTTATCAATATCCGTCAATACTGATAGGACGCTTCAATACGCTCCTAGACGCGAATATTGACAACATTATTGACCGTGTAGGGGCCACTTAAGAATAAATATTGGGAAGAAAGAAATTCAGGGGGAAGGTTAAATGTTTAGCAATCTATTAAATGCGAACAAATTCGAGTGCTAAGGGTTGAAACGATTAGAAGAGGAAATGTACCTTTTTACCATTTTTATTTCGAATCAAGACCCCCATTCTGATAATCAGGATTCGCGGAGCAGAATCGGCGAATTGATAGCATTCGGGGACAATTATGCGAGGCGTTCTCCATTCGCATGCTCGTACAGAATGTCGCTCGGCGAGCAGCCGTCCGATATCACGGATGCCTCCGCTTTGATAGATCGATGACGTCGCTCGTTTCCAGGGATCCGCGCACCAGCCTGAGACAGGCTTTTCCGTATACCGCGCACCCGCGTATATTTATAGTGTTTACACGCGGATGTATTTATAATTTCACCGGTGGACAGTTGGTGCACGCAACGGCGAGTCGCGCGGAACGATTACGCTCGCACGAGTTCAGCAACTCCGTGGAATCCCGGTTGTCCGGGTACCAGTACTTTATTTCAGCGCGAAAGGGAACGTAAACATTGTGTTCTTCGGCTGACCGGCTTGTTTCGAGGCTAACGAATTCTCCGAAGTAGCTGTCGGTGGCTCCAATAAGTCGCCATCGATAGCTAGAAAGTTGTTCGTAGTTATTCGTGGCTGGAGAGTAGCCATCCGTAGCTATTCGTGGGTTGAGGACAACTAGAAGTAGCTACTGGTAGCTATTTGTAGCTTCAGGATGGCTAGAAGTAGCTATTGATGTCTAGAAAGTAGCCATTGGTAGCGATACTTGTTCGTAGCTTAAGGATAACTAGAGGTAACTATTTGTAGCTTGGGACTTGATGAACGTATCCGTTCGGAATTGGTTGTGGCTTGAAGATGATTGGAAGTAGCTATTGTTGTGTAGAACATAGCCATTGGTAGCTAAGAAATAGCGACCGATACTTGCTCGTAGCTTAACAATGACTAGAGGTAATTATTTGTAAAGCTACTAGAGGATAACTTGTAGCAACTAGCTATAAAGTACTTAGGTAGCTACAAGTATATATCCATTGCTATCTAGAAGGTAGTTACCGGTGTCTATCTTTCCTTTGGGGTATCTGCAAGTATCTGTAGCAGAAAATAGCTATGGGTTTGTATCGGTATCTATCAATTGTTCCAGCTTCACTTGTTTACCACCAGTATCTAGAAGGTAGTTTATACCTAGTTTATCAGCAATTTGAGAGTGCTTCGAATGGACTACTGCCATCTGGAATCTATCGGTATGCAAGGGGCAGCGAAAGGTACCGCGGTGGTCCCGACAGAATTTTCTCAGTGATTCATAGCGCCGCGTGGTTCGAGTACGCGGAGCTGTCTTCGGCAAGCTGCGTAAAACGTTCTCGCGTGGCTCGCTACCGTGACGCAAGACAGCGGAAACGAATTCCTGAAAACACCGGGTCCCGCGGTTATTGGCACGACCGCCAAGTGTTGCCTCGGCTCTGTTTCGTCAGCGCCGCATAATTTTGGCCCATCGTCATTTTCGAGACCAGCCTCTCCGATCTCTGGCTCTCGGACGGAGCCAGGGTAAGGTCAGGGATATGCCAGCTTCTTTCGATCTCCTCGCGTTCATCTTCTTGCGGCGCGTTCCTCTGCGCCACGGCTCCCACACCTTCCGGAAGAAGCGACCACCCCCGCAGGCTGAGGAGTTTTAAATAGTTAGCGACGAAGACGATACTGCAAATATTTCGCGTCTTCGACATGCGTAGCTAAACTAGATCCAAAGCGTTGTTCACAGTTAATTAACTAGATGATTAACAAGAAATATATTTTCCGAAAAATACCTCGCAAAGAAGCAAGACGTATGAAATGGAATGAACAGTTTCTTATTGAGTTCATGCAATTTTCACAACATGCATGATAGCTCGATCAAGGTACAAAGATTACCCTCCCCTAATTCAATCGGACAACGAAAATAAACAGCGCCGTCAAGTGGGAAGTAGATTTCATCCCCCGATTCCCCTTCCATTCATCTCGCTTTCACCTGAGAGCGACCGCGCAGCAGCGGGTAGGGGGTGGAAAAACGAAAAGGGGATGCGAGGAGGCCCCGAATTCCGACGAACGAACGCGCGCGCGTGCTCGAGCCTGCTGCACACCGGAAGTGAGAGCCAATGAATCGAAGGAGAGCAATCGGAGCGAGATAATCGTGCACGAGGGAACACAGGTGCGCCGGCTTCTCACCCTTAAGTAGGTTAAGACCTCTTACCCGTTGACTTAACAATGAAACTCATACAAGTGTCGCGTCGGGGGTGTTCCACGTGTGCGCGCAAGGGAGAACGGAACAGTGCGCCGTACACAAGGGGAGGGTGGACGGTTTTCCTTGGTTTTTCCCGAAGGGAAGATTCGGGGATGCGTGATTCCCTTGGCAAACAGCCATCGTCGCGCGCCCTGACAAACGTAATTTACGACGTTCAGGAGAATGAATATGGATATTTTGAGGTGTGTACTTCTAAAAATTTGACCCTGAAGCGAGTGACACTGTCTGTGTATCGTTGTTTGGCAGACTTCGTACCGATACTTGAAGAACGCGGCCTCTTTCGAGGTAATAGATTACACAAAAAAGTAGGGACTTAATACCGGAAATATAAACAATCCGGTATTGTGCCAAGAAGCTGTATCGAAATTGAAATAATACCGAAATGGATGAAAACAATGAAAACCGAAATCGTTAAAATACCGACTTCGGTATAACCGGTATTCAGAGATAAAAATTAAATGCTGTTCGTTGGGGTAAGCGCATCACTTGAGAACGGCTGGACCGATTTGGCTAATTTAAAAAAAAAAATGTTCGTCACAGCCGAATAAGGTTTTTAGGGAAAGAAAAATTGGAAAAGTTGCCCGGAAAAATGGAAAATTCGGGAAAAAATGAAAGTGCTTTTTTCGATTCGAACGATTCGAACGATGGATATGCGTAATTCTTTTTTTGTTTTATTCGTTATGGTCCTGGAAAAGTTTTCAAGAAAAGAAATTCGAGACAATTGCAAAGGAAAATCGGAAAATTCGGACAAACTGCAAAAGTCATAGGCAGCCCGCCCGGATGGCGTGCCATGGTCACGCAATGAGCAGCTAGTTAATAATAAAATTTACTAAAATTTGTAACAAAATCAATTATTAATAAGACACGTGAGAGAGTCGCAGAATACCTCGTTTATGATCGCGAAGAAGTTAATATATCCTATATATTGGAACAAACGAAATTATTACCGGTAAATACATGCAAATATACTGATATTTTCATATACGTCATATCGGTATTCCGATATTTTGGTTTCTATAACGGTTAGGAAGAATTGACCGAATCACACCGGTATTTTATATGTACCGGTATAAGCCCCTGCACACAAGTCCCTAGAAATCTCGGTGTTTTAACGATATTCGCAATGCTGATTCGATCTACGATTTCGAGTTCACTTAGGAACGAGTGGGGCCCTGCGAGGGGGTGAAAGGACTCTTGTATCGACGCGATAGCGCGGCCGGGGGAACGGCGGGGGTCGAAAACCGTGAACGAGCGGTGGTCATGATCTGACGCGAAACGGGGGGTTGACGCGGAGCTAAGAGGGGTGGCAAGCTGGCGCAGGGGTCGTCGTTCCTCCTCGCAATATCGGGCAGCCATGTTGCAAACATTTCGAGCGAACAAACCCCTGCAAACATCTCGAGGGCCTCCGGGACGCTGGAATATCGTCGGCGAAGCGCTCCACGAACCTCGTCGCTCTTGTTCAATTCGACCGCGAGGAATTTCTACAAGCTCCGGCATCGACGAAAATTTTAACGTCATCCGAAACTTTTGTAATCCGCACGCGGAATCCCTATTTAAGTACATTGGTTCTGTTTTGGGGTGGGATTCATTCGCAGCGTAATCCTTGAAATTAAAAACTTCATAATCCGAATAGCAGGAGCTTTGCGAGGGTTAATGTTAATCTTTACTAAGTGTGCAATCATTTTATTTTATTATTTTATGGTCAGATTATTTTCCTGTTAGAAATCTTTTAGGAGTTCCGCATTAGGTTCGGAATGGAAGATGGTTTTAAACGAATTTGAAATGTCAAGAGCGCAAGGGGTGGTTTTTTTCGGCGGTCGTTTGTTTAAATGGAACATCGAGTTCAGCTCGTGAACGGAGAACCGCAAAGGGTTCACTCAGGGTTCGTCCGGTGGGGCAAACCAACTGCGACGAGCCTCGTTCTGTCATTGTAACAGTTGTCGCTATTGAATTTTCCATATTTCTTCTTAGCGAGCTCACTGGACAAATATTTGCAGACCGCTTGCGTTCTGTCATCACAATTAGGAGATCGTGTTCAAGCAATCTAGGGTGGCTGCCACAGTGGAGAACATACATTTAGAACCAGAGTACCAAGAGCAACACCAAAATCTTGTACAAGACCATGATGGCAATGATTTTTAAGGAAAATTGAAATTGGCGTTATAGAAAATCGGGGTCTAGTCAATTCAAAATGTTGTTTATTCTCTCCATTTATTTCACGTAAAAAGCCTCAAACGACAGAGTCTTAATAGTATTAAAGGGAGATTATTCAGAAATCGATTTCTTTGAATCTCTACAGTATGGTAACTGGTGGTACAACCAAAAAACGTGAGTGATTCTACACGAAAGAAATAATTCGATATAGGTACACATAAAATATTAGCGCAGGGTAGGAAGATGAAACATAAAAAGAATTTTCGAGTCGGAGATTCCAGCGAACGCGGGGTGCAAGGGGCCCCGAAAGCAGCGGCGGCGTAGACGTATGAAAATTCGATTGGTCGATTTCGTGGGGGGTAAGAGGGGGGCGGCGGGGGATGGCAAGGGCGCAAGGGGGTGCCGGTTCGATCGCAGTTTATTTAAGAACGCGCACACGTCTCTTATTAGTTCGATCGGCAACCCCCCGAAGTGCACGCTCGCCGGGCTCTGGTGGGAGTGGATACGTAACACACAGGAGTGCTCGAGGGGGTTCGTTCTCCCGTTGGTGTAGCCGAGGGTGAGCGATCCGAGCCGAGCTCGGCCGAGAACAGCCGAGGTAACCCGGCTGGCAGCGCGAGTCGGCTGACGAGCGGCCGGTGTGTCCAGTCTCTAGGCAGCCTCCGCCCGTGTCGTATCGTTCTTTCCGTTTCCTTAGTATAGTGTTTAACGCTTTAATTTCTAGTCTCTCGCGGAACCCTTTACATACACGGTCATATATATTTATATATATATATATACACACACACGTTCTAATTTCTCGTGTACGCAAAATTCTCACCGCAAGGAAACCAGTTTGTTTCATCGACGACGAAAATTCAACACGGTGGTTTTACGATTTCGAAATCGAACAGAGACTGAAGGGAGAAAGAGAGAGAGAGAGAGGGAGATAAAAGGGGAGATATTAATGTGGTCCGATCGAAGCCAGACGAGAGAGAGAGACCCGTGGATCCGTGGCGGCGAGCATAAATGCCGATTTACGAGCGCCGCTCGCGTCGTACTTTTCTTTCATTGATTTCCCCTTCTGTTCCGGGCGGCGGCGGTGCGAGAGCGTGATAACGGTGTGCTCGTAGTAGCAGAATCGGAACCGGAGGCAGTACCAGGAGCAAGCTCCATAAGCTCGGCAGAGGGAGGAGAGACGAGCACGGACAGACAGAGATAGAGAGTGTGCGAACGGAAGAGAGGGCATCGCCGGCCACGAGAGCAATAATCTAGAGCGTAAACGTGAACGCAACACTCGGCGCGCGCGCTCGGTGCTCGGTTCTCGGTTTCGCGTGCCAGGCGAAACGGAATCGCTTCCAAACGGAAGCGTACGCCAGAGAAGAGGGGAGAAACAGCGAAACGAGACGAGAGACGGGACGTGGAAGCGGACCACCGTCCTCCCGGAGCACCGGTCTCCTCGGTTTTCCGTTCTTCTGATTCGGTTCCGTTAGTTTTCCTTAGTTCGTCTTCGTCGTCGTCGAACTTTTTTTTGTTGGTCGACCGTCTCTCTCTCTCTCTCGCTCTCTCTCTCGCCCACACTACCCCTCCCGGGTCTCCGGTGTGTGTCTCTTGTGTGTGCCTCGTGTGCATCGATCGGAGAGTAGGAGGTGGATCGCCGGCGAAGGTGAAGAGAAGCCAGGAGGTAAGCCACCCCCGCGCCTCTGGTGAGAACACTCTGTTTTTATTTTTTTCCCATGGATTTTTCAGAAGCTTTCCGAACCCCGAAGATACGGAGTATGGTTCGAAGAACTTTGGGAAGGGTGGTGGAATTATCTTACGGCGTCTGGCTGCGAGGGGTCGGACTTTTAGGGGATTTTTGGTGACTTTTCTCGGGGTACTTTCCGGGCCCTAGTGATGGAGAGGGTGTCCCTAGGGGATTCGGGAAGGGTGGTGGAATTCTCTGCGAGGGGTTGCAAGAGATTTTCAGGGGTTGTTCGGATGATTCAGTTCTTATTTTGTGATCGTGGGGTGGTTTTTCGGGACCCGGTGACGAGGAGAGTGTTTCTAGGGGATTCGGGAAGGGTGGCGGAACTTTCTGTGCCGCCTGATGTGGGGGATTGCGCAAGATTTTTAGGGGATTGTTTGTTGGAAGTGAACGATCTTGAAGGTTGAACTATGATTGATTTATAAGTGGATTTTATTATGTGTTGTTTACGGGGGTTGGTTCGTTTTACTTGATCCCCTGCGTGATGGTGCGTGTGATAAATAGAAAGTAACAGCGAACGGTTGCGATGGCATCTTTTAATGTTTACAAGAGATGCCGGGTTTGTTTTCTACGACAAGTTTGTTGAATATTCCGGAAGTGGTCTCTGGTGGAGAACACAATCGACAATTTGCGACATCCAAGAACTGTCGAATATATTGAAATCAAGTTAAAAATCAAGTTGGCAGTTGGACTTTCAGTGGCATTACCTTTCTAGTAGTTCTTCAAGGAAAAAAGCCAAGAATGTTCAAGCGAGATGCGTCGAGATCTCCTGTTAAGGGTGGAATCTCTCGAAGAGAAATATTCATAATCGCTGTTGTCGTATAATCGTTACGGAACCGGATGATGAATGTTATTCTAGAAATAGTAGAACAATTTTTAATTAGAGCCGAGACTTGTCCCCCACGCTTCGTGCTCTGACACTCCCCATCGCAATGACTAATAATGCCGGCAACGCGTTCGCATTACACCGTATTCATCGGATACGAGGCAAGTTGGAGGGATAGTTTCAGTCGCTAATTGTCAGGGGAAATTCACGAGGCCGAGGCAGCATTTCCGTGGATTGAATTTAGCGGTGGGAACAGCGTTCGCGTATATTAAATTGAATTTGGTATCTCCGCGAGCCTGGCTCGACGTTATAAAGCAAGGGGTTAATGCGATTTCACGGGTGGACGGGATCGCCGGTTCTCCTCGGCACAGGCAATTCGCAGGGGCGCGACGAGCGACGCGCGTCTCGTTTCCGAGGGTTTCGGAGCACGTGCCGTGGCACATTCTCTTCTCTCACCCCTCGCTTTTCCTGCGTGCTTTCGTCGTACTTTCTCTTCGTCGCTCTATTCTCTCCCCCTTCTCTCTCTTTCTTTCTTTCTCTTCTCCCCCGCCCGTGCACCGCAGTTCTGCGTGCACGCACGCGAGCTTGTGGTTTCTCGCGTGGAAGGGATTGACGAGAGAGAGAGAGAGAGAGAGAGAGAGAGAGAAAATAAGAGATAGAAATAAACGTGGCATCGCGAAAAAGAGAGAGAGGGTCGAAGAGTAAAGTAGAAGAGGCGTAGAACAGAGTGTACGGGAGTAAGATCGTCGAAGTTAAAGCGTAGAATCGTGCGCGCTGGCAAGGGACAGAAAAGGGACAGGAGAAAAAGGCGAGAAATATTGCGTCAGTGCGAAAGACATCGAGGAACGATCTATCAAAAGAGAAAGAGAAAGAGGTAGAAGAGCAGAGCGCGAAGAGAAGGAAGGCGCGGGAGGAGTTTCCCCCGGAATCGCGGCTGGTGGGGTCTCCCGTGCGCGCGGCATCAGGGAAACCGGAGGAAGAGAGGGTGATAGGGACAAGAGAGAAAGAGAAAGAGAGGGTGAGCGGCGAAGGGGACGGGAAGAGGGAGGAAGCAACGAGGCAGGGATCCGTGGAGTCGCGCCGCGCCTCGTATTGATCGGTCCCGGCCACGCGATTTTCACGATCCGTCGCCATGGCCACCTGGCCACCGGCCGAACGGAGATCGTATCTGCCGACGTGTGCGTGGAAATCGAACTTTAACCCCCCGGCTACCCACCTGCTATCTCGTGGCGAATTTGCACCGATCCCAGACAGCCGCGGCCGCCGTTCTCTTCTCGTTCCTTTCTCCTATAAAGCGATTTCCTCGCGACCACGCGCCACCCCTCTCGGCGCAACGTAATTAACGCTTTGATCGCCTAGCCGGCTCGTCGACGTCGCTCTTAGGGCATTCAGGGTGCGCTGGGGCTGCCGACGAATTCTGATCGTCTATGCTTGCGCGATTCAGGATTTTACAGGCTTTCGGGACGTCGAATCAACTTTTAGTTCAGCTGTAGATAAGGGTAGTTAACGGTGTGTCATCGAAAGAACTACACTGTCACAGTCACCAGCTTCGAACAAGTCGTTTCGACCCATTGAAAAATGATTCGAGAACCGGTACCGACCACTGTGCATTGTGCATTCTAGGAACGAGACCATTACCTGCAACCCTACTCCCGATGCACGCTTCCGTGGGGTGGTGGCCTGTCCCTTCTACTAAACCTACAGAGTTCGTCGAACCGACTCAGTTTTTATGAACAGCGAATCGTAGAATTGAATAAATTAATCTGTTCCGTTCATCAAGGGAACTGGATCATTTCGCAGTAAGCTATTTTAATCAACTACCGAGGATTTCTATTCGTCGCAGTAGTTTCGTTTCGTGGAAATATTAATCGTTTACAAAGTTCTTCGGATAACTCGCACACTGAAGCGTTTACGCGTAGGAATTTCGTGAAGTAAATTCCATAAAAAAACGATATTTTGTTCAAGAGAAAAATTGTCCCTTCACCGCAATGGATGCAAAATATTGAAATTCTAGAATTCGGTAATCTTCGAAAAGCATTTCTGCCAAGCTAAAAGACCTATTCTTCTTTCTGAAATTTTAATAGGATTCCTAATACGACAAGAAACAGTTCGTACAACTGGAAGAGATCGAGGAGCTTTCGACTTTTTAATAGTCGACCGATGGGGACCCGTCACGAATGCGAGTGTCCGCGATTCGAATCGGTCCCGAGATCGACTCCGGTCGACGGGGTTGAGTTTCTCTACATTGTGTCTGTCCCTGTGACGCGTGTATGCGAGGGCACACGCGACCATTGTCGCCGGACATAATGACGGCGGCTCGGAGTCACGTTTCGAAGTCACCGGCGAAAACGAGACGTTTTTCGAGCGGGTCGTCCTCTCCGGGCTGTCCTGACAATGGGGTCCCTCCACCCGGCCTCCATTGTGGCGTCCTAAAATATCGCGATGCCGCCGAGCACCGGAGACCCGCGGATCGATAACCACGGAGATGCGGGGCTACGATAACTCCGACATTTTCTCTGACTGTCGTCCACTTCTCCACCCGGCTGCTGCGACTCTCTTCTGTCGACGACATTCTTGCTGTTTCGCTCTGTCGGACGCAGAACACTTCCCGATCGGCCCATTCGCCATGCCTGTTCGCTGCTAATTACTCTCGTTAGAAGATAAAGTAACATAGCATCGTGTATAATAATTGTACTGCGGATTTTATGCGTTTATGTCAGAAATGAGTACGTACAATCTAAAACAGTGGAGATATTAAAAAGATTTAAGGCCACCAGTGTAGTATTAGTTTCACGGTTAGGAATCAGATATGTTGCTATCTAATCAATTATTAAACATTTCAGAGTAATGTATGAGGTATGAGATATATTATATCAATTTCGTATCCATGAAACGAAAAAAATCACGTTTAATTTTCGAGTTAAACTAGCTGCTAGTGCAAAGGGTTACATTAAACACAGTTTCTCCCACGACCCGTGAGAAATTCTGGCTTTGAACGATTCGTAGGATCACTGACGATCTCGCGAACGGCCCTTATCGCATTATGGTGTCCAGCAAGGATACGCGTTCGACTGGGCGGCCTCGGCTGTCCTAGTTTCTTTCCCATGGGCAGGGTGCGTGCATATAATAAAGGCTATCTATTATCTCTGTCGAGAGAGGGAGAGAGAGAGAGAGAGAAGGAGAGAGCAATGGTCTGTTCGATTCGGCTGACCACAGTCACGAGCGACACGGGAGACACGGGAGAGCTCCACCCTTCGTGGGGGTCGGCTCCGAGGACAGCTGATACACGGGGGTGCACAGCAGACACACGGCCGACTGGAGCCGGAAGGGAAAGAGAGAATTAAAATGTGCACCGGTAGCTCGTGCCGGCTGATATATGTGTCGTGGCAGCTGTGTGTATTCGCCTTAACCATGAACGCCATCGGCACCGTACTACGACGTCGTATAATTTCCCCTTTTCCCTCTCCACCCCCCTTCTCTTTTCCGTAACTCTCGTCGCACACAGTTCACGGTTTACGTTCTCTCTCTCTCTCTCTCTCTCTCTCTCTCTCTCTCTCTCTCTCTATTTCCCCGTTGAATGGCTTAGCACAGGCTACCGGGTGTCTCGAGTGGAATTATCCTTTCCCCTGGCGTGGCGCGTGCGTCAGCCCGATGCCTGATCACTGACCGTGCAGTATTTCTTGTTTTCCTTTAATTAGCCGCTGTTGTGCTACGCCGCAGGTATTTCCTTTTTTATTCAATCGATTCGGTCATTCGAACGCCGACCACTGCCAGCTCGGCGAAACACTATTCCGAACAGCTGGCCGTCCGTTTTATTCCAAAAATAGAACGCGCCACGTTGGAAATATTGTAGAACAACTTGTAATAAACATTTTCTAACCGGCCGTCTTTTTTAGCGGCCACTCTGTGTACGAATAATGGCCCTCGGGAAACAGAGGGAGTGTCAAAGTGTGTACGAAAACATGTTTAACCCTTTTCTTCTTCAGCGAGTTTCATCCCGTTCGTTTTATATTATCTGCAACTCTGTTTCCCTTCTTTTATTCATACCGCAGCTTTCAGCATCAACAAATTGTCACGAACGCTGTGTCGCTAATTGTATCTCGCAAACTGAATTGCTCGAATGTACAAAGTTCGATATTTCAACCCCTTGCGATTAAACAGAGAAGAATGCTCTACAATAGAAATTTACAATATCATTCCAATCAAACAGGAACGAATAGCGCACACGTGTAGCAGACTTTGTTTAAAAGCTTCGTGAAAAATCTGCTGATTTTCTGTTAATTCCAAGATGTGCAATGTTAATCGAGTACCCCGTACTTTTCGCGATCAAGTTGGACCGAGTGGGGGCGTAAGGGTGATCAAGGGGGAGTCTCGAGCCCTTTAAACCAGTACCGGAGGAGACCGGGGGGTCGTCGCCCCTTTAAATTATTCTCGTTTCTATCGGGGAGAATCGCAGCGGCTCTGCGAACAGCCGCCCGCGCTCGCGCCGCCTGTTCTTTTCACGGCGTGTTTTCAAAGTCATCGTCGGAGGATTACGTCAGCGTCCATGCCGCGGCAACCATGAGGTTTCGTGCGAGGCGCATCGATGGTTCGGACAAGCTGTTAACAATCGAAATCGTCATCCTGAGAACTCGATACTGAGTCGGGAACTTCTCGCGAGAAGGAAAATCCAATTTCATTTGCACATTAATACGATCAATGATTGATCCGGGTACGGACGTTATTTTGGTGAATTGATGCGGATATTTCATTTCATTCTGTTCTTTTTTTTCGAAAGTCAATCGACGATTTTCTTCTCGGTCATCTCGTTGCTTTCCCTTGATTGATCAATTAATAAAACCTCTTAAATCATCTTTCCTGGATCAACCGGAGTTCGTTCTTCCCCAGCGTCTCGCTAAATCGGACAAATCCTATATCGTGTAATTGTTATTAATAAATTAGCTCTCGGGGTAGCTAGTCTATGAAGTCTAATGAAAAAAACTGGGGTAAGTCAAAGTCCTCGCGAGTGAAGGGTTGAAGAAGAGCCTCTCGAGGCTTGAACGAGCCCCCTTATTCTACTTAAATTATTCTCGGCGATGCATGACGATGACGCGAGATGGGAGGAGAGGCGATTCCGTACGCAAAAACGAATCTCGGAATCACGGGATTAGGCTCGTGAAAAATTGTCGTCGCAGGTTTTTGTCGCGTCTGTGCGTCGCTGACCGTTTCTACTTACCCGAACCGTTCCCGTGCAACAAATCTCTAATTCGTTTCCACTCCCTGAAAATTCCAGTTGAAAAATGCAGACTCTCGATGCACTTTTCCGCAAGCCTAGCTTCGGTTATGTTTGCGGCATCGTTTCTATACAAAGTAATCGCGTGACGACTCTGCGCGCCGTTTGGAAAGCGATCAAACGTTAATTACGAGAAAACAGTAGAAGTTTGCTGTGTTCTCCGGTGATGAAGGGTTGTGAAGAATTGCTTGTTCAATCCTGGGAAGCCGTAACGAGCACTTTCCACGCGCCAATAAACGCTGAAGCATCGAACTTCTGACGATTCCCATTGTTACTGCAACAGTTCCTTTATTATAAGGCAAGTAGCCCGGAAAACATCGAATCCTTTGCTCGGTAGGGTTTATCGCGGAACACTCGAACGATCGTTGCTAAAATTACGTTCGAGTTGACTCGCACATTTTTCTTGAAGAATGCATGGGCTTTAATCAAGTGGAAGCATTCGTCAAGCTATTCTATAGAAATGAATGCATAGAACGCGTGAAATTGGTGCTCTGTCGTAACGAGCAAGGCAGCGGTGAATATATTCAATGATACGAAGAAATGAACGAAGAAAGTTGATGAGAAAAAATTGATTGCCGGGTCTGAAAAGACTTACATGTGTGAGAATGTGTGTGTGTCAACACGTTCCTCGAATTCTTTCCCGATCGAACGGGGTCCGACACACCTGAGGAAGAGATGGTTCTCACAATATTTTGTTTCGGCATCGATAAACGACTGTTACCTTGCGCGTGCTTCATTCTTCGCACTTACACGATGGCAAAAACCATCGATCCTCTCTCTCTATCTCTCTGCGTCTGCCCCGAAAGGCACGTTCGTCTCGGAGTTGTGCATCGAGTAACGTGTTTTGGTTGACAGACGTTTTTACGTCCTTCGAACATCCGTGTCGAGTCGAAGAAGTGTTTATACTCGTTCGTTTCTTTCTGCCCGATCAACCATTCGACAGACGTTTCAATGAACTAGCGAACCTCGTGTTCGGTTTCATCTTCCAAGCGAATCCACGAAACGAAACATTCTACAATTATCAGAGAACTCGATCTGTCTTCGGGTCAGCCGATGGATTCTTCGAAGGAGCTACGGCGATTCCGAACTTTTATCGCACTTTTGAACCTCGCGTGATTTTTGCTCCGTCAATAAATTAGGCGTGCGAGAACGTACGGTTCCACAGAGTTGCGGAGGAACGAAAATTAATTTTAGCCACTTAGATCTTCCGGTTAGCCGATGGATTCTTCGAAGGAGCTACGGCGATTTCGAACTTTCGTCGCACTTTTGGACCTCGCGTGATTTTTCCTCGATCGATAAATTAGGCGTGCGAGCACGTCCAGTTCCACAGAGTTGCTGAGGAAATGATGAATATTCTAGAGGGGGAACACTGGCGACTATGAATTTTTTTTTTGCATTTTTCGATCTTGATCTCCGTGCTCGAACGGTGATTCTGCGGTTAAATGCGTTTCAATGTTTGGTGCCTCTTGTGAACTTTTAGCGATTTAAATCTTTCCGATTAGCCGATGAATATTCTAGGGGAAACAAACTGGCGACTTTTGTATGTCGGATGCATTTCAGGACCGTAATACACGTTTGCCCGTTTCTCTGCGTTTCAGATTTCGTACGTAGTTAGAGAGGTGCCGGTAGGAGAGTGCAATGATGTCGAACGGAATGGACACGATCGTGCAACAAAACGGTGGTTCCACCCTCGGACAGGCCTCGCAGGAAGAGTCCAAGACGAATCTCATTGTAAATTACCTGCCCCAGAGCATGACACAGGATGAGATCCGCTCGCTATTCTCGAGTATCGGCGACGTGGAGAGCTGCAAGCTGATCCGCGACAAACTCACTGGTAAGTTTACTATCCAACCTTTTTTTTTATTAACGCTCGACACTCACCCACCGCGGACTTCTGACTACACTTTTAATTAGATGCGGATCGTTGATCTTTCTGCAAAATAAAAATTTTCTACTGAATTGCAACGAACTAATGCGTTTAATAGCTTGAAAATACACCCGTCCCTCAATTTACGCGGCACTTTTTTACGCGAGTATTTGTTTTACGCGGCAAATTTACGCGGAACTTTTTCCTAAATTTACCTTTTACGCGGAACGGAAGGAAAATATTGGGAGTAGTGTAGCCTCTGGATCCTTATCAAGTTTACAGATTCCATTTACACTCATTTTTCTCGTAAATGTATGAAATTCGCTGTCTCTAGTTATGCGAAACAAAATTTCATCGACGAGAAGATTTTTATTTTGCATAGAGATTCGCAGACTATTTATTAATTTGACTCGTCTCGCAACGCTCACATTCTCATCAATTCGATACAAATCTGGCGGTGTAAACATTCTTTTAACACTAAACTGTTTTAATTGAATTCCTTAACGCTAGAACTACCGAATGGGTCAAAATGACTGGTTCCTGATTTGTTCTTTTTTAGAAAGATTAAAATTATAAATATGTTTCTCAGAGAAATTTTTTTAGTGAACTTCTCTACTGGAGCACATATTTAAACAAAACTGAAACGAAATCTAGATCAATGCAATTTTGTCATTAATATAAGGCAATGTATGCCAATTGCGTTTAGTGCTCGGTAGTTCCAGTGTAAAATTTGATTGAATAAATAGAAATTTATAATTTCAATAATTGTAAAATAAAGAATGTTAAATCGGTCGTTTGACTGGCAGTGATAGGTTTAGTGTTAAATGATAGTGCGGCAATTTTCAATGGCGCGTTGGAGTCGCCATTCGAGTGCTACGGGTTAACTCTGTATTTCTTCTCTTGATGTAATTTGAACAAACAGAAAATAATTTCTTCGCATTCGATCTACTTCTTGCCATAAGTGTAGAAACATTTTCGTCGTTTTTGCAAAGATTTATCATGGAAGCCATCTACAGTCACTCGAGTTCGTCGACTCGAACCAGAGTTGGGCATTAATCGATTAAGATTTTAATCAAGAATGATTGATTAATGTGTACGATTGAAAAAGGCAATCATTGAAAAATCGACGATTGATTCAATCGATTGATGTAGTTAGTCGCCAATCGTTGATTAAAAAAAGTAATCATCAGAAAATCGGAGACTAAATTTTTGCCCAACTCTGACTCGAACAAACTGTGCACGTTTTCCCATCGCTCTCGCGTTATCTGCGATCGGCAATTTCGTGCGCGAACCAATACTTATCGCGTGTACTCCGTTCGAATTTGATTTATCCATCTCCCCTGGACCTTCAACCCTCATCCTTTCGTTCACAGCTGTTAGGGTATCGGTCGAATCTAGTAGCCGTGGACGTCTCTCGAAAGCTCGTCGCTTGTGCGAGTAAAATTGATGGACACGGGTCGCGATCGACCGTCGCGTCGCGTTGTGGCAATGGACACCTGTCGATGCCAGATGTCGGGAGTTGTCGTTCCACAGAAATCGTGCGATTTCGAAACGCGCTTATCCGTTGGCGTCGCGTTTTTTTTAGCCCGTTGACTTATTCGATTGAAATCCGACGCGACCGAAGGTCTCATTTATTCGTTAACTTAATCGCACAGGCTCTCGACAATGACTTTTCATGTAAATTAGAAATTGTCTTCTTCTTCTAGAAAGTGACGAGCAACAAGGAAGTTGTAATCGCAGCGACGGTAAAATAAATTTGCAAGGAATTAACATCTCTACTCTGTGCTTGCCAAAAGGAATTTTCTCTAATTGATAAATTCGAGCTCGTCGTAGTTTTTGTTAAACGAGCCATGCAATTTAGAATTGCATAGAGATGCTATCAGAGAGATAGCAACCGTTCAGGGTGATCAGGAGTGAATATGGTAAACGATGTCAGGTGAAAAATTGAACGTGTATTAACGAGGAACAGATAAAAGGAACCGACTCTGTCAAGTCGCTAGAAAACTCCGCGTTCTCTTTCGGAAAAAAAAAAAAAAAAAAAAAGAAAAGAAAAGATTGATCGCGCTGAAGAGACGCGTCTAAGGCAGGGTCTGTTAGGTTAGCCTTACTGACGAGTCCCTCTAGCAGACCCGGGGACGAAACGCTTCGAGCAATTCCGATTCGAATCCCGGCGCGGGCACGACACCCGTCTAACCGCCAGAACCACGCTGCCAAGGCGATCGTGATCGAACAGAGCGTAGAAGATACAGAAATCTCGAAACAGAAAGAATCACGCACCGAGACAACGAGCACAGATATCTATAGATCCGCGGACAACAACACCAGCCCACAAGAAGCAACGGAAGAAGACGCACAAATTCTTCGAAAGAACCACGCAACCCTAGACGCAGAAGAAGAGACGGTAGACCCGTTCGAAGAAAGATTCCTGGTGACGACAACTGCTAGGGTCGTCTCCACTTAGACAAAGATCTCTACACGCAAAACGAACCTCAAAGAAGAAGAAGAAGAAGAAGAAGAAGAAGAAGAAGAAGAAAACGACTCGTCGACAATGAGATTACACACGACCACTCGAAGACGATCGAACAAAAAGAGAAAAGACAGAAACAAACATATGCAACGCAAGTAGGGTTACACCGGTAGCGTACGCGCCCTGATCTTTAAGATGAGAGACCAGACAGGAGGAGGAAGGGAAGGGAGCAATTTCCTGCATGTACTCAGGTTCAGAAGCCAACGGACCGATCGGATTCCTTGACAACCAAATCTCCACGAGTAAGCAATAAGCAAGAAATCGACTGATCGGCGAGGGACGCGTCTAAGGCAGGGTCTGCTAGGTTCGCCTTACTGAAGAGTCCCGCTAGCAGACCCGGGGACGAAACGCGGCCGTCCGCAGTGAATTTTCATCATTGGACCTCGCTAGACAGAAAAAGAGCAATCGTTCGTATTCGATTCACATACTCTCATACTGGAAAGAAAGAGTGGGTCTCACACTTTACGGAACTGCATCGTTTACCATTCCTCCTGAACTCCTGAATCGACTTGAATGAATAAAGTTTGCTGGAAGTTGAAACGAGTACTCGATAGAGAAGTAAATAAATAATTCGTTTCGATCCGCCGCGCCGTTTGTGTTCACACGCTTTTATACTACGAAGATTGTCCGATGTAGCGCGCATTATGCATCGTCAAGGGTAATTAGGCGAGAACTCGCGGGATACGGATTCTCGATGCACCGCTGGAATTTACTCGCGAAACATTGTTTACCCTTCCTCGGTTACCCTTGGTTCGTCGGCAACCCATTTCACCGACACTGTTTTCATCGACACGGTCAAATCGTAGACATATGTTTTCATAGACAATCCGTCTTTAGCGACAAGTTTGAGTTCATTCATTTCCACTGACACCAAATTCGCGTATTTGCTAATGTAGATTAATCGTTATTATCATTGTTATAGTCTCGACCCATTTAGTTGCTTGTACATATAATAAATAATAAAGAGAATTACAAAGCATTGTTATTTAGATGAAAGTTTTCATTGCTACTTTATTAATCAGAATTTCTTCAAATAAACAAACCTTATTAATAGATGTACACAAATGAATAAAAAATCATAATATTTCATTTAATTTCAAGCATAATTGTGTAAATACATATAAAAAATGTGAATAAACAGAACGAATGCTACGAATGTACATATATAGACTACAAAACATAACAAAATTGTACAATAATTACACAAATATCAAGTGATAAAATTAGAGCGATATGAATAATGAACTGAAACCTGTCGTTAAACACGGACTGACGATGAAAATTAAGAATTATTAACCGGTACACCTGGGAAAGATCCGTCGGCTTCGCGCGCTTTGGTATACGCGATTTTTCAAACTCGATTTACTCGGGAACGAAGCGTCTAATGACAAAAATTGTATTCTTTCTTTTCGACCCACCTTAGCGTGTAGAATTGCTGTCGATTGTCCACGGTATTGCGAGACACCCTGTATTTTTTAATATCGCTTGCGCCGCGGAGTCGATCGATTTGGCAAATGGGCGGGCGGCTCAACTGCGTTCCAGCGCGTGCAGTTGACGTCGTGCAACGGCGGCGTAGGATTGCGCAATATTGTGACCCTCCACCGAGCTTTTTACCCCTGGGGAATGGAGCTGCGCGGGTTCCAGCGTCCATCGGAGGGCCCGCCGCCGTAATCCTGTGCGCGTACGCTCGCTGGCGAAAATTCCCAGCGGCTCTAAGCACAGCGAGAAGGAGAAAGATGGATGGAACTTGCGAGAGAGAGAGAGAGAGAGAGAGAGAGAGAGAGAGAGAGAGAAACGCGCACGTGCTCGCGAACGTCGCGACGCTATTTCTAGCGGGCGAGTAGCGGGGGCGTCGTTTCGTTTCGTTTCGTTTCAGGCATCGCCGCTCTTTATATTCAACCTCGTCGCCGCGATCTCAGGGCCGTACACCCGACCGCTGCACCAACACCGAGGAAACGTACATTCGGATACCGGTGAATGGATCCCAGGCGCCGCCAACCTGACACACTTGGTGTCCCAGTATTCGCTGTACGATTAGGTGAAACCTCCGCGCGAAAAAACGAACCGAAACCGTGCAATGAAATTCATACGTAAGAAACAACGAATTTCGTGCGAGCTGACGATAAATATTAGCGTTTTCAAGGGTGCTTCTCGAAAAACGAGTATAGCGTTCAATCCTCCGGTAAACTTTATCGAAATCCCGTCGATTCCGGATCTATTTGTTGATCTAGCAAGCTAACGCGTTCGAGCACCACCCATTATTTCCACTATACATCTCTGTTTATGCGTTCCTAATGTTCTTCTTCTTCTACTTGATTCTCTTCTATCAGCATTTTTCTCTTTCTCCTCTGGTGGATCCTTAACAAAGTCGTCCATGGTATCAACACTACAACAGTAACAACGATTGAGCTTCTTTTGCTTTTCGTTTCTCGACGTGTTCATTGGACAAGATCGTCATCGTATTTCGATGCTTATGTGTTACAGGACAGAGCCTGGGTTATGGTTTCGTCAACTATCAACGGCCCGAGGATGCCGAGAAGGCTATCAACACGCTCAATGGCCTGCGCTTGCAGAATAAGACGATCAAGGTACGTTCTCTGCAAAATCCCATAGCCGCGTAATCAACGACCGAAACAAATTGTTTCACAAAATATCCGATACACTTATCAAGACGTTCAAAACAATTGGAAAATTATCCGATACTTGTCAATAACATTCGTAGACGTTCAAAACAGTTGAAAAATTATCCGATACTTGTCAAAAACATTCGTAGACGTTGAAAACAATCCAAAAATTATCCGATAGCCCACCGGAAACAAGTGCAGAAATTGTCGAGAAAATGACCCCAGAAGTTGCGGCGGCAGTTGGCTCGGGCTCAAAGTTTGCGCAACATTGTCGGCGACTCGACGCGTCGCGCAATAAACGTTTGATTCGCCGCGCACGATTTCCGAAATGTTCGAGGGTGCGTTCCCGATACATCGGCGCGAAGATGCTGTTTCGCAAATTCTCGAAACAGTTTGGCGCGGACTCAGCAATATTTTATCGAGGGCGCGAGCTGCGCGAGCTGCGCGACAGATATCGCACCTTCGCGGAAAAGAGTTGTCCCAGAAAGTTGGTCGCGTGGCAAAACGCCGCGCCGGAACGAATATTGGCAGCGGGGTGGTTTCTTCGTATTTCAGAGGAGTCGGGTTTGATAATCGGCCTGGGCTGGCTGAATTATCGTTTCTATTTCGAATGTGGACGTTAATGCGCGTCTCGGTTTGATTATTATCGAATATCTCCACTCGCGAGTCACGCGAGTAGACATCACCGCCAAATCGTTTAGTCCCTCGGTTATGAGCCATTTATCGACGCGTTTGGGGCAATTGGAACATTTTCCCTGGCAGTCTGTTGCTACTTCAATCGAACGCAGACGATCTCTGCGGGCGATTGCCCACCGTTTCTTCTTTACATAAATAAATTCAGTCCTCCGTCTCTATCTGAAACTAAAAATCGCTCCGAGCCTGTTTTATACCGGCTGATTCGACTTGAATGAAATGCGGATCGTTTGTTGGCCACTGTTTCCACTTGCGACAAATATAATTTTATTAGCTTGTTATATTTGAAACGAGAGATCGTTCTGTCCGTCTATTATTGGGTCAGTCTTCTAAAATCAAATGTACACAATTTGCTATTACACTGTCCAATATTTCTTCTTGAAATTCTTCGTTGTCTCCATACGACACCAAAAATCTTTTTCTCGGTCCGTTTGTTGCTTGCCGAGTCTACTTGAATGAAGATCAGACTGTTTATTGCCAACTGTTTCTGTATGAAATAGACGCAGCGTTGTTTCAAGTCGAAGCTAAATATTATTCACAGTAAGTTGCTGAATGTAACAGCTCGAAGTAAACAGGAGATTTAACGGTTCTTTACCGACAGCCACCACTTTAAATAAATGCTGGCAACGCCGTCTACGTGTCTATATTATTGACCACTTCTACTGGATCTATACGTAACAAACAATGCTGCCTGTCCGTGCCCATTGCCGGCCGTTTCTATTCGGACTATACATATAGAAACAGTATTATTCGTCTGTCCATTGGTGAACGTCTCTACTGGCAATACAGCCGGCATTATCTGTTCCCTATCGATTTGTCTCCCACTCGCGAATTCGTATCAAATCATCGCGGCAAGCAAACAACACTCTATTGTGCTTTGCCAATGTCTATAATCGGGAACCGCGACTCGAGGCAATCGATAATGGGGCAACACTGCAGCCAAATCGCATTCGATACCACTTCCGAACGATCCTCCCGAGTTCCCCGGGCAATATCAACTATCGAATCTTACCGTTTCAATGTTATCAGACCAAATGCATTTTTCCAACATATTTTTTAGACGTCACTTATACTAAACTAATTCGTCTAGCCTCACAGAGAAATTCAAGTCGTTTGGTCCATTAATAAAAAAGTTATTCTGATTTAAAGTGTGTGTGATCAGTTTTGCTCGTAACTGTAAATCTATAAAATATCTGACTCGATACTTAAAACGCGGAAATAATGAAAGAAGCCTTCAATCGCCGCTGTTTACGAATTTCCGGAGAGCGTTCGCCACCAGAAATGAAAAGGAACGCAAGAGAAACTAATATTGTGACATTTATCGATTAGAATAGCCGCGCGAGAAGATGTTGGAACGGGGTGTGACAATGATTGGTCTGCCGCAGGTATCGTACGCGAGACCGAGCAGCGAGGCGATCAAAGGCGCGAACCTTTACGTGAGCGGTCTGCCGAAGAACATGACGCAACTAGACCTGGAGAATCTGTTCAGCTCGTACGGCAGAATCATCACGTCGCGGATACTCTGCGACAACATCACCGGTAAGTTTGTTGCACCCGGCTTTGGGGCGTCGTCGTGTTGTGTCGAGGCTCGTCGGTGACATTGAGAATCAGCACACGGTCTTACCGGGGCACACCGATAAGTACGATACACGTGGTCGAGAGCCAACTGTCAAGGCTCGATGAGAGAGGGATTAAAGAGACGCACAATTCGCTCGCACAAGTACGGTTCCTCCTCGGAGAGGGAGGACAAGAATACCTCTATGACATGGCGCCGGGAGCGGCGAACGAAAAACCGAGAAAAGCCGAGTGATACCCGCCGCCCGATGGAAGCGGCTGGTCCCGGCTGAGAGTCCAAAGAAAATAAGTGGCTTGTTCGAGTAGATTGGGACCGTGCGAGTCGGACAGACGCGCACGAGCGTTCCTTGAGGAGAGGCGCGCGTCCGATCGAGGATCGAGATACGACAGTAGGCCATGGGGTTTTCCAATCGGACACATTCTTTTCGTTTCTTTTTTTCTCTCTCTCTCTCTCTCTCTCTCTCTCTCTCTCTTTTCCGTTCGTGTTTCGTTATCGCGGGGTGGATCGGCGCGCCCGCGATCCTAGCGAGAACGAGTCGAGAGCGAACTCGACGAGCGAGAACCGTTTCCTCTCGTTCGTCGACCGATCAATTTTCTTTTCCTTCAACCATTAACGGTTCTTTTCGTTTCTCCGACCCCCGTGTCTCGCGCCTCATGGCCTAACACCCTCCCCCCGTTTTTCACCGGCATTCTCCGTGTTCTCGCTGACGCTTCTTTCTGTTTTATTTCTCCTCCGGACTGTTTTCCTTTTTGCTCGCTGTTCTCTCGTCTTTCGGGATCGGCTCGATCATCGTTTTACTTCTCTTAATTTCGCTGTTTTGTTCACTTGTTTTCGCCACTGATCCACAGCGCGGTCCTCGATCCAAATCGTTTTCAGTTTCGTCACGCCTTTTTCTCTGTGCGTTCTTTAATCGTTTTGAATCGCACAGAACCAACACCACCACACGCTTTATCTCTCCCTCTCTGTTGGTTTTTCCGTTCACCCTCCGGTATATACTTTCGTTTCGCGCGCGCTCGCGTCTGTTCACGGAGAGACGTTTCCGGACATTCTTTGCGTAACTTAAGCACGAGGAAAGCAGTAGCGTAAAAACTAACTGAAGGAATCGCTCGCCCCTTATTCTGATCATGCGACCAAGTTTCTTTCTCATTCACGTATCCACAGATCGCCAGGCGCCGTTTTATCTCCCGGCGGTGTTCGATGGTCGCTCGTCACGTCGCTCTTTTCTTTCCTTTCCTTTGACCTCTTCAAGGACGTTTCTCGAACACTGTTCTCTAGATCGTATCGTAACCCTCCACCGAGCACAATCATCTTCTTATGCAAATTTCAAGATATACGGAATCGCTGACTTGTGTTGTTTTTTGTAGTGAAATTTCTTTTTACCGCACAGAAAAGACATACATACCTGTTCAATGTAAACATTTTTATCCTGTCGGCTATAAAACAATCCAATTCATGCACATGATAGAAAGTTCTTCGAAAGAATGATCAATCGTACAGTGTATTTAGAGCTCGACAAAATTCATACTAACAAGAACATTTAACAACATTTAACATATATGAGATCATCAGCCATTTTTCGATCCTTCTCGAACGTGAAACACAAGATTTATAGATGCTCCGAAAAGTGGTAGGAGGGTTCACTCTTTGTTTCATGTTCAGCGAATCGACGCGACCGACTGCACCGATCACACAGTGGACAAATTTTCACGAGTTCGCAGGAAAATTTTGCAGAATCGAGTATTCTCGACGAGACCGATTAAAATTCTTGAAGAGGTTACAAGATTTTCTGACTAGATGATCGAACACGCCGCGCGAGAAGGAAAGGCCGAAGACCATCGAACGAAACAGCATTATAATTGTTCCTTCATCTCCGTCGCGTGTTTCGTTCGCGGTCTCACCGTCACGCGACTCTGTCATCCGCGTCGTCACGTTGATTTTCCCTTCTGGTTTCCGTTTCTGCGTCCTCCATTCGCACCCTCCCGTCGACGAATCAGGGGCGAGCGACTCGCGTCATGCTTTTGCAGCCAGTTGAATTTTAACGTGATATGATTTTTTCCGTTTCTGTTTAGTACGACAGTTTGTGCCCAGCGGCGGAGACTATTTGCCCGGTACGTAACTCATACAACTCTTTTTTCTTTCACCCCTATTACGTCCAAGTCGAGACAAAGGCAGCCGTTCTTCTCGCTCACATTTGCTTTTCTTGCTATTTTTATCTCTTTCTCTAACTCTCTGACTTTCTAACTCTCTCTCTCTCTCTATCTCTCTTTCTATTTTTTCTTTACACTCTTCTTCTTTCGTCATTGAGGCTCGTTCGCGTTTTCGTTTCTCCGCGCTTCGCGAACGTTGTCGCGAGTCGTCGGACGTTACACCCTGTCCGCCGAGGACGACGAGTTGACTCGTCGCTGGGAAAAATCTCTGGAATCGAGAAGAACGATTGATCGGCGCAGCTTTCAGAGGTTTCGCGGTCGGCCAGACGAGTTAGCTCGTCCCTCGGCGCACGGGACGAGTCGCCGGGAACGGAGAGACGAGCGCCAACGAGACAGATTAGTGTAACCTTTTACTTTCCAGGGAACGATTACACTGTCGGCCGAAAGTATGCGATCGCTTGCCGCGGACGTTCATTGAAACTCCTGGTTGACGGTTGGCTTTATTGCATTGCCACGTTCGCTGCCAACAGCTTTTCGCGGAACAATTGATTAATTCCAAAGAGATTAATAAAACGCCGACTTTCGTTCAATCCAACACAGCTTCGAGAGAAAAAGAAAACGCAATCAAATTGAAAACTCTGCAAAACCTAGAGCTTGCTAGATCTCTCATTCAGAAGAATATGTTAAAAAAAATTGTCTCTCGGTAAAAAAAGTGTATTCGCATAAATTTTCTGGCTGTAGCATCTTGTTCGACGCCAACATGCTTTTTCTCTGAACACAGCGCAATTGTAACAAGGGAGTTTCGTCGACTTTTTACAGTGAAATAGCTGCGAACGTGTTGACGAAATGTGTTGAGGCTGGGGTTCGGCAAGCAGATCTGAGACTTTCGGCGGACACTGTACCGTCCACCGATCTTTAGTTCTCGTTCTAGTCCGGCTGCATTTGTCCACGACAACAGACACCCAGACGTTCCTTCCGTGCGCCGTTTTTGTTTCTTTACGCTTATTCGTCGTCCGTTATGATTTTGCGACCGTGCTCCCGATTCTTTTCGTTTCCTTTTATGCCGCGCGTCGCCGACTCGTTCAGCTATGCCGGGAACCAAGAGAATCGAATGAGAACAATATCATATATATTTATATATACATGCATATATACATGTATACATACATAACGAGAACGATCAACGAAACTACTCGGGGAGATCGGTCGAAATAGGCGATAGCACGCCTGATAAATAGTTCGAGATCACGAAATCGCTGTAAAGAAACGAATCTGCGCGCACCGAGAGCAACTCGTTCGAGTTTTGAGAGCCGCTGATCCAGGCATGGGCGGCGAGCGCTCTTCGCCCTTGGAGCGCTCCGGATTGCCCCACGGAGCATCCACGTTGTTGTCGCGCGGAGGAGTGGGGCGCGCGGAGACCGTACAACTTGCTCCTTCCGCGTAGAGTGGGCGTGGTCCACGCTGGGAAGGCGTGGTCTCGGCGCTCTCGACGGAGCAGCGCCCCACAGGGCAATCTGTGCCCATGCCTGCGCTGATCGGTCTCGATCATTGTGTCCCAGAATGATCGTGGGACGTTTATCCAGGTCCCGGAGCCGGGATCAGGTTCGTCAGCGATCGTCGCTGTCCGAGACGAGCCGAATAATTGTTCTATCGTTGACGCTGTCTGGAACTTCGTCGATCGAATTGTCGGATCTCACGGTGAATCGATAGACTGCGGATTTTAGGCGTTTATCGCAAGAATCAGTAGGTGTAATTCTAAATCGCAAAAATACTAGAACAAATTTAAAAATATTAGGTCGGCAACTAGGTTCTTGTCCTCCACATTTTCTCAAACGAAGTCATTTATATATATTTTTTAAGCACGAGTATTTTCTATGAAATTAATCGCAAAATTCAGAGCTTTCCAATGATATACGGTTGAAAAGGAATGGTCACTGAATGAGATTATAATGATACAATAACTTAGAATTTAGTTGCCAACCTAATAAATTTCTATTTCACTCCAGTTTGTTGCGATTCGGGTAAGAAATGTTTATTTTGCATAAAGATCCGCAGTCTGTGCTAATCAATTTCAGCGGGAAACTCGGGCTGGCTCCATTTTGCAAACGATGTCAATTATTGTCAGTGAAATTGTTATTACTATTCAAAATAGGACGTTGTTAAGTAGAACTATAACTTTACAAAATTACGAAATAATCGCTGGTAGTCGAAAGCTAAAGATCAAACTTCCAATGGTCGACGATCGGTAAATATCGAATAGCAGATATTCGTACGACAGTTTTCGGTCCGTTCAATGGAAGTTTGTTCGCTGAACGGGAGCAGAAAGAGAGAGAGGGAGAACGTTATCGGTTTTCAAGGGACCCCAAAGTCTCCGACGGCGTTCACTGGGGCGGGGTTTTGTTCATTCTACTTTTAAAAGCGTGGAGCCAGCCCCTAGTTTCTATTCAAGGGTAGCATGCTCGCGTCACGGATCACCGGTCGCCGAGCACAATTTTTAATTACTCCGCGTCGGATCCAATTTTTTGGTCAACTAATCATTGAGAAAACCTCGAGCTCAGGGTGGAACCAGTGGTCTGTGAACAGCCCGAAATAATTCTACCGGAGGACGCAATTTCTGTGACGCCGGGTGGATCGCTGTCGAGAATAAAACTGCCAGACGCTAGTTCATTCCTCGTTCTGCCCGGAATCGATATCTACCGTGTCGAGAATGAAATTAAAGGACGACGTTGTTCCTCCATCTTGTTGTCGCTAATTGGTTAACCAGCGCGGCGCGAAGGGCGAGCGAATTATCGCCTGCTCCGTTTGACGGTAGACAATGATCAATAGACGCGAAATTCTGTTATGAGGCTGCATTATTTCGTACATCGAAGTGGTTTTCGAAGCATTGCCAAGCATTTCCTTGTTTATTGTCTATGTAAACGATTCCTGTTTCTGTAACTTTTGAACTAAGCTTCGAAAGCTTGACACATACTTGTACAACAATTCATAACGTTAACAATTCTGGTAGGTCACTTTAGTAAAATATACAACTCTAAAATATAACCGAGAAACAGAATATCTTTGCAACGATCAAGCCACACCGTTTTAATCCTAAAGCCATGTCCACACTGAATTAAGATCGAGCAGCTTTTATTCGATAGAAGAAGAAGAAGTGCTCGACGTTGCTCCAGCGTGGACATGGGTTTGGAAAGAGTGTTCTCCACGGAATTGACGCGCGAAGTGGATTCGACAGGTAGAATCGATGCGACTGGCTGAGCGTTTCGCGCGGCGATCCACCTGTGAAGCGACAGACAGCGTGAACGATAAGAGAGCCGACGATTGGTCGACTCGAACGTAGGATTAAGGTAAGAAGATGGATATATGGAATAATCAGAACCGATTCCGACAGGATTGTCGAAGGGGGTCGGTTTCATAAGGTTCGACCAGCGGGTCGAGGCCGAGAAGGCGATCCAAGAATTAAACGGTAGCATTCCGAAGGGCTCGTCCGAGCCGATCACCGTCAAGTTCGCCAACAATCCGAGCAACAACAACAAGGCGATACCGCCGTTGACCGCCTATCTGGCACCGCAGGCGACCCGACGATTCGGCGGCCCGATCCACCATCCAACCGGCCGCTTCAGGTACATTCCACTGTCGCCACTATCCAGGTACCTACTCGCCTCTACTCGCTCTACCCAGAAATCTCTCTTCTTCTTCTTCTTCTTCTTCTTCTTCTTCTTCTTCTTCTCTCTCTCTCTCTTACTCTATTTCTCTCTCTTTCTCTAATTTATCTCTGACACTGTACTTCTGACATTTTCGTTCCGTTTCTTCCTTTCTTCCGTTCACACCTCGTTTCTCTTGCTCCTCTTTCTAATCGATTTATTTCTCTCTGTCGATTGCGTTCTCGGTTCCATCAACCGTTCGAACCAGCGCCCCACGCTGCTACAGCGTCTCGTCGAAGCTGATCGATCGATCGATCGGTGCTGGGTTATTTTATTTTCATATTTTTCTTCCCTTCTTTCTCCGTTTCTGTTCATAGTCGGTCTCGACCGGATCCAACGCCGATGCCACAGTAGATCGATCGATCGGGAGAGTCTTTATCGCGCGTTCAACCCCTCTTGTTCTCACCGCACTCAACACCGTTTCGAGTACCTCGGGACAATGCAGGCTCCTTCTTCTGCACCTCATGTCAATACCATGCGATTCTCTATTGGCTTTTTTTCGGTATTTTTCTTCTTCTTTTTTTTTTTTGTTTCTGGTATTGTCGCGCGACAAGCCGATCGACGACTTTCAATTAAGCGCGACACGGTAGAGACGCGATCGCTTCTGAAAGGGAACGCGCTCTTTCCTGTTCGAACAACAGCATTTCCGCTCGTGGACGTCCGGGACGCGTCGATCGCGAAGCGCGTTCGTTCGGTTGCTTACACGGGAAAATGATTTTCCTTCCACGAGTGCAGAAATACGTTCATCAAATTTTCCGTCGGAACTCCTTCTCTAAAATGTGCAGACTTCTGTTTACATTATTAAATAGATTGGTGTCTAATCAATTACTGAACGGTCAAGTATCGTACGAGGTATTATATAAATACCATATTCATCAAACGAAAAAAATTGTATAGAACGGAATTATTCGCAGAGGGTTAAAACTGTTCAACGATTCTTCTCTCACAAAATATTCTTCAAAAAGAGTTCGCGTGTTATTTACAATTTCTTAGAAAGGAATGGAAACCTTCAATTTGCCTTTTTTCATCAACAAAATCGAAACGAATACTGGACTGCTGATTTTATGCATTTATGAAAATAATCGGTGTACGTAATTTCAAACACTAAATACACATTAAGACAATTTAACAATGCCCATATGTTATTCTCGATTTATTAAAATGATGAAGACAATTTTTATTCTCCATAAAGATCCGCACTCTACGAATAACATACAATATTCCGATCTAAAATTTTCACGACGAGTCTGACTCCATATTATAGTGCAAGAGGTTAAAAAGTGTTGATCGGATTATTTGATCAACGTCCCAGGAGATTCGCGCAGCAAACGCGTAAAAAACATTGTGCTTCGACAATCGGCGAGAGAATTCGATCGCCCAGTGAATCGAGACAGAGCGGAACCGATAATCGATCGAGAGGAAGGCGCGGAATAGAAATTGCAGCGGCGGTGGCGGCGCGGCAGACGATGCGGGCCGGACAGGTGCAACAGTCGGGAGAAGCCCTTCAATGGAAACACGAGGAGGATCGATGCCTCGATAGTATCGAGTGTGTTTTGTCAGGAGCGGAGCATGTGCACGCGCGTATCGTTTCTTCGATTACGTCGATCGGTGGCCGATCGGTGGCCGTGATACCGCGGAAAACCGCGAACAATTCAGCCGCGCGCCATTTCGCGACGCGACGGTTCGGCCGCGATTTATTTTTAACCCTCGACCATGTTTCGCCAGTCGATACCTCGAACGGTCTGACCTTTCTTCGTTATCGTGGTCGACGCGTCCAAGGCCGTTCTCTCGATTCGCTGTTCCCCTTTTTATTTGATTCGCTGTTGTACAGGCTGGCCCGTTTAACCGTGCTGCGACCAACAATCAGTACAACACTGTCCACACTAATTTCTAGATCTTAGATCCAGCTTTACTTCTCAGTTTCTTTCTTCCGAGATGATAGATTAGATGTGGCTTGTAATTCGTAGTTAATTGGTAGCAGCGATATAACAAATTGACCTAATTCATAAATTTTTAACTCGACTGAATCCGACTTTACGACTTTCTAGTTGGAGATACGTAGCTGGATTGAGCTTAATTTGTAGTTCGTTTAGAAATTGATTTTTCGAACGACTTCACATAACAGCA
Organism: Lasioglossum malachurum; assembly: GCA_028455605.1. NCBI lineage: Eukaryota > Metazoa > Arthropoda > Insecta > Hymenoptera > Halictidae > Lasioglossum > Lasioglossum malachurum. The sequence goes on along the minus strand of CM052313.1, from coordinate 5,287,315 downwards.
CGATTTCGAAACAGCCTGTACACGCGTGTGGATTATGTTCTCCGTGTCCTATCACTTGATTCCATCGATCCTGGAGTCCTCTCCTCTCCCAGCCAGCAACGAGTGGTACAAGGTGGTCTCTAAACTAGATACTAATTATGTTAGACGTGTGAATCTTTCCCTAGATGAGTGTGAGTGCTAGATCATGCAAACGACTGACCCTTGAGGCACGTCCATTTTGTTCTCTCTCTCTCTCGACTTCTCGTGACAGTTTGTCGATTTGCATTTTCTCTAAAACAATTCAATCAATTTACTCGATTACGAATCTATCTCTCTCTCTCACGCGAAAACAAATTATGCCAGAGAAAGAACAAGCAACGAATAACATGTCACTGTGTGCGAGGACGAGGTTCAGAGAACTGCTTTAGAACCTCACCTTGGATGTTTCGGTATCGCTGAACAAATCTTACGTTGCTAAATAGGGCGAGTTGATTCCGAATGAATTTTCGAATTCGCATTTTCAAGATTTCAACGTTCAAGATTCATTAGTTCTCGTTGGGCAAGCGGCCTGACGCTTTAGACCAGCGGTACACAGAAAGTCGTGGAAATTGTTGGATTCTAGAAGAAACGCGTAAATGCCTACCTTTTGCAACGATTACGCGGCAAGTAGAAGAAGTCGTCGGATGATCGGACACGGTTTGCAATCAACGTAACAAGACAGAATCGCTCGAACTTTTCGCAGTCGTTTCGCGCACGTTCATGAACCAATCGTTTACAATCTAGAAACATATTCTTCTTGAGGAACAGCAATTGAGCATTGCTGTCGTTCACGAAAGATTACCCGGGCCCCAACAATTTGCGATTTTCTGTGAAAAATGTCGGATCCAGTAGGAGAACGTGGCTCGGATCCGTCTGTACGTCCGGACGATCGGTCGAATCGGAACAGGAGCAAAGGAAGATCGAGTCGAAGAGAAGCCACGCCGCGCCGCGTCGGTCGATGAAGCAGAAGGATGCTATTTCGACGGAATATTAGGGCAATCTGCGCTTTTCGCTTTTGCTTTTCTCGCCTCTTTTCATCGCCATTCTCAGCCACTTCTATTTCCCGTTCGCCTTTTCTTCTTCCGAGCGAAACTTTGTCGACGATGGAGGAGGCTATGCCGGTTCCACCATTCTCTGTCACTGTCCGCGCGTTTTCTTCCGCTGTTTCTCTGTCTCTGATTTTTCTATATGTTCCTGTTCTGTTTTTCTTTCAACTGTCTCTATCTCCTTTTCTCTCTGTATTCTCTCTTTCTCTCTTGTGCTCTATTTTCTGACTTCTTTAAGATGAGAAAAGAACACGGAGAGGCACCATAGATGGTAGACGGGAAATAAACATAACGAAAAAAACAAAGAGAGTTATGCTCGCGGAAGCACGAGGCAGCGCGACCAACACTCTTATCACATCCCGACACCTTTTTTCGCTCATTCCCCGGAGTATCTCTCTTCTTACGTTGTTCTTTTTGTGTTTTGTTTTAGCACTGGCAAGGCCATGCTTGCCATTAACAAAGGCTTACAGAGGTCAGTATTTTTTTCGTTACTACCGCATTACGCCCCCGTTTTCGTAATCGGGTGTTTTTTTTTTTCTATCCAGAAAGTCCCCACCCGTCCCCAAAATCCCCCTTTCGTTCTCATCACCGTTTCCGATATACATAATACATATATCGTTCGTTTCTCCGTTCTTGTTCTCGGTGTGGCTTCTTTCTCTGTACCCCGATCGCGTTAAAAATTTCATATGGAAAATACCGTCTCTTCTACCCACCGGTAAACAACCGACAGAATCTTGTCTTTTTGTTACAAATCATTCTTCAAGTCCCAATCTCGAATAGTAAACGCAGGAACAGTTTCCATGTTCTTCTGTATGAAATTTTTAAGTCCCCTCCCCCTCTCTCACAAACAGACCATCACTTTGCCTTTCGCCTCACGCTCTAATCTCTTCTTCTCCCCCACCACTCACTTTTCCTTTCATCTCAAGCTGCTCCACTTTCTTCCTCTTTCATCTCACTGTTCTATTTCCTTTCTCTTCCCCTCCGTCTTTCGTCCCTCGCTACTCTCTTCTTTTTTCTCTGTCTGCCCAACTTCGCCTCTTCTCTTAGGCTATTCCGTCTCGCAATCTCTGTTTCTTTCGCTCTGCCTTTTGTTTTATACTACACCTTTTATTCGACACATTCTCTTCTCCCATAATATTTAATTTAATTACTCTCATTATATATGTCATTGTTCCACCCTTTTTCCTGTACACTTTTCCTTCTCTTTCCCTCACGTATACTGCTCCACTATTCC
>CM052313.1:5253085-5284917 GCA_028455605.1 Lasioglossum malachurum | reverse complement strand
TCTCTCTCTCTCTCTCTCTCTCTCTCTCTCTCTCTCTCTCTCTCTCTCTCTCTCTCTCTCTCTCTCTTCCTCTCTCAAGCTCTCTCAAGCTCTCACCCGCGAAACGCTTCTCCACCCAGAGCAAACGTCACCGAGCATCATCAGTCACCGGTTTCTCCTCTCTCGAACACGAATCGACGTACTCGAGCGTGCAATATACACTGAAGCGCGAACAAAGCGCAGTACAAGCGTGCATTATGTAATTGCCCGTGCAGAAACGAATCGAAAATGTGAAATTAAATTTCTTCCTCCGAGACTTTCGTTGACGGGAAAATCAAGTTTCGAAAATTACACCCTTCCCGGACAATAAATTTTCAAGCTTGACTTTTTCGTGAACCGTCCGACGTAGAATACAATTTCATTCTACGTTTTTCCATCATTTTCTCACGAGGAATCGCATCTCGCCGCTTGCACTGTACTTTCCGCCCTGCGCAATCGCGTAATCGTATTATTCGCACGACCGCGATACCATTTCGAAACCATTTTCTATTCCTTTTTCGTTTCACACTCTGCCTCAGTCGATTATCGGTTTCGAAACGCGTCCCCGAGCACAGAGGATTTTCCTTGATCCTCTGGATCGTCGAAGAAGAGCATCGGACTGCAGACGGATCTCGAGCGATTTTCCGGACGATCGAGCCGGAAAATCGAACGGATTCTCATCCAACGAGGCAAGCTTCGAGCGTCGACGTGTTCCAATCGACTATCTCGAATCGACAGGATCCTTTCTCCCCCTCGACAGGATCGCATTTTTACTTCGTCTTTTCTGTCTTCTGTTCTGTTTCTTACGGTTTCTCCTTTTGGTTCTTCGATCTTTCTTCTGTGTCTGTCTCTCTTTTTCTATATCTACTTTTTCGTTGTCTTCCGTCTTTTAACCGGTCGTGTTCGATTCGGAGACCGTGCACCCGCGACGCGCGACGATCGATCTTCGAATCGAGAGGAATGGAAAGCTAGCCGCACGATCAGCTTCCACTTGTTCGCATTTGGAACTGTACAGGGTGTCCACTCCTTTGCTCGCATCTCGCTGCTCTAGCTGACTCCCATTAATATTCGGTTAAACTTACGTGTTTTGTTCTATGCTGGATTTTTTATAATGCCTCATTTTTTTTTAGTGGAAATATATTCTACAGTGTTAAACTTGTTCCAAAATGTCTGTCTTTAGCGCATTAAAAATAGCTTGTGAACGATTACACTCTTTTCAATTGCAATCGTCAATCGAATAATTGATTAATGATTAACTGCTGAAATTTCGAAATCAAATACGGAATCAAAACTGCATACTGAAAACAATGTTAACTCAGTTTTTGCTGAGATATATTTCTGTCAATTCTCCATCTCCGCCCTCTGTCTCTCTCTCTCTCTCTCTCCTTATCACAATTTATAGATAGACCGTGTGGCAATTATTTTCAACAATTGATTAAATCAGTCTCCGATTTTTCGATTATTTCTTTTTTTCAATCAACGATTGACGATTAACTTCATCAATCGATTGAATCAACTGTCCATTTTTCAATGATTCCTTTTTTAAATCGTACACATTAATCAATCGTTCTTGGTTAAAATTCTCATTGATTTAATGCTCAACTCTGGTTGGCAATCGAGATGCAAGTAGAAGCGAAACACTCTGTACAGATCGGTCGGTACGCGATTCACGGCCCGCGTCAACGAGAACTATCGAGTAGCCTGTGTTATTCACCATCGCTCACATGTTCACCACGATCTGTCGTTTAGTATAGTATGTACCGAGAGCTGTCCTAGGTGCACGATCTCCTGCAACAGAGCAATCACGTAAACTTTGCCCGACCATAGAGCGTACACTTGTTGGTGCACATGTACTATAAGAGATAATCGCACCCGAATGCAGTTCTGAAAGAATGCACCGACACGTCAGTTCCCCCCGTTAACGAATCGGACGATTACCATAATCATCTGCTGTCGGAGCTGAGCAAAATTCCCCTTGGACAAAATTACATTCTCTAAATTAAGTATTACACTTTGTTCAAACGATTCGATTCACTGTAACAGATTTTACAGTTAAGAAAACCAGTTACAACTTCTTGCTTCGGACTTCGCGTTTAACGTGGGAAGAACTTTGCTCAGCTTCGTTCGCAAGGGTAGTAACGCTTACTTGAAAATTGCTAGTATCGATCACGAAATAAAAGAAGAGCAAGACTGTGCACCCCTAACGCGACGCAGTGCCCTTTCCGTAAGGTTGTCTCCTCGGTTCTTTTCTTGAATCGCTGCAATTACGAGCGTTCTCGTCGGTCCTCCGGCGAGAAATATTCTCTGGAAAGAAAATGGAGAGAGAGAGAGTGAGAGAGAGCGAGAGAGAGGACGTTCGTGTTAGGGGTCGAGTCCTGAAACAACGGCTGTCCAACGAAAAACGCAAACAATGCGTTTTCCGAGGTCGTTGCGTGGTCGTAATCGCGAAGCAAACAAGACAGCAGATGATCGTTTCTGCAGGAATGAGTCGAAGCTGCGATGTGACACCTTTCTATCCAAGATCTGATCTCATTACATCATGACTTCTTTCAACAAAGACAGACAATATTGTTCTAAACGATCTGAATACATATTTTAAATTGGCTAGAGGATTTTTAAGGATACAGACAGAAATTTTTCTAAAAGATTCCCTTAACAGTTTATTAACGTTCGTATACATAGTATAGTGTAAAGTGTAAGCAAGTAGACTGCGAGTCTTTGTGCGAAACATGTACAATAACGAAAATGAATAACATCTCTAATCTATTCTTACGAAAAGCAATTATCTAATGGATAAGCTGACCTTGTTCCTCATCTTGGTGTTCATAAAGTAATCTACGAATGTTGGAATTTGCATAAAGACTCGCGGTCTAGTAATAAGGGATCTAATAACTCGTACGATTGGGGGAATTCGCAGAAAGACTTCTGGAATAAGTTCGGAATCGATTAATTTACAATATTCTGTGAAACCGAGACTTGGACTTGGTTGTTTCGCAGTTTCCCAGTGTCCTTGCAGCGTCGCCTCGATTCCGACAGCATCGCGATCATGCTCGCGGCTCGCGCGATACTCGCGTCCCTTAAAGAGCGCGTAATTACCGGCAAACCCCCCCGGTCCTCCCGCCCCCGCCCCACGACACTGTACTGAATACTTACTGAGATGTGCCCTGTTTTAACGCGGCTTGTGACGTCAAGTAGGTACGTAGATACAATTTTTAAACGATCTGTAAATACGCTGAATCATTGCATGCCGATCAGAACGAGCCACCGCATGCGTTGATCACCGGGTTGCGTTCTTTCGTTGATCTCGCCCCCTTTGTTTCGGCCCCCGCCACAGCCCCCTTTGAAGCGAACGACGTAGACGAGGTTTCCGTGCCGAGTTCAACCTTCTTCTCAGAGTTGCGCGCGGCGGCGGGCCAACCTTTTCCCTTTGCTTTTCTTTTCCTTCTGATTTCTTGATTCTGTTTTTTCTTTCTGGTGTCCGTCAGAACGAGGCAGTAGCGTTTTACTTTATTTCACTGTTAAGTAGATGCGGCCGCGCGGCGAGTTCCACTGCTGAGCTGATTCGCTGAGACCAATGCGTCATGAAATCCTTGTTAAATCGATTCATAATCTAGAAGTACAACGTTGTAATTGCGACGTTGGCAGCAAAGTCTCTTCGATCATGGTATCTCGAAACAGCTCAGAGAGAGAGACTCGAGTCATCCACAGCCTGGCATGGTACGGTTCCAGCTCCCCGAGGCTTTCGAGCGCGAGTTCGCTTCATTTTCGAAAAATCGTGTTCTACCTCGGAAGCCTCGAAAGCCAGAACAATACACGGCTAAAGAGACTCTTTCGCCGTGCTTTTGTCCATGACGATGCTTGCGCGATGCTGATTGCAATGTTTCTCCGACAATGTAAATCAGTATCGCGCGAAAGTTCAGCACTGGTCGAGCTATTGTCACGATGTCGTCGACGATCGATGGGGAGTAGCGTCAATTTGCGTATTCTTGGACAATTTTTGGATAGAGCGAAGCTGGTTTAAAACGAGTACAGTGTTCCTTCCATGTGGTCGCGTGATTTGACGCTGGGATGAAACGGGAATAGATCGGTCATGTTGCAACCAATTCAGAGGTGACGGGGATAGAAACGCGACGCTACGGAGGAAATACTGTATTACAAATGGTCAATGACCTCCCCGTCGATTAGACCGAACAGGCTCAACTAAGTTCGAGTTGGACCCAACTTGGTATTAGTTAGGCTCGAATCAGAGCTGACTAGTTCCTAGTTGGACCAACGAGGACCGAGTTAGGCTACAGTAAGTTGTATTTAGACCGGGGTGACCGGATCGTCACGATTACCAATCGAGACACAGACCTTGAAAACTCCGGAAAAAATGAGAGAAAAATAATATTGCGATACTATTTACATCACAAACTGAAACTAAATAAAAATGTAATTTCTTTCTTAACACCTCCAAATTCTCTTCTAACGTTTTCGGTGCTTCAAATTACACCTACTCAATTTTTATCACGAGTGTCATCACAAATAAAGGATTAGGTGGCTGCATTGAGGTGGACCACCTTGTATGAGAATGCTGCAATTCCGAGAATACGTCGACGGAAAAATCGTGACGCCTGGTCACCCGGATGTAGGCTGAACTGGGCCGGAATTGGTCCGGAGTCGGGCCGAGTCGGGCCCGCAGCGCGAGGCCACGGCTGGCGAGCGTTTTCACGGTATTCCTCGGGTGTTGCAGGTACAGCCCGCTGGCAGGCGATCTCCTGGCGAACTCGATGCTACCGGGCAACGCGATGAACGGTTCCGGCTGGTGCATCTTCGTGTACAACCTGGCCCCGGAGACCGAGGAGAACGTGCTGTGGCAGTTGTTCGGTCCGTTCGGCGCCGTCCAATCGGTCAAAGTGATCCGGGACCTGCAGACGAACAAGTGCAAGGGATTCGGTTTCGTGACGATGACCAACTACGACGAGGCGGTGGTGGCGATCCAGAGCCTGAACGGTTACACGCTCGGTAACCGGGTGCTCCAGGTCAGCTTCAAGACGAACAAGAGCAAGGCGGCGTAGGACAAGCAACAACAGCAACCCACCAAACTGAGACCGAAACAACAACCGGATCAACAACAACAAGAGAAGCAACAACAATCAGGAAAAGAGGAGGATCGAGAGCAGCAGCAGCAGCAACAACAGTCGTCGGGATCGAGCGGCAGCGGCGGTACAGTGATCGCGTCGACGAGCACTAACTCGAGCACCGTCGTCGCGAGCGCCGCCGCGATCATCAACGTACCAAAGACACCAGCGAGCGTCGTGGCGCTCGCCGCAGCCGCCGCCTACGCTTCCAAAAAGAAGATGAACCATCCGTACCACCAGCAACCGCTGCACCCGCTCCATCAGACCAACAGCCACCACCATCTGCAGGTCGACAACGTGATCAACAGCCTGGCGAGCCGATACCGAGCCGAGGTACACGAGTTGCACGCGGGCAAGACCTACAACAATCTGGTGCACGCGCGGCGCTTCCTCGCCAGCTACGGGATGGTGATGAGGAACCTCGCGACCTCTGCCAATGCCAACGCGAACGCCAATACCAACGCCAACGCCAACGCCACCTCCATCGCCCGGAACTGCCCGAAGAACCTGCGTCGGAACAAACTGGACCGGGAGAACGACAACGCGGACCCGCTTCGCTCGGACTGAGAGACACCAGGATAATTATCCGCTGAACCGATCCGCAAAGCTGATCCCACCGGAGCCGACGGTTGTCCTCTCCTCGGCTGGGACACGTCCGCCGACAGGGACTGAAATACACACAGCGATTAGAGGGAGTGCGTGTATGCGCGATGATTAGGGTGCGAGTATGAGATAGATGACGAAGAGCGTGCGCGTGCGTGTGTGCTGAACGATGATCACGAGAAGAGAAGAGTGTGCAGAGAAGAGGATGTGATGGAGAAGAGGTAGGTCGTGGCGCGAGCGTTCAATCGTCCGGCGACTGTTTTCGCCTTCGAGGAAGAAGGGAGAATTTTCGAATTTTTATTTACGCGGTTACTCCTCTCGCATCTCTCTTTCTCCCTCGCTCTTTCTCTCTCCGACGGTCGGGTAGTTTATTCTTTCTCCAACGGACGTCCTTCGAAAACGCTCAAGGAGCACAAGGAGAGGAGGACAGCGTTGTTGGCAGGCTCGCGTGACCACTTTACCGCCCCGCTCTCTCTCTCTCTCTATTTTTCTCTCTCGCTCTGCGGACATACATATCGATGATTTATGTATATGTACCTGGAGGGTGAGGGCCACACGGCGCGCACACACCGAGTGAAATCGATGAAACTGCGCGGGACAAAAAAAAAAAACGTGAGGGCCGAGGGAAAGGGGCGCGGACGGAGATAGGATCTTTGGACGAGCGGCACGCGACCGGCTTCCGGTTCTTTGCCTCGCGATCGAACCGACGGCACCGCGCTCGAGAACACGCCGAACAGAGGGAGCGGGTCGCGTGGAGCTTCGAATCCTCGGGAAAAAGTCCCCGGGCGGAGTGCGATCGATCGAGAGAGAAATAGAGAAGCGGAGAGAACGGGAAACCTAAACCCGGATCCGATACAACCGGTTGCGAGCACCGGGTGCTCGGGATTTCGGGTTTTCGCACCCACCGTTCGATTAGGATTGTTAGAGGACGCAAGTTTGCCAGCTAAAGTATATTTCATGGATTTCTCTTAAAAAGAGGAAGACGACGAAAAGGGTTTGGGTGCGGTAGACCCGGTCGACCCGGGATTTCAGGTCTTCGCGCGTCTGTTCGCTGAAAATTGTTAAAGACCGGACCGACAACGAAGGCGCCTAGCGTTTTCGCGATCGATTGGCCTCGGAGAGAGAGGGAGGGGGTAGAGAGACACGCGAGGTACCACACGGTGCGTGTGTGTGTGCATGTGTATGTGTAGGTCGGAGGATGAGAGAAATTCAGGAGCGAGTGGGAAGACGAGGGGAAGAGTCGGGGATGATCGATCTGGTTGAAGGATGCGCGGGATGGAGGGACTGGTCAGGGCTGAAGCTGACAATCCGCTGGACAGTTTCGCCGTTCGATGATCTCTCGTTCGAATGACGAGAGCGTCCAGTGGTGACGCGGACCAACGAGCAATCGGAGAAACGAGGGAATCGAACCTCTCTCTGGCGGGGGTTGCTCTAGCGCGAACACGCGACATAACGAAACCAAAGGTGAGACGGGCCAACCGATTTTCTCGGTGCCCGATGTGACGTGAACGTACTTAAGTCTTAAATTTCGACGTAGACGAATTAAGATGGCCGTCGGCCGACGCCGACGAGCACCGGAGAGACGAAGTAATATATATTTGGATATGTATATATATATATATATAAATATATATATAAATATAAAAATATATATATAGATATATACATATTGTACGCGCTATTTAAGGCGACTAACTTTAGGGGCTAACGTGCATAACAGAGGTGATCTCGTGGCCCGTCGACGACGGCGAGCCGAAAACCGGGACCCTGAGGGATTACGTCGGTTCTGCTAGTCAAGGCTCTCGTGCGCGCGCATTTCTCGAAAGAAAGAACGTGGACGGGAACGGTGTCGTCGCAGTATTCACACCTGCAATCACACAGCTCCCCTCTTTCTACACTTGAACATTTTTTATTATTTCTTCCGATGTTTCTTTATTTTTGTTTTTCTTTTTCTTTTCGTTCTCCGTTTGACGCGACGAAGGATCATCAACCGGGCACGATCGCCGAGTTCGCCGACGTACTGTCGCGAAAATCTTCCGAACGCGCGGAGGACACGCTCGCGTACTCGCGCGCCGCGATTGCGAAATTCTGCGAGTCGGAAAAAGTATGCTCTTCCGGGAGAGTTTTCGCTCGGGTAACGGAGCACTCCGATCCCGTGCGCCGGTGTGCAAGCTTATTTTTATTTTATTTTTTGTTGTTTTTTATTTTTTGTTTTCCTTCAACGCGAGGCGACACACGCGTTCGACGAGAAAGAGAGAGAGAGGATGCGCGCTCGTCGACGAACGCTCGAGACGATGCACCACGGGGTTATGTGATAGCGACGAGGAGAGGGAGACGATCTATTCGATCGCGCTCCCGTCGATCGTCGGAGACACGCGTCTAGTCTACGTGCAAAGAAACGAACAGCCAACGGGAAGAATCTCTCGCCGCGAATACCATAGATTCATTTTAGCGTAGTGAGGCTCGGATCGACGAGAAAGCCCGCGGTTTCGGTGGTACGTAAGGTAAGCGAGTCGGCTCGCTCGCATCGCCCCGCCCACCTGCGCGACGATACGGAGGGAGTGGCTGCCGGGAGCGCGGACCTCGAGAAAACAGTGGATATCCGAGTCTACTGGTTTCCTCAGGACATCTTGATCTCAGAAAAATTTCGCCGCCTTCTCCGCACCACCCTGGACGCGAAGCGGACGGAAATTTGTCAAACTTTGTTCCGCGGTCGACAATGATTTTTGGTACTTCGAACTTCGAAAGCACAACATTCGCATCGATCATTGATACGTCGGCGGCGAGCTGAAACGAAACTCGTCCGCCATCTTTGACGGTGGCAGGGAGGCGCGAGCCGGCTCGGATTGTAAGTACTTAATCGTGAGTAAAAGCAGAGGCAGATGCGACGATTTTCTTAGGTTCTTAGATTTAGTGTTTACGTGAGAGATGAAAAGCGTAGCGTGTATATGTTGTCCTATTTATGTGTACCTTTTTGTGTCTAGTCCGGGGCCGGGGGGGACGGGGGTGGAGGACTACGCGGATGCGTTCGTACGAACGTTCTCTCCGGTTGGAGGAACGCGGAACGACGTCTCGCGTTCGACCATCCCCGCAGAACGTAATTTTCAACCTCAAGCAGCAGTATGCTAACCGCTAAGATTTTATTTTATTTTATTTATTCGAAGCCCGCGAACGTCACGGTCGCGTTTCCGGTCCACTTTGCGCGAACGGGGAACCGTTTGGGTAAGGGGGACGGGATAAGGCGTGTCCTGACGTCGGGTCGATGAGGATCTCGATGATTAGTGCAAATTATATATATATATTTATATATATATATATAAATACCGTGCGCGACGATTTGGCGCGTTGGGTGACCACGTCGCGTCGTCGCCGCGAGCATCGGCTAGGAAGGACCCCTTTCCGTCGCTTCCGGGACCTCTGGATACGGTGAAGCTGCGTCCACGTTTGTTGCCGCACCTCCTTACCGTCACTCGTGATCTCATCGAGTTGGTAACGAGGGTCAAGATCTATTTTTAATCGAATTTCATCTATTCGCGACGATATAAAATTTGATTCCATTGGCGTGCAATTCAAAAACATGAATTGCAACATCCGAATTCGAGTTTCAATTAATCTACTTCCCGAAAAGCCGCAAATGAACGTATCCAAACATTTTTACGTTCAGCTCTTCCGAAGCGGTTCGGTAAGAAATCTGGGCGTAGCTTAAGAGAAATAGATTGCCGATACAGTGAGATTTAGCATAGAAGTGGCGTCTGCTAACACAGGATTCCCTCGTTACTAGATCGAGGGTCGCAGCGAGATGATATTTGCTATTGGCGAGGGACGCGACGATGTCTCGAGATCCAAAGAATAGTATTAGACGAGCAGTGAAATTACGAACGAGGGAATACTGTATAGCGGAGCTCTGTGAAGACGGTCCAGATCGTCATAGTGGGTTTCTATCGAAGGATGAGGTCGACGAGCGAGCGGAAGGGGCTTGGATAAGGTGGAGCGATGCTCGTGGGGCGCGGGGGAGGGGGGCGAAACGTGTGTAAGACAATTGCAACCCCCGAGTATTAGGGTAGAGTTCTTACAGCACGTCTAGTTTACATTCACTATTATAAATGATTAATCCTTCTCATAGTTATTATCACGTATATTACAATTATTATTATTATTATTCTGGTTATTATTATTATTATTATTACCATCGCCATCGCCATTATTATTATTATTATCATTATTATTATTATTATTACGATTATTATCATTGCTATTAATTACGATCGTATATATTTTTGTGTCTCTCGTCCAAGTAGCTACGTGTAATCTTTAAACACCTTTACTGCTACTTACTTTCGTACCACTACGTCGACGAACCGTAAAAAAAGCAAAAAAAAAAAGAAGAAAGAAAAGAGAAAACGAAACTGAGAAAAGAATGATTAAGAAAAACGAAACGAGGAAAAAATGGTCATCGAACATTTATCACTTCGATTCACTTTTTTTTAACCATCCGCTATTTTCTTACCACCCGCTATAACTTTACTTACTATAACTACCACCACCACTACTGCTACTACTTACTACTTACTTATTACTACTTACTACTACTGCTACCGATTATTTATTTATTTATTTAATTATTATATAACATAACAGAAATTATGTTTTATTTAAGGATTAAACTGATTTGTGTTTGGTTCAAGATACGTCGTTCGTTTTATTTCGATTACTTGTTTCTGTTGACACCGCTGCCACCGCCACCACCACCACCACCACCACCACCACCACCACCACCACCACCACCACGAACCACCCCCATTTCCGAGACCATTCTCCACAACCCACGACCACACCCCATGGCGCATCATCTCCCGTAGCCTGACTCAATTGATCCTCGACGTTGTTCCTCGTTATTCGGGCCAACGCGACGCGTGGACGCGATCGCGCAACGTTGCAACCTATTCGGGGGCAGTAGCCATCTTTCACGATATCGATCATGGGCGACCGCGTGGAATTCGTTCTCAAAAACGAACACATTGCAATCGGAATTGTGAAACTTGGTTGGTCGGACGCGATCGAACAACGAAAATAAAAGCTCTGTAACATCGATCGTACGGGACCAGAATCGGATGAACCGGAAGAAAGAAACAAATGGATCGATTATCGCCCACGATCGAAGAAAAGATTGATTACAAGAACTTGCAGGAAAGATTACAGAACGAGGATCTAAACCATCAAAGAGTTTATAGTTCTTTCGTCGCGCTCGATCAAAGGATCGCAGTGGAAGATCGCCGATTCGATAGGGGTTAGCGAGGATTTTTAAAGTCACGGATCATGGACGATAGCGATCGGTTCGAGAATTGGCAAATAGTGATCGGAGAGTTTGCAATGAGACGTTTGCTGCGGTTCCATTGTCGCCCACGATCGAGAAACGACGACTCGATCTAGGATATAGATCTGGGAGAGCTTGGACACCGATCGAAGGAGGAACGTAGTCCCTCGGTGAACCGCGAGAAGAGGACTCGAGAGGGGACGCGGCCTGTTCGAACGCGATCTTGTATTGTTCGAGGTGCACGGTATCGATCCAGGACCCAAGAAATTCGGGACTCGAGTTCCCCTTTCGAGTTTGGAGGCCTCTCAGCCCTAAAACTGCTCCATATCGCGCACAATATAGTAAGGGAGACTTGAAGGGGAGACGCGCGACGCGTGCTGGTTCGAGGGGAGGATTCCTTAAGCCGCGTGTCCACTTGCGAACACCATGGGAACTCCACGATCATCGAAACTCGACGTTAGACCCGACGCTACCTATCCGCTGCCGTGAATATCGTCAAGAATTTTGATCTTTCGAGAAACATTGTCCTCCGAGAAAACGCGGCAACATCGTCGGAACTTCCAGCCCTTTCTGTAAACTGAAATTTCAAAAGAATACGAACCGGTTCGAACGTTCATTCAAGCAATTGTCATAATTGTTTCACGTTGATAAACTGTCGACGAGAACTGCGCCGAGGGGTTGAAGTCTAACGATCGGCGAGCAAGTGGGCACGCGGCTTAAGCCAGCGCGCCCTGACCCGTTCTTTCCGTGCTCGGAGAGGGCGTCGATTACTCGAGGAGAGAGAGAGAAAGAGAGAGAGAGAGAGAGAGAGAGAGAGAGAGAGAGAGAGAGAAAGAAAGAAAGAAAGAGAGCCGGCTGGGCGAGAGAACATGTCTGTGTGAACGGAAGGGAAGAGAGAAGGAGAGAGAAAGCGATGGAGGACACACGCTAATCTACTTAATTATAAAGCTATATTACCGTACGGCTATTACGTTAGATGTACCGTTGTGCGTATTATATTTATGTCCGTGTAATCATTGTTAGTTGTATCGCTACGATGACGATCATGATAACGAGACCGTTCGTCGTCGACCACTCTGGGAGAAGGGGAACACCGGATCAAACGTACAAGTACGTTGGCATACATACACGCAAAACATACATTCTCCCGACGTAGTCGCGTCCCCTTCATTCGCGCGAGAAAAACTGCTGTTTCTCCCAGAACATTAGAAAAGGAACTGTATAGTTTTCGCGCAACGGCGACTAACTTTAGGCGTCAACTGATTTCCGACGACGTCGACGTACAGTTCCGACGCGTCGGGGTGCGTCGATCGTCGCGCGGTTCGTCCGGCGAGCCGGTTCGATGCGTCGTCGACGTCGAACCTCGTCGCACAGCAGCGCACAAAATACTTTTTAAGGTTGTAGCCGGCGTCGGGACGCCGTCAAGCCGCTCGCCGTCGACGGTCGACGCCGGGTGACGTCGAATCGCAACGCACAATCGCAAAGCTCTGCCCATCGTGGCTTCGCGCGCCACGAAACATTTGATCGGTCAGTTCTCCCCGCGTTTCTCATCCGAAGAACGAAATGTTCGTTCCCGATTAGTCGGCGATTTTCTTTCGTCCCGTCTTCTGCCCAGAGAATCCCGACGGATCCCGTAGATCCGGGGGAGTAGCGATCAACGATTCTTTGTTGTCTGCGAGGACGAGACGCGCTCTGCGAAAAAAAAAAAAAGAAGCGGATGAACACATATTCCGATCGTCGGAGAACTGTTTTATCCGTGGACAGTCGGGACGAAGATCTCGGTCGATCGTTCGTGATATCGTTGAGCAGAGAACAACGGATCGGCGATCCGCGACGACCGATATCTTTCGTTTCGATCCACGACGCACACGATTCCAGTCGACTGGAAGCAGATCCAACCAGGAAAGGGTGAAATCCTCTTCCAATTTGTATCCACCGATCCGACTTTACACAGACTGAGTCTTTAGGCAATGCATTTAGATCGTGGCTACGATCGATACTCTTTTTTTCCTGAACTTCCAGGAGAGAGAACCCCCGTTGATTTTTCATTGCGGGGAATTAGGGGGAGCAGCGAGAGAGTGGCGTTTCCGGGGAGGGTTTCCGAGCTGTCGGACCTCGTCCACAGTCCAATCGACAATTAGACTGCGGATTCTTGTTCGATTGTTAACGCATCGATGTCGTTGCTGCGAAAAAGTAAACGCCCGGTTCGCTCTGATCTTTCGAAATTCCATCATTGGTAGTACCTGAACATCTTTGTCGTGAAAATCACTTTTTAACCCTCGTTCGATCGATCGATCGACATGACCAAGTACATCGAACCGAATGTCATGCTTACATTCCACTTGATTCGCGAAAACGCAACGATCTCAACGCGCTTGAATAACGCAATTGCCGGAGGGTTGTGAGATCCTGCTCGACCGCGTCGTCAGGATTTCGCGCACAGATCCGCAGTCTGTCGACGACGAATCAGCAGCATTTAAGCGAGCGAATCAGTTGGATTGGGTTTCCGGTGTGAAAGTCGAAGAAGGAAGGGTTGCTCGTCGTCTGTAATTTACATATATCGAGAGCGAGAGATCGCAGTGATTGTTTTTTCTTCGGTTCTCCTATTGTTTGGCAGTCGGGTCAACCGGACGGTTGGCGCGATTCTATGAATATCCTCGGCGTGGGTGTTTTTCTTGGACGGAAAACGCCGCCCTTTGAGAGCCGAAGGGTGCACCGTTTCCGAGATCGTTCGAAGACGGTGGATTCGATCCTCCAGCGAGCACAATACCAAAGAGAAAGAGAGCGAGAGAAAGAGGCGAAGAGTGTTTGCGTGTGTGCGTGAAAGGGAGAGAGAGAATGGATGCACGACTGTGAATTAGAAAAGGGGTGAGAAAGAAAGAAAGAAAGAGAGAGAGACAGGGTGGCGAGGCGAGACATCCGACAAGGGTGGAATTATTTTTACGCGATCGAGCAAGGGGCGAGCCGAGAGATCGTTGGAGATGTTGTCGGCCGGCGAAAGCGGCTCTAGCTCACCGTAGGCCTAACTAACGAACCACACAGAGAAAGAGAGAGCGACAGACACAGTGAGAGCGAGCCGATAGAGAAAGACGAGAGAAGTACTTATACCTTAGCTAAGCTAACTAGATAAACGGACAAACAAAGGAATGTGAGAGACGTCGAGTGTTCAAAGACTAACAAACAAACAAACAAACAAAAATAAATAAAAGGGAACGAGAGAGACTGATCGTGTGCGAGGAGAAGAGAGAATGGGGACGAGCGAAAGAGTGAAAGTGCGAGAGCGGCGAGGAGCTAGGAAATAACTAAAGTAGGAAAGAAAATTACAAAAAAATAATATACGCGAGACAATGAGGAGCGAATTACTCCGGAGGGCGAGTAACACAACGAGATCAACGGAGAAAAAAAGAAACCGATAGAACACTACTCTTTAACAAAAGAATCGAAAGAAAATTTACCAAAAAAAAAAAATATGGTGGGAGGAGACAGAGAACGAGCGAGAGTGTGGGGGTTGCAGAGGGAGGAGCTACGCAAAACGACGGTAAAAGAGGGTGGGAACTGGCAAAGCACAGTGGGGAGAGGGGGTGGGAATGGGGTGGGTGGGCGAAGAGAGAGAAGAAAGACAGAGAAAAGGGGTAAAGCCGGAGGAGAAGGAGGAGATGGAGGGCACAGAGACTGGACGGAGGAGAAGAAAGAGATAATCTATAATCTTCTGTACATGTTTTGATTATTCTAATTATTAATTATCGTAACTTATTATAATAACTATTAATTAATTAAATTAATTGATATCTATGGAACTGTATTTAAACGACAAAAAACGTGGTAGCTAGTTTGTCAATGGGTGTATAAATATTTAATTACGATAACTCTATAGTGATACGAAAAGAAACAACAACAACAAACAAGCAAACAAACAAACAACAAGAACCATCACCACCACCACCACCACCACCACAAAAACAAACGAACAAGCAAAACAGTTCAACAACAAAGAAATGTGCGTGAACGTGGGGAACACGTTGAATATTTTCGAGAGAAAGAGTAGCGAAAGGGAACAAAAGAGAACTAGAGAGTGAGAGAGTGAGAGAGCGAGAGAGAAAGAGAGAAGGAGAGAATGAGAAATTAATGTAAAATCGTATTAGATCGAAGAACGAGAGAAAGTGAATGTCTGTATACGCGACACCGACACGAAACCACAAACTTGACCACACGAATACACTGACACACATGCCACATGAGAGACGATGTACTTGTAATTATTCCACTCAGATAACGAGGAAGGGACAAGCAAGCGGTGACAACAAAGTAGAGAGAAAGAGAAAGAGAAAAAGAGAGAAAAAGAGAGAAAAAGAGAGAAAGGGAGAAAGAAGGGAAGAAAAAAATAGTTGAGGAACCGAGCGCGGATATTCAAGCGATCCGAGCGATCGAAATATTTTTCAGGGGTTACGGACGGGGGGAAGAGAACGAGGGAGAGGGGTTGATCGAGGAATTCACGGTGCTTCGTGGGGAGGGGGTGGGCTTCATCCGTTTCGTTTCCCATTTCGTCGTTTCTTCGAGGGACAGAGGACGACAATTCGTTCCCCGACACCTAGACACTCTTTTCCTTTCGGCTGGAGACGTTCGACCGTGGCCCCGTGGCCCTAGTGGCCATAGTTGGCCCCGAGCCGGAGCGCTTTCTCGCACGATCAAACTCGCGTAGGGCGGTCTCCGTGCGGGAACGCCCGTCGAGTCTCGTGATCCACGGACCTTTAAATAATTTATATTTTGCCGGGGACGCTTGGTTAACTTGTGGGGGTGGGTGGGGACGGGCGGAGGGTAGGATCTTTCAGCGGGAGGATCACTGAAAGCGATATTTTCAGCGAGTCGACGCGATCCAGAAACGGAAAGACTGCCGATAATCAATTGCTCACACCGAAACGCGATATATAAATTATTTAAACAAAATAAAAAGCGAACGAGAGTGGGGGGTGGGTGGGGATAGGGCAAGCAGAGAGAAAGAGAGAATACTCAATGTAGATCCCGAGATCGAGCCCCTCTCGATCCTCCGATCATTTGCCATTTTTGGGATATGGCCAGTAAACGAGCTTTTTTGAGGATCCAACGGTCGGATGGTCGGGATCGATCGCTTCTCGGTCGATCGTACGTATTCCCGCGTCGATCACGAAGCGGAATCGACGCCAGCCGCGATCAGGGTGCCGCGGATGCTTACGCGAACTTCTGTTTCTCCCACGGGCCGACGCTCTCTAGAAATCCTCGCGCCTTCGTCGGCGCGTTTTATCGGTCGAATCGGTCCCCGTGGCGTCTCGAAGACTCCCGGATACGTATAGACGCGTAAAGATCCGCGGCTCTGCGGTTAGGATGATCGACGCGGAGCCAGAAAAAAAAGCTCTCGGCGAGAGTCGCTCACCGAATCTCGATGATCTCTTATATCGAAGACACATTCCATCCGGGTGCGGGGGCTCTCGGCCGGAACAAGACTTCCGGTTCTCGTCCACGAATCGTTCGAAGCTGCCGCAGCTTCCGCGACCCGATTTTTATGAAACCATCGAGCTTCGGTTATCAGAAGTCAAAAGGGGAATAACTCGATCGGATAGTCGAGGGTAAGGACTGCTTCGAAACTCGATTCTGGCCCTTCGTCGACGCTACAGCCACCTGACACCTCGATACAACTGGTCCCAGGTTCTACGTTCCACGATTATCGAATGCACGAGCGCGCCTTTGTCGGAATTTCTCGAACTAATCGACCTCTTCGATCACGTACAAAAACGCAACGTGCTCGATTCGAGTAGACGCAGTCCCGAGTGTCATCGCGACCAGCAGGCGTGTCGGTGTGCCCGGTAGCTGCAGCGTTAAATTCGCGCTCGGAATTTGTCTATTTTCGAAACGATTCGATCGCCTTCCAAGATGCGATGCGGGCAGCAAAGGTTTCCGCAAAGCCGCCATGGCTCGCGTGGACGAGGACCGACGAACTTAGCACATTCCAGGACGCCGCGCCGAGGCCCTCGAGGTACAAAATCCGCGATAAATCTATATATATTACATATTAGACTTGTTACGCGACCGATCGATCTCGAGTAGACCGCGTTTCCCGTGGGTCGTCGCCAAAAAAGACATTTTATCCTTTTCTATTGAAAGGACGAGGGATTTCTACGGGGGAATCGAATGAAAGTTTCTTCATCGACAGTATTAAGATGTTAAGGGGACTTGTTTTTTACCGGCGGGGGAGGAGACGTCGCTCGGGACGCCCGACGCCGCGACGCGACGTCGCGACGGTCGATCGTTCTGCGAGACGATCGCGCCGTCAAACACCGGATTCGCGCGTAACCTGATCGAATCGCGACAATTCGATTACTCGATGCGGTTCGTGCCAATCGAATCGACGATCGCTAAGCTGAGGATCCTTAAGCTGATTTTCATTGTTTCATCGACACCAGTGTACAGAGAAAATTCCTTCATCGATTCCGAAAAACAACCGAAATATCAGAATGTCGTTTTTTTGTATCTTGCGAATCGGTAAATGCCATGAACGCGCGTAACGATCCGCAGCCGAACAGTAGTCGTAGTTTGCGATTCGATTGCGTTCCGCCGGGTCTGTCAACCATGATCTCACTTCGACTAGACACTTTTCTACCGGCCGAGCGAGGATTTTCCTCGATCGTCGCGGCACGATCTACGGCGGCGTCGCGTCGGGCCTCCGGCGAACGATCGAGCGTAGGAGATCCCCGACGAGGAACAACGGATCTGTACGCTCCTAGTTGTCGCGGTGATTCCGTAATTACTATTATAATACCAGCGATTTTACCATTACGATATTATAGACGTTGTACGATATGCATAAGTGTTCACGAAAGCGAACGGTAAAACGAGAAACAATACGAACGGCAAAACGAGAAACAAAACGAAAGGGGAAATGGAAATGTCTGCGGGGAAGGCGGAGGAGGAGGGGATCGATTATTATCAGCCAAGATGAAACCCAGTGCAATATATACGCTTCTCGTTGTTCCCGGACCGATTATTCTCCGAGCGTGCGGAGGACATCCATCGAACGGACAAACGAAAGGGGGAGGGGCTGGGAGAAGGAAAGACATCCAGAGAATCGGGGAAACTGGTGGATAGTCGCGCGGTTCCTCTTCCTGTCCTTCTTTCTGTCGACCAGTCAACGTCCGCGATGACAAAATGTCTCGAAAGTTCATTCGAACATAAACGTAACTCGAACAATAACGTAAACTCGTTACAGGCTGGCGCTGTAATCGCATGAAATCCGCGGTGCAATCGTCGTCGCCAACCTCTGAATACCATTCTCGCGCATTCCTTTCCCTTCAACTTCCTCGACGAAGCTGCAAGCTAACATTTTGCGGGGAAACTCCGATTGGTCGACAGGAAGGTTCGAGGACGAGTCGGAAGGACCAAAAAACATCCTCGTTTTTGAGGCGGGCGGGGCGAGCCGGCGCTCGTCCGCGGATCGATTTCTACGGGATCACGAACAAAAATCACGCGAAAATAATCTCTGTCCGACTGTTACGAATTCTCTTTAGAAACGTTTTACAGCTTTAATGGGAAACCACCGTAGACGTAAGCGAACACGGAGGGCACTAATTAAAAAAAGGAAAGAATCAAGAAACTTACACGCGCGGGATGAGAATGATAATAAATGAAATAAAATGGGGGGGAAAACGGAAAAAATAGTGGGATGTGAGGGCGACGGGGGCTGGGGGAAGGAGGGAGCAGCAACAGGAGCGGAACGAGAGAGTGAGAGAGAGAGAGAGACAGAATGAGAGAGGGAGAGAGAACGCGAGAAGAGAGAGAGAGAGAGAGAGAGAGAGAGAGAGACATATTGAATTTATAATGAATGAGTATCGATTCGTTACGATTATAATTCACGAAAGACACGAAACACATCCACAAATTCGATGAAACAGACAGAAGAACGTTGTCCTTTTTTTTTTTCGGATCGTCGTCCTGACGGTCGAGAAGACGATGCCACCGAATGATTTTGTAACTTAAGGAAATATAGATCAGTTGCTCTTAAATCTGACTGGAGACGTGACTCTTCTTTCACCCGCTGAATCGACGACGCACCGATCGATCGATCGCTGATCGGTCGAGTCGAGGATCATCATCCCGGTCACGGAATCGACTCCGCTGTTCACCCAGGATCGGTCCTCTCGCGATCATTTTCTTTATTCCGCATTTTTTTGTCTTCGTTCGATCGGGATCCCGATCTCTCTCGCTGGGTCGATCCGCGGCTCCTTTGTTTCCGCGTGGTTCGCGCACGCGTTCGCGCGGCCCGAGACCGTCATGTGAATTGACAATGTGATACGCGTATAATTATATCGATAGACCCGGCGAACCTGTCGGGACAAGCTGTTCCGAACCAATTCTCGACGGACGCCGGCGCAGGAAACCGGTCATCCTTCGATGGTCGATCGCCGATCTACGCGCGCTCTCGATGGAACGGCGGAGGAGATCCGAGCGAGATCGCTCGAACAGCCCCGCTACTTTTAGTCGGCATTCTTCAAACATATCATTCGAGTTGACCCGCCTGGAATCGATCAGAAACCCTTCCCCAAGGTACAGTTAAATATCTCTCCTCCGAGGAAATTTCTTGAAAAACGCAGCGTATGGAATTGGTACTCTTTACTTGCTTTTTCACCCGGTGCCAGCTACAACCATTCATTTCCTCGCGTGCCCGGATAATACTGTGTCTCCACGGGGAGGAGTTCGCGTTCATTTTCGATCCGGAGAGAATAAACAAGTCGGACGAATCGGTGGAGCGTGGAAAGTCTGTTCAACTTTATCGAGCGCAAACACGAATGTGACGATCGATCGAATGAAAGGGGGCAGAATAATAGCAACGCTGACGCGTGCATCGATCTCTCCCGGTCTTCCGTGCGCTCTCGATCTCCACGGACGAGTCGAGAACAATGCCGAGACGGGGTCGAGCTCGAATGAGAATCGGTGGTCGGACCGCCGCCGGCGTCACCCGCTTAATTAGACTTCAGACGGAAACGAATTGAATATCGGTGCGTTTTAGCGCCGCCCGCGGGAGTCGGGGAACGGGTGGGGGGTTGCAGAAGGATCTAGGATCCAAGGGACGATCGATCGGCGTTCCATTCCCCGCGTGAAACGAGTCCGGGATTCCGCGTCGGTCAGGCCTCCGGTCCATCTCTGCAGGATGTCCGGCGTGGATCGTTGCGGATCGATGATCGACGATCGCGCTCGTACGAGGCAACGGCGAGACAGCGACCTAGATAACGACGGAACGATGGAGAGAAAGGACGGGGCGAAAAAGCGCACACCGAGATTGGAGCGCGGGGGTTTGGTGCAGGACGATTCGGAATTTCCTCGCGAATTGTTAATCGTGCCGAGGCGAAGCGAGATTAGGCTAACAACGTGGGAGACCCGCGAACCGAGAGCAAAGTCTGATGATAGGATGTTACAGAGGACGAAGAGGGAACGAGACGAAGGGGGTGGTAGGGGGTGGAACTGGGAGAGCGCGGAGATAACGTTCGGATAGGCGAAGGGGTGAAACGAGACAAAATAAAACGCGGATTATAATAGAGTAATGTATTTTATGAAGGGTTTTAATACGGTATTGATAGCGATATTTAACTGTAACTGATAAATAAAGGCGCTATTTAAATGTGAGAGATAGACGAGAGAGAGAGAGAGAGAAAGAGCGAGCGAGAGAGAGAGAGAAAGAGAATGAGAGAGTGAAAGAGCGAGAGAAAGAGAGTAAGCAAGCGAGAGTGAGCGAAAGTGAGACCGTGTGGAGGAACGATCAGATCACCGAATACTGTCATAACGGTAATGGTAAACTAATTACGTTACTATAAGGATAAAAAAAAACGGTTTACGCTAGGCGATAGACGTGCGACCGACGTCGAGACAGGAAAGTGAATGGACGGACGGGAGAATAGGAGTTTATTAAAGAAAAATAAAAGAGAAACGATGTAGGGAACCGATGTAAAAAGGGACGAAGTGAAATGGCGAAGCAGGGAAACGTTCAAAGGAAGGAGCGAGGATGAACGGGGGCGGGGTTTCTTTTGGTTTTCGGAGCTGGACAACGAGAAGGGGGCGGGACTGTCTCGATCTATCGTTGGTGCATGTACACGCGGAACCCGCGGAGAACCGGCGAGACCGCGCCTTCGTTCTTGAGATCGCGTGCATCGGTGCGTCCGCCAATGTTTCTGTGAAAACTTGTCGATCGATCTG
Organism: Lasioglossum malachurum; assembly: GCA_028455605.1. Taxonomy (NCBI): domain Eukaryota; kingdom Metazoa; phylum Arthropoda; class Insecta; order Hymenoptera; family Halictidae; genus Lasioglossum; species Lasioglossum malachurum. Next base: position 5,263,647 of record CM052313.1, on the reverse strand, counting down.
GAAACGTGCGATCCTGAAACCAGAGAAGGGGGGTGGGGGCGGGTGGGGGTTAAGGGGATTCTCGGCCGAGTGTCTGATGCTTCCATAGATCGGGGGAACGATTCCACGGATGCCCGTCGAATTGATCGATGTAATCTTTCTATGTGTATAAGTAAACGTATCGATCGGACGTCCGGCAACGAAGGACTGCACAAATCGTAAGTGATAATAACGCGGCGTGTTGCACGCGCGACGTAATATCGGCCATGGACTGTTCAGGGGAGACCGTTGAGAGAGAAACGAGAGGATCGTGATACGGTACGGATTATCGTGGAACAGGACGTTACGATTAAAGGGGTGTAGGGGCTATTTGTTATTGAGCGACAAAGTTTAGGGTGGTGAGGAGGAGGAGAAGGAGCGGAAGAGGGGGAAAAGAATCGTGAGGCGAACAAAGTAAGACTGACCGCGGAGGGATGGCTAGGATTCGGATCGGGTGTTCGGCCCCTTTAGGAAGGCAACTTCCCGACTGGGAGGTTTGCGGGTAGCAAACCAGTAGATCGAGATAATTACTGGTCGTACGCAAGTGTACACGACGGTGCACGGATCAGGTGAAAGGCCGTCGGTCTCGGTGACTTCGCTGGAGTCACAAGGGCCCTTTAGTGGAACCCTTTTGATCGATCCCTTTCTTTTGAAGGGACGCTTTCTTTTGCTATCGGAACATTGCTCCACGTCCGACCACACTCGGACTGTACTACTACGCCGTTTCCTCCGTAACGTAGCGAGAGGAGGCGTTCCCGAGCAGTGGAGGGAGGGTTGACTCCGCCCAAATTGGTGATCGGTTGCGCCAGGAAGCGAATGGGACGCGATCGAATGGGACTCGATGCCAGTCATCGATGAATTTTTGGGACGGGGGTGCTTTAGCGAGGCCAGAGACGTTCAACCGGTGGTGCCGGTGAATTTTCCAGCAACGGAGTTGATACCTTTTGGAACGCTCTCGGGATCATCCCATCGTTGCCAAGACACGCCTCCACGGGGCTGTATCGTTGATCGTTTCTGGCTGCGACTGATCGCGCGCGGACTCATACCATTGTCAACCGTGCACAGGCCTAAGGTTCACGCATCGACCGAGCATTCGAAGCGACCGAGCTTCTTCTTCCTCTTCCCATAGGTAATCTCGCGTCAGCACCGGGAAACGTTTCGGTCGGCTACAGGGTCACCGTTCGACGAACGGGACGCAACAACGAACGTCACGCTTGTTTCTCGCTGGCGATCGGGGATCCCGGATCGCGAGCGACGCTAACGTTCATCGTGGCCAAGGAAAAATAAAAAAAAAAGACACGGTGGGGGGACGCCGGAAGGGTTTCTTTTCGAGGTATCGCGGTTGACAGTCGAAGGGGGCGTTTCTTTTTATCCGATGTTCGACATCCGGCGTGGGAAGTTTGATCGCCGCGAAGGGGATACCGCGCGAATCACTGTTATCGTCGATCCGCTCTGCGCTAGGGTCGCGCGCGTACCGGAAGTACTCCTAAGTACCCGCCCGTCCCTATCGACACCGGATCGACACGCGAAACGGGTCCGTCGATCGAAATGGTCGCGGCAGTACATTACTTAACCTCTTAAAGAGTAGAACACGAATTGTCTAGCGCTCTCTCGAACGGACTTGGAACCGACATTTCTTTCTCTAGCGTTTCGCGGGTATACTTTGTTCGAGTGGCCCCCGCCCCGGCCGACCCCACCTCAAGGGTAACGGGGCGGGGCCAAAGGGTTTTATCGTTTTTGTCACTTGGTTCGGATCGTGAAAATAAAATCCTCGGATGGAGAAAATCTCTTAATCTATCTATGTGTATCTCTGTATTTAATTATCGTCATTTAAACGCATATTTACCGTGTACTTATCGCATGAATTACGGATTACTTACTCGTATTGTTTAACGCAGGCTATACAAGTATAGGAGGAGATATGATCCATTCAAGTATTACGTGGAAGTTAGATATATATCTATACTATACATTATTATATTGCATTATATTATTGTATTATTATATTACATTGCATTTATATTACATTACATTATATTGTATTGCATTATATTACATTTACGGTTACATGTGTATGTGTAATTCTCACGTGAAACGTTTTTCGAGCATTCTCGCGTTACGACACGCGGGCTACACACATTAATCGATACTTGGGCGTGCTTTTTAAGAGGTTAATCGGGACTTTACCGATTTCAAATATGTAGTTCTGAGCAAGAAGCTTCCTCTACATACGCACACAGTACACACACACACACACACGTTCACACGCACAAACAACGAACATACCCACTTACATGCATACACGGATAAGCGAGAGCGAGAGAACGAGAGAACGAAAGAGAGAAAAATGAGAGACACACATATACGGCACGTACATTTCCATGCATCGCATACGCGTGTCCGTCTTCTAGATCGGAGCCGGGCAATTTCTTCTCCATCGTTGCTGCGCGACCCCCACCGGGGTTTGCCGGTTCTCCCACTCTTCGCTTCTAGAGAAAAGTTTCTGCTGTTTCTCTGGTAAGTCCGAATCGTGGGAGACGCTGGTGGGCACTGAGGAGTGGAGAAAGAAGCGGTGCAAGGCAAGGAATCTCACCAACGTTTCTTTCGTGCAGCATGCACATTCGCTGTGCAGCGGCGCCTCGTGCTTTCGTGGTTAGCTACGGAGGGACGTACGAGGGCGGAGCGAGAGCACGAAAGAGACGTTGGCGGGGGAAGAAGGCAGTCCAGAGGCCCCTACTGTGCCCATCACTGTTCCAGATAGCTTCAAGTTGAACCTCGAATAGCTCGAATCGGATCGGCGCGGCGTTCAGTGTTCAAATTCGCATTGGAACGCTGCACGACGAAGCTAGGATACGCGCCGATAAAAAGGGACCCAGGAAATTTTGAATCGGGCTCGTTATCGTCCTACATTTTTCTTAAACATTGCGACCATCTGTCCGCGAAGATACATAAAGAACGAAACAGTTTGCCAACGGTTTCGGCTCGTACGGTTGTAAAATGGCGTGAAATGGACCAACGAGAGAGGCCCGTCGCGCGACCACGTGACCAGGGGCGTTCCGTTTTTCTCTGGTCGGAAGCTGCGCGGAAATTCGAGGTCAGCTCGAGCTACGGAAACAAACCAGCCAGACGGATCGGATTGAATCGAAACGAAAATGATGAAACAGGGAACACACACTCTCTCACGCACAGATACACAAACACACAGACGGTTCCCTCGTTGTTGATCACAGATTATACGTGTTCGCGAGGGGACAGTATGTAGCAATTCTTTTCTCGTGGAAACAACGACGGAGTGTTCACGGTTCTGTTCATTCCGTCGAGGCATTCCTCGTCGCTACCTCGACCTCTTCTTGTCGTGGATTCTGTCGTTCCGATGGAGGCGATCCGTTTCACGATCCTGGGGCAACGAATCAGGAATGCATCGAGAATCTACACATCCACACGAATAATTATCTTCGCTGTACTTTTTCTACGCCGTATACACGAAAAGGAGTGCACACACGCCCACGCATATCGCGAACAAAACCGACAAAAAAAAAGAAAACATTGAAATCGCGCGCCTAACCTCCGGGAAAAAAGAACGAAAGAAAGAAGAAAACTGAGAGACAGATATAGAGGAAATATGGAGAAGCGTGTGACACACCGAACAAAAGGGTCCTTGTCGACGAAACGTCACGGTTACACGTTACACGTAGGGTATATACATTATAAATACACGCATACATTCATACATACATACGTACGTACGTACACAGCACACGGGTACACAAGAGGAGACCATTCACGCACACAGAGGCACACACATAATGATAATTTAATAACAACAACAAGAGAACATCAAAACAAGAACAACATTTTCGACAACACGTGCGCGCCATCACAATTGTTGATATAAATTGCGATCCATGATTATTACTATTTACGATATAATTATTATCTTGCATTGTCTAGTCATACGTTATTATTGTATAACTAACGATATTAATTATTAATTAACCTGTACTACCTAGTCGCATTATGTGTTGCATAAAAGAAAAAAAAAGTAACTATGAAAATTCCGAAGTCGAAAAACGGAAGAAAGAGAGCGAGAGAGAGAGAGAATGGAAGAATGAGAGCAAGAGAGAAACGGCGAGAAAGGGACAGAGAGAATGAGAGGTGAATACGAGGATACGAGAGTTAGAGGGAGAGAGAAAGGGAGAGTATGTATGGAGCAAGAGACGCGAATCGATGACGATGATGATGATACGAAATTTTTTCGGTGATTAAATTGCGAAGAACGACGATGACGATGTTTGGTGATGATTGTGGCAATGATTACGGTCGTGATTACAACCGGATGACGAACAGACAACAACGGTAGGCACAATATGTTCCCAACAGAAGAAAAGAAGCGATTTAGAATATAGCAAGAGAACGAGAGAACGAACGAAAGAGAGAGAGAGAGAGAGAGAGAGAGAGAGAGAGAGAGAGAGAGAGAGAGAGAGAGAGAAAGAAACAGATAGAAAGAGAGATAGAATGAAAGAAACAGATAGAAAGAGAGAAAGAGGGCGAGAGAGCAAGAGAGCGAAAGGGAGAGAGAGAACGAGAAAGAAAGAGTGAGATGAAAGGCGCTTCGACGCGGCCGTGGCACGCTCGTCGATCGAGATCGATTATGTCGACTGTGGTAAAGTTGTTTTTTGATTTTGGGGTTCGAAGGGGGTTGTAACGAAACGGTAAACCAACGGTGCTTCGATGCTATTTTTGGCCATGATTCGTCGATAGTCGTAGGAAGAAATGGTAGGCCGTCGATGGAGACGACGATTTTCAGAGAGATGATTCTAAAAGTTATTGTAATTAAACGTTTCGCGGATCCGGGGACACGGGGCGGGTGCAATCAAACGGGATCGTCTCGAAGAGGATCCATCCGGATCGACGATGAACGCGAGCGGATATTCTGGATCCTCGCTTAACGTCGACGTGTTGACGGATCCGCGATTCGTTAAGTCATATCCGCCCACAAACACGTCGAGCTAACGAGTAAGTAGTAACTATCGGATGTACGTTTGATTGAGGAATCGAAGAAATATATGTAGCTTAGCCCTTCGCGAGCGACGGGGTTTCAACCGTCTCCCGAGGAGTTAGGTTACTTTCGTTCGAACGTATCGTTTCTTCGATCGACGAATCAGGCGGAGACTCGATCAGCTCGAGCGATCACGACTGCAGGGGCAGCCTGTTTAGTTAAGGACAAGAAAGTGAAGATGATGACGATGATGAAAATGACGATGACGAAGAAAAAGAACAACAAAGCTGTTCGCCCGTGCACGTGCGCGTCGCGTGTATCACATGTGTCGCCTCATGACGCGCACGTGCGTACCCGGTGTAACAGTGAAAAAAAAAACGAGTATTAAATATATGCGGGGGCCGTGGAGAGGAGGGAACCTTCCTTTACTCAAGAGAAATCTGGACGGATCGTTCGCTCGATTCGTCCAACTGTTTCCCTATATTGTCAGGCAAATGAATGACGAACAACAAAAACGAAAAACTAAAAAAAAAAATCTGTAACACTTGATATTTCTCCGTTTTGAAACGCATTCCCAGCTACTGAACAAAAAGAAAAAGAAAGAAGAAGAAAAAAAGAAAAGACTCTCGAAGTATCTTACCGTGCGTTGTCTCTCCTTCCTGTGAAATTGTACCCTCCTCCCTCCCTCCCTCCCACCCGAGGAGAGCTCGCGGGCCCTATATTGCAATATTTGTACTTTTCCATGTTGAAACCTCGATATACAATAAATTATATTAACAAACTCTGATCTTCCATTCTTTCGGCCAGTCGGCCGATCCACTCTCACCTTGGGATTTTTTACCGTCAAAAATAGTAATTAAAACGTGAATGTTTATATTTATTTATTTATAAACACAGACTGCAAATCTTTAAAAAATTCAAGTATATTGTAACGTTGTTTTTAACGTAACAAAGTCATTAAGGGATGAAGTAAATTTTTATTTTATTTCTGCTTCCCGCAATCAATGCAGAATATTTTTATTTTGCATAAAGATCCGCAGTCTAATTATAACATATCTTACGTGTAGCTTGTAAAGAGGGCTGCGGTTAACGTTGACATTGGGGGATGAAAAACAACACAAACTTACAACAGGTTCATATATGTATATCGAAGGATCTAAAGAAGAGGAGGACGTCTCTGATGTTGTCCTTGCCTAGATTCGATTTGAGGTCATTTTCTAGGGTATTCGAGTACTATATGCTGGATACTGTTGATCAAGACACATGTTGTACACTCCGATGGGCTTTGTAATACGTAAAAGTTGAATACGTACTTCTATGTAGAACAGTACGAAACAATCGTTTTCGGGGAATCGTCTCAAGCCAGAAACTACAATGAAGAAACACCGGATTCACATAGTTAAGAACACATTTATTCGTGAGCCAAAGTACAATCGTGAGACACGGTCGCGTTCGTTTCCATCTTTTTAAATATAATATACTTCGAATGAATAATACGGAACATTTTTATAAAGAAGACATTGCAACGGCAGCGTATTCTTGTAGACACAGTCTTCGTAACAGCATGAGGCTCTCGAATAGGTAAGCGTAACCCTTTGTATTAATCGTTTTGTACAAATTTAGAAGTGACAGAGAAAAGCGTGATGTTCAACAGCAATTGTCCATCTACTTTTTATGAGCCCCTGGTTTTTTCGGAGCGAATTCTAGCCCCCTTATATAAATCTTTTTAATTTGATATTTTTCTGTAACAAAGAGCGATATTCGTTAGACGAGAACAGTACGAAAAATGAAGATACGTTTTCTGCTTACCAGTAAGTAATTTGTACACGTATAGAATTTGATTTCCTTGAACGAGAACGCTGGGAGTTTTCTTCCCCGGTTCATCCGTGATTGTTGCGCTTGCGCCAATGTTCTGGCACTCCTTGCTAAACTCTTTCGAGTTTATTCCGAAAGTCTCCAAGTTATTTACTAACGTCACCTTTAATATAATAAATCCATCGAATTCATTTATCAATATTATTCGTTTCACCAATTGAAAGTAATCGTTATACCTTTTTGCCGCCAGATCGAACGGTCACCCTCATATCGATGGGCTCCAATTTCCCCGTGTGCAACAACTTGTTCCCCGCTAGCATAACTTCGTGCATGTGCGTCATCCGTCCTATAAATTTATTTATTCCGTCCTCCATCGTGACGGTAACTTGATCTGCTTTGGTTTTCATAATACCTGCGAGTTGTGGGTTTAATTTCAGTATCCTGCACAAGAGAACGAGTTTACAAGGATCGCGCCTACGAAGAAGCGGCACGGTATAGTACTACAGAAAACGGTCGCTCACTTTCCGTCCTGTAGGTTCTCCAATTTCACGTAATCAGTGAAACATTTTCTGATCTCAGCTCTTTTCATTACGTCCCCTTTTCTGCAATCATCGTATGGGAGTAAAATGTACATAATTCGGATCATATAATACAGCATAATGGTATATGATGTAACGGTTGTAGACTTCTGCTCTGCACAGAAAATCATTCTCTCTGCAATTATCGTATCGCGGTCAAAAAATGGTGTCTCCCAGGCGTGACGCTGTATACTCACTCGTATCCGAATTTCGACAGTATCGGCACCACGTGAGCGGTTACTTTGTAACACTCCGAAACCACCGCCGTGTTCGACACGACCGGTTCGACCGGTGCCGGTTCCTCTAAAATGACCAATCTCCTTACCAGTGGGTGATCGAACTGTAACAAACGGATTATCAATACGTCTATCGTGAACCCCTTCGTTATTTCCGACGACCGGTATCGAGCCGCGAGAGATCTCGCCAAAAGATAACGACGCACAGTGGTAGGTTCGACCGAAATCGTCGCAAAAATCATTCTATTACCAAATAATTTTTCACATACCCGTCTACCTCTTTGTTTTTTGTAAGTTTTACATTCACTTCTTCATCTCAACTTTCAGATTCATAATCAGTAGACAGCGAATCTTTATGCAAGATAAAAATTTTCTACTCAAATTGCAACAAACTGGAATGAAATAGAAATTGGTTTTTTGTCTTAACATTAATATTTGTCATAAATGTATAAAATCCGCTGTCTAATAATCAGCCAACCAAAAACCCAATTTTCAACTAAATACGAGTACTCCTTTCTGTTTCGGCCAGGTTTCGGCGATTTCCGACCACAGTGCGACGGGATTGAAAGAAGACTCTCACGGTGCAACGACGTTACCTTAATCGACAACAGACTCTCAACGCCCTTCGTGATAGAAGTATTAATAACACCTTTCGCTTTCATTTCCGCTAGGAACACCGATAGCTTTTTATATCGAGACTTTTTTATGTCTATGCTTTTATCGGGTGGACACGCCGCCATCAAATGATTTTTGAAAAAATTCGATACCAACATTGGCAAATCGACGGGCTTCACGGACTTCTTGCATGCTTTCAAAAAGCAGTACTCTAACAAGTTGTCCATTTCTTGTACCGGGTCTAATACTGTCTCGGTTATCTCCATCGGTTCTTCCGCGGTTTCCGTTTCTACGGATTCTTCCACGTTCTTCTCTGCATTTTCCTGCAATGTTCCGCAAAATTAATAGATTTCAAATAAATCTAGTAGCCATTGATCTACTACAAATTACCTCGCCAGCAGATTCGTGCGCGGGGTCCTCTTCGGAGACTCTTAAATCGCTTATCGTATCGATAAGCGTGTTATCGTCGATTTTGTTGGCTTGCCTGGTGTCTTCATCATTTTCTGATTTATCGTCATTGTCATTGATATTTACAGATGATCCCAAGTTTGGTCTTGCAGGTGGTTTTCCCAATTGGCAAAGCGTGTCTCCTATCACGTGCAGTATTTCTATACATTTCCCGTAACCACCGGACATGTACATGTCTTCGCTGGATAGCGCTGTAATGCCGACGGCTACCGATGCCTGAATAAAATAAATAGTTTTATTCGGCAGTCTAATTTGCATTATTTGGCAGCATAAAGCTGTGCATGTAGCTATTTTCATAAAGCTGTGACAGCTACATGCTGCCAAATAATGCAAATTACGCCTCGTAAATGTAAAAATAGGACTATTTTGGGCGATTGTGGCCTAGATCGATCTTTTATCTAGCGCTTTTGACTATTGAAGAAGACGCATCTCGCACTCTTGTAATCCTAGACACTTGAGTTTACCCCCTTAATAACTAGATTTAACTGCGCCAACATACCTTGTTATCGTCTGTGTCGACCGAGACAAGCGTACCCTTCTGCAGTTTGCCAAACGAGTACAACGTCACTGGTTCTTTGATTACCACTCCAGGTAACATCAAATCCGCTCCGCTTGCTAACTTGGAGATCACCGGTTGTCTTGTTGTGAAGACAACTAACAAGTTTGAATGATGCCATAAGGTATATATGGTTGGCAACAGCGGCAGATGTAAGGTGTCTACTTGGAAGAACATGGGTATTTTCGCAACACAGTACAGCTTGCACAACTGTCCATTGTGAGTCGTAATTTTCATGACACTGATCGCCTCTTTTTTGGGAATTAACGATTGCACCTCTTCATCTGTCAGCGTTGGATACGCCGCCAAAATCTCTTGACACAACTTTTTCCTAATTAAAGAGAACGGAGAAATGTAATATACATTCATCGGGTATAACTTACTTATTCAATAAGAACCGGTTATTGTTTATTTAACTACGAATTGCAAAAAATCACATTTACGAATTGATCCCACGAGTACAATAGAAGTTCACGTATTTTAAACGACGTTATCATGTACTAACCTCTCTGTACCTTTCAATTGATTGTTTGACTTCACTTTAAAAGGTTTAATAAACATCTTGATTTCACCGATTACTCGGCCACACGTTTAGATTCTCAAAATGATCCTTCGGCGAAAATTAATCCACTGGACTTTTGATACTCGGAGGAATATTCAGGTTGTCCAACCGTTCACATTTTTATTTAATTGCTTCTGATTGCTTCATTGCTCGTGTTAGAAATACGAACTCTACTATGCTTTGAACGTTATAAATATATTTCTTTTGCAAAACACTGAGTTCTCAGTATAGTAGATGTTTCTTAATTATTTAGTAGAGCATGTAAAACATCTGATAAATATATATATATATATATATGTATGTAACGTCATTTAGGTAACTCAAGGTAAATCCACAACAATCATCAACACAGAAACATGTGCTAAACAACAAATAACTTAAAACTAACAGAGGGAATAGTATAATACATAAAATTTAGAATGTAATTTATCAAATGTATATATATGAGAAATGTTAGAAGAAAATAAATTAGTCATATAGCACATAGGAATTTAACGTAGTGGCAATGAATCTTGCCGCTTTTCCAAAAGATACACTGCATATTCCGGCAAGTATCATTTTCTCCATTTCAGTGTCCGTAGTTTGTAGTCCGTACCAGAGAGGATATGAGAGTGCTCACGCCCTGGTCTAAGTTGCCACCATTTTTTGGCACGCTCACGCTTAGCACGGAACAGCTCCTATGCGTACGGTAGAGCCCACTTTTACCACGAAACAG